>QEPC01001146.1:312544-332348 GCA_003113815.1 Sphenodon punctatus
GTACACCAGCAGCACCCCTAGCTTGCCCCCAGCCAAATCGAACACCACGTGCAGGACCTCTACACCCATAATCTCCTGAACTGGATACCTCCTAACAGGCCAGTCCTCCCTAAAAACAATAGCTACACCACCTCCCCGGCCGCCCGTGCGGGGCTGATGCTGCACAGCATACCCAGCCGGAACAAGATCCGACAAAGTTGGACCGGCCAGATCGTCCAGCCAGGTTTTTGTAATTCATGCGAGGTCCACGGCCCCATCCAAGATTAAATCATGGATAATTGGGGCCTTGTTGACAACAGAGTTGGCATAAGGCTTTTAGGCTTAGGGGGAGGAAATAGTCAAGCTATCTTGTATTGTTGACATTTTGTATCATTGTTGTTAATAGCCTTTTTCTAGAATTTGGTCATGCATGTTCAGCATGTTTGTTTATTGTATTGTATTTTGCAAATTTGCTATCACAATCATAAAATAATAATAGAACAGTAATAAAATATAAAACAAAGACAGTAAATCAGATGAATACATTTAAAATCCATAAAACAGGTCCCATAATAAGAAAGCAACCAAGGGAGAGTAAAGAGGATACTAAATACATTCTTATGCGCCACTAGCAGTCTTCTTCCTCTTTCCTACCACCAACAAAAAAAAAAGATAAATGCTTTAATTATTGAAATATCGTTTTCCAAAAGTAGCAGTCTCATTTTTTCTCCTACCAGGAGAGTGGTGTTCTCAAATATTGGGTCGATCCATAATGCCCCTATATCATCAATGTTCGGGCACATAGAAACTAGATGATGCTATGTCTCTACGTCACCAGACTGACAGAGGCAAAACCCTTGATTGTAAGGAACTGTCTCTCTCCTTTTTCTAACTACAGCCGAATCAATCAATTGAAACCTTGCCAAGGTCATCGGCCTTCTCAGCCTGGGATTGTGAATCTGAGTAAGATAAACCTCTAGATTAACTTGCTTTTTTAACTGAAGGATAAAGTCTCAACCCTATTTGACATAACTGCACCCATATCCTTCTGAATGGCAATATCCCTTAGCTGCTGCTTAATCAATAGTATAGTGCTTTTATCAAAGGTGACTCCAATCTTTTCTAGAGGAAATTCATTGATAGTAATAGTTTCTTGATCCCACCCCACCATTGATACTGTACACTACATTGTCCAAATTTCAGATCTGTTCACAGCAGCATTTATATGAAAGGCAGGAGGAGTCACCCCGGAGAAGTTTATAACAGTATACAAATGCTCTTGAATAAGCTTGAGTTTAGACTGGCACAAATCCAGTCTCCGCACGTAACATAGGGAGTGGCGTCGCTATAGGGACCCTAAGAAGTCCTCTTAAAAACTGATTCTGGGCCAGTTCCATCCTGTTTCCATAACTAGAAAATGTTATCTCAGCCCCATACAGAAGCTCTGAGAACCTTTATGGTTTGAGCTACACTTTCCATAGGAGAATTATAATAAAGACATAAAATCCCCCAAACAGTTGACAAAGATTTACCAATTAAATTCTCTTTATGGGACAGCCAATATCTAGAGGTTGAGAATGTTATCCCTAAATAATTATACTGCGTCACCTGACAGATCCTAAGAATACCAACAGCCCACTCGTACTACATACACTTTGAACCAAAAGACAGAACTTTGGACTTATTAAGATTAATGGCCATAGCAATCCTTACACACACAAAAATGTTTAAGGAGTCAAGGCACCACTGAAGACCTTGTCTAGTTTGTGAGAACAGGATAATATCATCTGCATATAGTAAGATTGAGAACGGTCGTTCTTCAATTATAGGGGGAGTAGGGTTGACTAAATTAAACATCTACACTAAATCATTAATAAAAAGATTAAACATCAATGGGGTGTTAACAGGATACCTCCTTCCACACGTGACTATTGGGGGGGTCAGTACCCCAATGTATGCTTGATTCTTAAATTTAGGGGAATTAGCTGAATTAGTTGAACTAGGAGTCCCCACATGCCACAAGGATCAGTCTGAGGTTTGATACACACTATAGTCAGGTTTACGTAGCTTCCCAAAGAGTAGAGAAAGAGAGGGAGACAAATGTTTTTTAAAAAGGAATGCTTATTTCAAAGGGACATACAAGAAAACACACAATGAGATACACACACACGCACACACACACACACACACACACACACACAAACACACACACACACACATATATATACTAATCAACACAGCCCCGGTCTGGCTGGCGGTTTACAGGGGAAGCACAAGCAGCAGCGGGGAAAATGAAAGTAATGTGGGGAGTGAGGGAGGGGAGACACCGGGGAAACACATACACACGAAGAGAACAGAGCGAGAGCTAGGGAGAGAGAGAGAGAGAGAGAGAGAGAGAGAGAGAGAGAGAGAGAGAGAGANAATCAGGACCAATGGTTACCTCTCCTTGCCGTTGAAAAGGGGACAGGTGGCCCGAGGATCCAGCGAAGTTTGGGGATGAAGGGAAGGGGCAGACCAAAGTCTGTGGGACCCCTTAAGACACAGACATGCACGGAGGGACCTTCACATGTTTGCATTCAAAGCTTTCTCAATTTCAGAGGGGGAGTGAGCAGTTATATGGTTTAGGATAAAGCATTTGGGATAGGCTCAGGCGTGCAATCTTAGGCTCATAGGGTGGACAAAAGGGATTCCATGTGTGGGTCCAGGCATAACAAAGGGAACAGGGAAGATGCATACGGGGGTTGAGGGGACAAAGGACACATCCGGGCGTGAAAGGAGAGAGGTCCGGGTGTGTGTCCTCCAGGTACAACAAAGGTAAGATGCATAAGGTAAACAGACTGGGGCTGAGGAGACAAAGGACATATCTGGGCATGAAAGGAGAGAGGTTTTCAGGTGACTTGGGGATGGAAGGGAATCATGAGGCTGAAGGGCAACCCCAAGGGCAACCCCAAGGTGCATTTTCACCGATTGGGCTTTGGGGCATTGGCTTGTGTGAGGGAATCATAGGGTGCTCTAATTTTCCATGCCTTTAAAGCTGTTGCTAGTCCAGGTTCTATTCACCAGTGATTTCTTAAAACAGGGAGGAGGCCCTTTCTTAACTGCCCCGTATTTACTCAGGGCTTCCTCCTCCTAATCACCTTTTCCAAGGGCCAAGTAGGCCGACTGGTTTTTGCATGAAGGTGGTCTTTCTCCCTAGGCTCCATTGTGGCTCAGCCCTGACCCCACTCAGGCTCCCCAATGCCCACCGACCCAAGTCCCTTGTGGTCTTACCAACCATGGGGGGGCTGTCTTTTGGGGGAGAATTCTGCATCTCTGGCAATAGGGGCAAGCAGGCACCCCTGCCTTACTCCTTGACTTAGTGGAAAGGATTGCGTAACTGATCTAAATGAACTGTCCTCACCATTGCTCTCGAGTTATGGTGTAATTGAACAATTAAATCCAGTAGATGTGAATTGATTCCCAACCTAGCTAATTTGGCCCATAAGATCTTCCTGGGAACTGAATTGAAGACCTTTGACAAATCAATAAATGCTACATATAACCTTCCTTTCCTCACTGATACATATTTATCCACAATAAGAGAATAAAACAATTATCTATTGTGGATCTCCCTTGATGGAAACCAGCTTGCTCTTCCGCCAATACTCCTTGTGTTGAGATTCAATTCTCTAAAGCAGTCAGGAGAAAGCGGGCATAGATTTTACTTATCACCAGGAGCAAGCTAATGGGCCTGTGGATCAGACAGATTTCCATTTTTTGAATATAGGGATTATAATTGCCATTGTTCATGATTGTGGGATCATTTTAGCCTGATTAATACAAGTAAACAATTTTGCCAAAACGGGGGACCACCAGCTAGCATAATCTTTAAATACTGGCACTATACCATCTGCTCCTTCAGCTTTACCAGAACAAAGTTTGCCAATCTATTGATATACTACTTCCTCCTTCTTATTTACAGCGGAAAAGGTAGCTCCTGAATCATGATACTCTACCCTTGATATGGGGTCACTGACTTGCGAGGGGAGTAAATTACAGGAATGTCGAAATAATTCCTCAAAGAAGAATACCCAATTTGCATCTGAAACTTGGGAAGATGCACTAGACGGACCCTTCTCGCAATGTACATTAATTATCCTCCAAAATTTAGCCGTGTCCTGAAGACTAGCAGCAGCCTGTAAATCTTCCCACATCTGCAAGGATTGAGCTATTTTCTTAACCCTCAAAAGTTTATGGTATTCTCTTCTGTTTTATAAAAACACATGCCAATCCTGTGGTAATCGATGAGCAGCCCAGGTTGCTCTAGCTCTGGCCATGACACTCTTAGAGGACCTGCACTCCTGGTCATACCAAGATTTATTCGGGTTTCCAGTGCATTGACCTCGAGATGACACAATCTTGGTTATATGTGGGATCAATTTTCCTAAAATCTGTGATAGTACTTCCCTATATTCTACTGATCCTTGCCTATATTCTACTGATCCTAAAAGAGCCTCATAAAGAGTCATAAGATCAGCAGCGTACAAGAGCTGTGCGACTTTAACAGAGATGGCATTGGACCATTTAATCCGGATCCTCGTAAGAGGAGAGGCCAAAGTCAAGTATTTAAACTGATTTATGTTGTTACAGCTCTAACAAAATTGGGTAGTGATTTCCCTCTGGCCTCAGTACCACAAAAAAATCCTTGACATAAGAAAGAGAGGGCAGCAGGAGCAACAGATAATCAATAACACTAGCGCCCAAAATAGAATCATAAGTATACATGCCAAAAGGATCGGAAGGAGTCCTGCCATTGGTGACAATTAAGTTCTGCTCTGCCATTAGTTGCAATAGCTTCTCATCTAATTTATTAACAGTCAAATCCTTAGATACTCTAGAGGGAATTCTAAAATAAGACTGCAGTTCAGAGTTTGCAGGATTCATATCATGCCCAACAATCCTAGCATTAAAATCCCCCATTACTATTATCATGTTTTAAAAATAAGACCGATTTAGGGAGTCAATCAAATTACCAATTTGCTCCCATATTGATGATAAGTAATAAGGAGATGACTCAGGTGGGACATACACATTAACACTTACATAACCAAAAGAGTCATTTAATTTTACCTCCAACATCAGGCAAGTACTCAATGGTGTCGGGATCAAACTACAGGTAACACAAGCTTTAGAAGAAACCATAATTGCTACCCCACTCGATAAGCGACCTCTAGTTTGCTTACGTATCCCAGGAGAGGTAAAAACCTGAAAGACATCCAAGGCTAAACTGTCACCATCACTCTTAGACATCCATGTCTCTTGGAGACATACTATATTGTACTTAGTTATAAATTCAACCCAGTCCCTATCTAACATCCTGCATTTAAGCCCTTAAATATTCCAAGATAGAAAATAAAAAACTTAAGTGTCCCCTAGTTGTCATTGGGCAGTCGGAGCAATAGTAAACCCCCCGCCCAAGGTTCGTTCCATGGAGTTACCATATCACTACCTCGGGAGCCAATAGTAAAAGTATTGGGAGTGGGAGAGTTTGTATCACTAACAAATCTACATATCATCATTTGTTCATGATGAGATAATTCAAAAAAGTCACCTCCTTCTCCCGAGATTGATTCTCCACTTTCTGCGGCCAGGGGGGGAACCCATTTATAAGGCATCCTCATGAGTGTTATAGTAACAGAAAGATGACCAGTTGGTGGATCCCATGGCATATAATATTTCCCCGTTTGGGAAACGTGCCTGCCATTTGTTCTGAATTTGAGAAAAACCACCCATTTTATTCAGGTTACTAGAAGTCAAACAATTGGGATTTTCATGCATAACCAGAATGGCCTTTGCAAGGGTATTTTCCGTTCTCTGTATAAATACCCCAGTTGCTTTCAGTTGTTTTTGAGCACTCCATAATTTACTGGCAACTTCCCTTTGCCTAAACACTATTTCCCAACGCATAAAGCACCCTCTATCCAATAGGGACCGGGCAAGTACAATATCAGATGGATCCAATTTTACTTTCATAATTGTTTGAATGAAGTCAGTAAATAAGAATTCATTCAAAACTTTATGTCTGAGAAACCTATACTTCTTTTTTCTACTCATATGGAAGACTATAATTGAAGACCAATGAAGCTTAGTCTCCTGACACCAAACCTTGTGCTGTAAAGGTTCTATAAAACTATTAGCTGAAGTTTGTTCTAAAATCTGTGACTTTCTGGAGTTACACAAATTTTTATCTTCCACCAAACTCGGCTGTAGTGCTAAAGAATTCTTATCTTTAGGAGGAACTAAAAGAGAAGCTCTTTGGATCTTGCTACAAGCATTCTCCTGATTAGAGCATACTACCTGAGAAGATAAGTCTTTAAGCAGCATACAAGGGGAGTTATAGGTTTGTGTAGCAACATCCAATTTAAGAGGGCCAACCACAAGGGAAGGATTCAGATTGGCTAATGACTTCGTAAATTCAAGCCATAAACCTCCCACCAATACTTTCATTGAAAAAAGAAGGTCATAAGAGTGATCCAATTTTTCTTCCAATTCCTTGAAGCTAGTGTCCATATCGATTTCATGCCTCATGACAAAATCATTGAAATTCCTTGTTAATAATCGTAGCTGACGATCAAGATCTACAAAACCACAACTCAGTTCTGATTCTGTCTCCATAGAGGGCATATGAAAGACTGGAGCATCCGGCTTTAAACCTGACCCCTGATCTTGTACAAATAATATCCCCCATCTAAAATTCTGGAGAGAAATAGTGTGTCAGTTTAGACTGAGTCATTATAGGAGGTTTTTCTTTCCATGAAGTATTCCTTTCAGCTACTTCAATTTCCTCTGCCAGGGTGATAGGACATGAGAGTGTACGAGATCTCAATTCCATATTTAAACCAATAACACTAGTTCTAACCTAATAGAGTGACCCAAAATACTCTCCTCCTCAATACTCGCAACTTTCAGCCACAACAATAAATAATTAAGATATTACCAAAAAGAAAAGAAAAAAAATACAAGTCCAATCCTTCTTGGTACATATTTACAAAGGGTCTTGTTCAGAAGGGATGCGGGAGACTCTTCAGTTACAACAGGTTGGGCTTCTCAGCCATGGCCCCTTCGGCCCTCTAATGGCCCCTCCAATGGCCCAACACCCTTTGGGTGTTGCCCTTCGGGCTGGTGCCACCAGGACCAGTCCTGAAATAAGTACCTGTAAGGGAAGAGGGTCCAGGTGTCAGCACTCTCCCAGGGAGCCAATAAGCCCTTGCATCCCTTTGGAGCAAGACAGCATCCAATTTATTTATTTATTTTTATTTTTAAGACATTTATACCCCAACCTTCCTGTCACAGGCAGCCCCGGGGCAGCTAACAAGATCCATAAAATATGCACTATATAAAATCTTATAAAACCGAATAAAACAGAATAGAGCATCATCTTCCAATAATAATAGTAATAACAATAACAAGAAAAAGAAACTCCACCCCAACCAATCTCCCTCCTCCAACCCCCCAACCCTTACCCCTCTCCATTGCCAAACGCCTGATGGAAAAGCCAGGTCTCCTGAGTCTGATGGGCTCCCACCAGGAGGGAATTCCAAAGATGCGGTGTGGTCACCGAGAACGCCCTATCCTGTGTGGCCCCCAGGGAAACCTGGGGGACCTCCAACATGGTGCCCCCGGACAACCGCAGGGGCCGGTCTAGAGTGAGGTGATCTCGCAAGTAGGCAGGGCCCACGACGTGTAAGGTTTATAGGTCAAAACCAACACTTTGAATCGAACCCAGAAGATTATTGGCAGCCAGTGCAGAGATTGAAGCACTGGTGTGATGTGTTCCCGGCAGTCCAGCCCCACCAAGAGCCGAGCCGCCACAAGTACACCCCCTTCCATGGCCCAGCCCTTAAAATAAGTACCTGCAAAGGAAGAGGGTCCAGGTGTCAGCACTCTCCCAGGGAGCCAATAAGCCCTTGCATCCCTCTGGAGCAACACAGCACCAAATGAAATGCAACAGGATTTGATCAAAGAGGTGAGGATGTTTTCTGAAGTTTTGTTAGATTAGCCAATAGAAAAATTTTACAAAGATTAATCCCATATTTAGGTTAGAAACCTTATTGCTTATGAATAATAATAATAATAATAATAATAATAATAATAATAAATTAATAAATAAGACATAAGTAGAACATAGGGCCAAATCTGTATTTCTGCCCAAATCAGACATTCCTATAAAGGTAGCTGGTCCAGTCCATAGCTTTTCTGTTTGCGCAAAGCCATTAATCACCCCAGATACTTGTTCAGGAAAGAGAATAACAGGTGCAATTATTCATTTCTCTCTCTCTTAAATATGATTACAAGGGATGAATATGTTGGTTTTTTTTACTTTATAACCAGAATTTATTTCTTGTAACTAGAAAGCTTTCTTTTCTGTATCATTAAGTTGACTGCAATTATCCTTAAAACTACATGAAACCACAACCTCATATTTCCTGTAATTCATCTTTCTTGCCTTTATTTTGAATCCATTTTATTCTATTAGGAACAACTGGTGTTTGTAGTCAATTTCTGTGGGACAAAACTAGAAGGGAAATGCTGGTGAATACCAGAACTTTTGATTATTCAGAGGGAGAAAATCCCACAAACCTTGATCCAACCTCGAGCACAGGCATAAAGCTTTTGATTGGAATGGTCATAGATCTCTGTATTAAAACTGTATTTTAAGGATCCTTGAATTGATGGGGAAATGTGGTAACTGGTAATGTAATAAGAGAATTGGGATCACAGACTTCTCATTTTTAAAGAAGTGCTTCAGACCAAATCACATGATATATTGTCTTTATTACTTTAAACCTTACCTGCATATGGCAACCAGACAATTTTCATAGTCTTTTATCTTCTTTAAATGGAGGCGGTGGGCAGGAAGTCATTATTCCAGGTGGATCCAGTTTCATACTCTCAAAAAGACTTTAGAGAGCCCATCACTTTTAAAAAGCACTTTCTTAGGAACATGACTCACCCACTCATATCTGCACCTCCTATTTATCCTACCAACATTCTCTTTCTTCATTTTAGGCTAAGGTAGCTAGGTGTATATTTTTAAAATTCCTAGTTATTATTTATTAAATGATCATTTAGATAGACTCTAGTTGCTGGGGGGTCATCTGGGCATGCGCGGCTAGCAAGACATGCATGGCTGAGCTCCCGCCAGACCCGATGCTCAAATATCAGATTTAAGAATGAAAGCCTCAAAGAAAATCAAATCAAGCCACATTTTTAATGAAGGGGAATGAGTCAGACCAAAAGAAAAGAAGCAGACTCCACGATTGAAAAGTTAGGGCTCCCGGGACGAAGTGCATGCAGGGGAGAGGCCGCAACTCACAAGATGGCGGATGTGGCACTAAAGGAGAGCATGGGGGAGCCGGACACAATACCACAGGTACTGGACTAATTTCAATCCATTAAAGAGGAGCTGATGGTTAATAAGGAGGGAATCTCTGCAATAAAAACAGGCTTGGGAGCATTAAAGACCCAAATGGAGGGGATTACTAAACTAATTGATGAGGTGGAGCATAGAGTCAGTGAACAGGAGGACAGGGAGAACAATAATGAATTAAGAGTCACTCGAACAGAGGCAGAGATCAAGACACTACACGCGAAGCTAGAAGATCTGGAAAACAGATCTCGCAGGAACAATTTAAGAATAATGGGTGTACCTGAGGGCTCAGAAGCAGTTGGAGTGGGAGATCTGGTGCAACGGGTGATGAAAGAAATCTTCCCTGAAAAGCAGGATCTCCACCCGTTGGAGCAGGAAAGGGCACACAGATCCATGCGGCCCAGACCCAAAGATCAAGAGCCTCCCAGAGCACTGATAGTAAAGTTTCTCCACTTCCAGGCTAAAGAGGAAGTCTTGAGAGCTGCCAGGAATGCTAAAGAATTTAAGGGCCCCCCCCGAGGAAGTGTTGGTTATTGGGTGGGGTAGTTTATTAAAGTTTATATAAAGTTAAAGGAAGATAAGGTATAAGATAGTGGTGTTGGGAAAGGGAGGGGGAATGGGAGGGGTAGGAATAACATATAAGGGTAGGAATAACATAGTAGTGGTGAAGAAGGATAATAGAGATAGAATTTATGGCTCAAATAAGAATAGAATACATGCACACAGTAAGAACCAACAAGCTAGAGGAAGGCAATATGGGCTCTGCAAAAAGCAGAAAGGTTGGGAATGCAAAAGGCAAGAGTATTATGAGATGCAGCATAGGATGTATAATATGAAACATGGGGTGATTTCAGACGTGACGGGCGTCCGGTTCACCACAGTGGATTCCCGGTGGGGATGAACGGAACAACCACCTCCGGGGCAAATAAAAGCCCCGAACAGACGTGACGGGACCAGGACCATGGCAGGGAATCGGGCTGGCAGATCATGGGCTGGGGTAACGCAACAGACGTGACATCGATTCCCAGCCGCGGTCAAAACACCCAGAAACCATCGAGCAGGGGCAGGAAACAGACATGGCTGGGTGAGGGCAAATGAAGTCAAAAGGCACACAAGGGAATGCCCACAGAAGGGAAACAGGAAGGGAGGGGGGAGAAGGAGAAGAGCCGGACAGGTACCACACACAGACAGCGGGGCCACAGTGGAACACACAGCACAAGCACATGCCTGGGCACACACACACACACACACACACACACAGAAGGGAAAGGAAGGGAAGGGGGACACGAGCACCAGGACAACACACAAGGCACACCGGGCACAAGGGGGGGGCGGAACAGGGAAGAGGGGGGGAAACTGCAAAGGGACAGGACAGGGAAGGGCAGGACACAGGCAACGGCAACTACAACCCCCACAGCAGAACTGTCCGCACGGGCACCCCCACAGCAACACAGGCAGCCCCGGAAAGGGGGGCCCCAGGAGCTCAGGACCAAGGCACAGAGGGGGCCCGCACTGCACAGCGAGCCGGCCGGGAACAGTCCAGGAGGCACACGTAGACCCCACACCCGGAGAGGGGCCAATGGAGGGCAGTCAGGAGAGCCGGTGCAGTGCTGCAGGTCCAAGGACGCACACTCACCCCCGGAGGAAGGAGCGAGGGGCAGTCCGGGGGCCCCAGAACCCCGAGGTCACACAGGCACCCAAGGGGGGGGCAGGGCAGCAGGTGGCAGCACTGGCGGGTGGGGACAGTCCATTGGACACAGACGGGTCAGCGAGGCCATGCAGAGCACCGGACCCAGGCACCAGGGAAGGCAACTACAGAAGGGAACCCCGGGTGAGGAGGCAGACCGGGGGGTGGGGCCCGGAGGGGGCCCGGAGCCACAGGCAGGGGCAGCAGTACCCCAGGAAGCAGGCAGCACAGTAGTAAGGCAGAGACATCAGGGAGGGAGAAGTCAGCGGAGACTGGCAACCGGGGGTCCCGGAGGCACGCCGGGACTCACAGCCAGCTCCTGGGGGCTACTACGGGCCCAGGGGCCAGGTGCCCCACCCGGTGAACCAGGTGGGGCCAATGGATCATACCCCGGCGGTACCCCAACAAGAACATGTGGTGGGCGATCAGGTAGTAGGCCTCAAAGGGATTCTGCATGGACAGCCCCAACTGCACATCCGAAAGAGACCACATGCCCGACAGTGCAGACAGCTCCGCCGCGGCAAGCTCCGACACACAGAAGTCAGCAGAAGGGGGCCACAGAAGCTGTCCCAGCTCCAACAGCCCCATGGGAGCGCTGGTACCCACGGGCCTCGTGAACACAGCCAAAGTAGGACACGGCCAAGGCAGGGCCCCCCTCCACAAGGCAGATTGTGTATGCGGCCAGACTGCACACAGACAGCGCAGACATGGTCTCAGCCATGGACCAGGCACATGAGAGCACCTCATCTCCGGGATGTGCCCATCAGGGAATGGAACCAGCCCCAGAGTCTCCGCATGCAGCCGGCAATCACGAGCGCTCGCCTCATAGCCGAAGTAGCGAAGGCCAGAGCTCAGGCTCAAATAAGCACCCAACTGGCTGTCTGGGAAGCCCAGGAACAGTTTCATGGCCAGAGTATGCCACAGGTCACACAGGGACATGGTCTCGCGGAAGGTCCAGCTATGGGGGGGCCCCATGGGGGTCGGAAAGCGGGAGCCTGGTGGATGTACAACCAGCCATGGTCCAGCTAGATGGGGAGAATAACACCATGGACAGGGGGCACACATACCCTCCAGGGCTGGGGGGGCCTCCGAAGGGTCCCAAGGACAGGACAGGTGGCCACGGGCCACAACATTGTAGCACAACATAGGGAGGCATGGCGTGCGGACCTGGCACAGCTGCAGAAAACAATCGCACACAAAGAATGGCTAATCAGGCCGGCAAGGACAGGGTGTTGCAAAAAGGGGGGGGGCAGTGATAGCTGATGGCATGCAGCTGCACAAGGAGTGCACAGCCCTGCACGCCCGTGCAGGCACGAGGCCCCATGCTCCGGCAGCAGGTGCACCCAAACACATGCCCACAGACACCAGCACTGCATTGGGGAGCCCGCCCAGCTGGGGGCTGGGCCCCATCCTACCCGGCCATCAGAGGGCCATCAAACCATCCCCCAAGCCCCGGGGCCAACACCACCATGGAGTGGGACAGGGCAGTCGCCTATTGGATGTACCTTGCACTCAAAGCCGAGTGGTAATGTGACTACACCGAGTAGCTGTGCCTCCTTACCGTGGAGCTGCACCTGGGTGCCCGCCTGCAGGTTACCCTGGCCTGGAGGGCTGCAAGGACCAGCAGGGCCCACCATGGCCGCAGGAGAGTCCTGGTCTGGCTCAGGGTGCAGAGACTCTCCAGGGAAGACTGGCAGACTGTGAGCCGGGGCCGAACCCAGCCCACGGTGCTCTGCGAGGCAGCCGGGTGCCTCCAGTGGGGGAGGGAGACCATGCGCCAGGCAGCCCTGCTCGCTATGCCCATTGACAGGTGGATATGGGTCGCTGAGCAGTCACAGGGTTGGTGGGCCAGGGTGCTGGCCCAGTGGGACAAGGCAGCCTGGAGGGCCCACTTTAGGATGGACAAGCTCACCCTGTTCTGGCTCACTGAGCTCCTTATGCCCTGGCCGGAGCGACAGCATACCCCAATGAGGACCCCCATCTCCATGGTCCAGCGGGTGGCAATAGGGGTCTGGGCCCTAGCAATGCCTGACTCCTGCCGGTCCATCTTCCAGCATTTCTGGGTAGGCCTGAGCACCGTCGCCCCTCCGGGATGTGTGCGAGGCTGTGGAGGGCGTGCTCCTGGACAGAATGATCCAGCTGGTGGACCAGGGGGCCGTGATGGCAGGATTTGCGGCCAGAGGCTTCCCCAACTGCATGGGAACCGTGAACGGCATCCACATAGAGATCCTCTGCCCCTCCGCTGAGGAGGCTGCAGAGTATGTGAACATGCACGGGTATCACTCCCTGCAGCTGCAGGTGGTTGTGGATCACTGGGGCCGGTTCATAGACATCTTCACAGGAAACTTTGGCCGCAGTCATGACGCCCGGATCATGAACATCTCCCCCTTCTATGCCCGGATGTTCCGGGGGGACTTCGCTGACATGGGGATAACCTGGATCGAGGGGGTGCCAATGCCCCCCTGTATCCTGGGCGACCCTGCCTAACCCCTCACCTGATGGTTACTGAAGGTCTACTCGGTTGCACGCACCCCTGCGGAGGTGCTATACAATACCCACCTGTGCTCCAGCAGGACCATAGTGGAGCGGGCCTTCGGGGCCCTCAAGCAGCGCTGAAGGAGCCTCGCTGGCCGGCTCGACTACACCGTGGAAATCTCGGCCCTGGTGATCAGTGCCTGCTGTGTGCTCCACAACATTTTCGAGACCGAGGGGGCAATCCTGGAATACCCTGAACCCAACCGGGCCCCAGGCCCGGTGCCCCTGTATGTGAACGCCGAGAACCCCAGGGAGTACCGTTATGCCAAGCGCATCCGGGACACCCTGGTGAGGCATATCAACCAGGAGGCTGAGGTGTGAGGGCTGCCCCTCCCTATCCCACCCTGGGGGTTCCCTGGGCCGGACCCTGCACAGGTGGGTGTCACCCCCCCTGTCACCCACATATGGGCCCAGGAGGCAATATGGTGCAAACACAATTTATTTCACCCATGTACACATGTGCACCCGACCCCTCTCCCTCCACCCCAGTTGTGCCCTGCCCCCACCCCCTATAGTGCCCCCCCTCACACCAGCCAGGTGGCTTCCGGGGTTGCCCTGTGGGTACAGGAGGATGAGTCCGATGCCTCCCCGGGCACCTGCCCGCAGCCTGGAATGGGGAAGGGGCCCCGAGGGCCCCCAAGTGTGTCGCCCGGCCCCTTCCCACCCCCTCGGACTGTCTGGGGACCCCCTCTCTGCACCCTGGAGGGCCCTCCCACCCAGACTGCATGCCTCACCTGGTTCCTCTGCCTGCTGGCTGGGCTCCTCAGAGCCTGCCTCCTCACCCACCTGGGTCTTGTGCCGGGGTGTTCCGTGCCCTGTGGGTGATGGGGGGGGGTTGTTGGTGGGGTGACTGCGGCCTGGGCCCCCTTCCCACCTTGCCTTTGGGGGGCTGGACTGTCCATCCCCCCCTCAGCACTTGCCCCCTGTGGTCCCGGTCCCTCTCCCCTCTGGGTCGCCCGCTTACCCTCAATGTCGGTCTCAGATCCTTCTGAGGCTGGCCCCTCGGTGTGGGAGTACTCCCCCTGGGACCACAGGCTGAAGGTGATGAGGGTGCCAGCCTCAGACTCTGCTTGTCCGGCCTGGGGGTGGGTGCTCTCCGGGATGCTTTCTGGGGAGGCCTTCAGGGGCCAGAGGTCCCGGGGCATTCCTCCTGGGGGTCTGGGGCCCTGGAGCTTGTGTCTGCTAGGGGGGTGGCAAGGGGCGGGGGTACCTCAGCCCTTTCCCTGCCCTGTACCACTGCACTCCCCACGAGCCGTGGGGTGACTATTGACCCCTTCATGTGGAGTATTCGTCCAGGGCATCGTAGAAGGGGGAGGTCCGGGCTTCATGTCCGGACCGCCTATTGTTGTCTCGGATGGCCTTGTACCCCCTCTTCAGCTCCTTGGCCTTGGAGCGGCACTGTGCCAAGGTTCGATGGTGCCCTGCTGCCTCCATGTCCCCCACTATGTCCTGGTAGACATGCTCGTTGCGCTGGTTGAGTGCGAGCTCCAGCTGGTACTCCAGGGTCGCCCAGATCCGTATGAAGTCCCGGGTCTACTGCAGCCTCCACTGGCCCCCTCTGTGGTAGGGCTTCCTCCCTTGTCTCCCCTGTGGGTCCTCCTCCTCCTCCTCCTCCACCACCTCTTCCACTGCCTCCTCCTCCACTGAGGATGGGCTGGTGTTCTCTGGGGGCTCGTCCACCTGGGCCCTTTTCTGTGTCTCCGGGACACAGGGGGTGGGGGAGTTATGGTTGGGTGCAGTTTTGGCTGCTCTTGCGGGGGGCCCCCTTTCCCCTTCTTCCTTCCAGGAGCCAGGGCTGGCCCCCCTGCCCCCCCTTGGTGCCCCTGGGCCCCCTGTTCCTCTCCCTTTGTTTCCCCTTACCTGTTTCCGGGGTGCCTCCTCCCCCAGTCTGGCTGCTGTTCCTGGGGCATCTTGGCGTGGCTGCAGCAGGTGTTGTCCCTCCCCCTCCTCCATCCTCAGCATGACCCCCACCTCCCCCTCCCCCTCCTGCCCTCCCTCCACCGCTGCCACTGCCTCCTCCTCCTCCACCCTTGCTGTCTCTCCCACCGCTCTCTTCCACCTCCCTCCTTGCTCCATCCCACCACACTTCCCTGCTGCAGATTTCCATTTAAATCTCCCTCCGGTGACTGCGTTGTTGCTGGTTGCCTGGCAGTGATGCTGCATGCTTTGTCTCCAGTTGGGGATCATTTTCTTTGGTTCTGGCTGGTGATTGCCATCCAGACATTACTTTTTGTTGTTTCTTTGTGGGAATCTCTTTGATCACGTTTCCAGAGATTGTCCAGCAGGGAGCCCCGGAAGCGTGCTTGAAATTGACCCCATGTGGGTATTGGCCATGGTGAACATCTGGTGGCCACCGAACAGACGTTCAGGGTGCTTTGGCCCCACCGCATGATTGAGCGTGGTTCACTGTGGTAGAGCATGATCTCGTAACGTCTGAAAATACCCATGATAATGGATAATTTGAAAGTTATTTCATTCAATGTTTGTGGTCTAAATAATCCGATCAAGAGGAAAGAGTATGGCAATTTATAAAAAAATGTCACCTGCATATATTTACTCTGCAAGAAACGCATTTAATAGCGCAGGATAACTATAGATTTAAAAACAAAGACTATGCAAATGGAGGTAAAAAGAAATCCGGGGTATTAGTGGGGGTATCTAAATCCATAAACATGCAAATAACAGAAATAAATCGGGACAATCAAGGCAGGGTATTAATACTTAAAGGCCAAATAGAGGAAGAAAAATATACAATTGCCACAGTATATGCTCCCAATAACAATACACTGGATTTCTTATGTAATCTAATATCTGAACTGTCAGACAAAGTAGAGGGTATGGTAATTCTAAGTGGGGATTTTAGCTCCCCTTTATCCCTATTAGATCTTTTTACCAAAGCACCACTTAATAAATAGCAGGAGAAAATAGAAAAAACAATTGCGGAACATCATTGGAAAGAAATTTGTAGGGCATTTCATCCACAGGAGCAGGGGTTTACATTTTACTCTAACCCCCACAAGGTATCATCCAAAAAAACCATATTTTAGTAAACAGGGATATGATGCTGCGATGTGATAAAGCATATATACAACTTATTCCATTTTATGACCATAACGTTGTGGTAGTAGAAATCAACATAAAAATGAATAAAACTGAGACCTCACAGGTATGGAAACTTAAGAAATTTTATTTGAGCAATAACTGGATTCAACAAAAAATACAGACTGGAATACAGGACAATGATCTGCCAGGTACATCCCCTCTGCTATTATGGGATGCCGCTAAGGCTGTTCTCATTGTACAATTAATATCTTTGGGGGCCCACCTGAGGAAGGAAAAGAAAGCACAAATCAGCCGGCTGTATTTACAAATAAAACAATTGGCAAAACAACCAAAAATCAATGCAGAAAAAAATAGCCTTATTAAAGACTTAAATAAACTTGCTAGAAACAGAATCCATGGTGAACAAGCTTAGATATACAAAAGCCTTTTACTATGATAAGGGTAATAAGGCAGATAAGGTGATGATCTGGATGATTAAGAAAAAAAAACAAAAAACAGCGATACTGTTTGTGAGGGTTACTCCCCAATCAGAAATGCTTACAGGTAGAGATAAAGAGCGATGTTTCCTCCAATACTACAGCAACATATATAACTCTGGGGAGCCCACCCAAGAAAATATAAATAGGTTTTTGTCAAATATTAAGTTACCACAAATTAATTTGTCTCAAAAAGAATTTTTGAATAAAGAAATCGAAGAAAAAGAAATTAAAGAGACCATGAAAAAATTACTACAAAATAAAACGGCAGGCCCAGACAGGTACCCAGCTGAATTTTATAAAACATTCATGACAAGTCTGTGCCCAGTCTTAAGAAGGGTATATAATGATATCTTAAAACAACAGACAATGCCAGACACGTTCTATAATGCTAATATAATGCTTTGCCCAAAAGCTGGTAAAAATATGGAACTATGTAGTGGATTTAGGCCAATTTCCTTAATCAACACAGACGCAAAAATATTTACAAAAATTCTAGCAGATAGATTGATGCTGATTATTCCCAAAATAATAAGTCCAGATCAGACTGGATTTATACCAGGACAACTCGGCATAGATAATATAAGAAAAATTATTCATATCACAGCCCATATCAAACATAAGAAGATTCCGGCGACCATTATATCTCTCAATGCGTAAAAGGCCTTTGACATGGTTGAGCATAAATTTTTGGTGGAAACTATGAGGAGAATGGGAATAGAAGGGCACTTCCTTCAATGGATTCAGATAATATATAAACACCCTAGGGTCAAGATCATTTTTGAAGGTAAAACATCAGACAATATTAAATTAACGATATTAAATTACTCTAACCCCCACAAGGTATCATCCAAGATAGACCATATTTAAATAAATAGGGATATGATGCCGCGATGTGATAAAGCATCCAACAGGGATGCCCCCAATCCCCATTATTATTTAATATTGCAATGGAACCCCTGGCAAATGCTATAAGAGCTCACCACAAATTAAAGGGATACAGGTACAAGAAACTGAAATTAAAGTGGCTATGTACGCTGACGATATAATGTTAGACCTTCCTAATCAGACCTTCCTAATTCATTCCCTAAGCTGCTGGATATCATAGCCCGATTTGGGAGAGTATCCGGGTATAAGGTTAACATCAACAAATCCCAAATGCTATTGTTTAATGAAGAAAAGTTAAATGATAAGGAAAAGCAAATGGCTACTCCATTCAAGGTCCAAAATTGCAGCATAAAGTACCTGGGTATACATATACCTAAAAAATGGAAGGAATTGTATAAGTTAAATTTTGTACCTCTACTGCAAGAGGTTAAAATAAAGGAGGAGGAATGGAAAAAAATACAACTTTCATGGATTAGCAGAACGAACTTAATCAAAATGGCATTGTTACTGAAGCTTCTGCCAATAAAGGTTCCTAAAGAATACTTTGATATAAATAAGACTATTGCTAGGATAATATGGCAAAGAAAAAACCCCCACATTAGACGAACTATTTTATATACTTGTAAAGAAAAAGGGGGATTAAACATGCTTGATGTTAAAATGTACCACTGGACTTCGGCCATTCGGGGAATTAAGATTTGGTACCATAATAATAAGGATTCAGACTGGATTGAAATTGAAAAAAAAATTGTATGGTAACCAAATTTACCAGTCTTCTCACATATGGCCAGCCAATGCAGACAACCAAGGAAATAGAACACCCATTTATATGGTATGCATAACAAATCTGGGAATTCTGTTTTAAAAAAGCAGAAATCCTAACAGATAAATCACCATATACACCCATATTTGGAGATTGGATTAAATCTGTGGGTATCCCCCAAACAGTCAAAAAAAATGGGGAAAAAAGGCCTTAAATGGGCTTCACATCTGTTTGTGGAACAAGAAATATTAACTCAGGATACATTAAGACAAAAAATTGGCACGAGGATAGATTTTATGGTCTATGCGAAAATAAGAAACAAATATACCCATAGATCAAACAAAGCCCATTATATAAGAACGTCCCATGATCTTGAAAAAGTGTTATATGGAGATTCTTTGCAACTGCATGTGCTGTCCAGGATATATAAAATACTACATAACTTAAACAACTTATCTGATGCTGGTTATGTGGCTGCATGGGCTGCATGGGAGGAGGACCTACAGGAAAAAATAGAAAACAAAGAGTTAGAGATGATTTGGCAATTAATGCACAAAGCATCAAGATTGATGTCAGTGTTGGAGCCCCAGATAAAAACAATATATAGAATTTATTTTATATCACAGCGGCTCCACAAAATGAATTACCAGTATCCCAGTGGTGCTGGCAGGGCTGCTCAGAGGTGGAGTCTTGGATACATATTGGTGGTCATGTCCACATATAAGGAGTTTTTGGCTTGAGATAAGGCCCTACCTGAACCAGACGGCCCAATGAGATATTCCCTTTCTAGCAAAGTTCGCTCTCCTGGGAGTCCTACCAGAACTGCAAATAAGAAAAGAAAGAAAAATGCCATGTCAGCAACTTCAGTTGGTGGCAATCTACAGTATAGATTGGCAGCAATCTACAGTATACTATGATGCCCTGGACAACATCCTTCATATGAAGGGCTCCATTGTCGCCCCACGCCTCGTGGGCAGCGCTGTAGTCCAGGGCAGGGAGCGGGC
>QEPC01001146.1:338794-351233 GCA_003113815.1 Sphenodon punctatus
TCCAAAAACATATTGCTATCAGCGGCTGCAATGTTCCTATGCCAGACCGAAACCATGTCAATATCTTTCATGAAAGCACCAACAGACTTGTTAACATTTCTAATGCATTTTTTGATAGCCTTCATGTCTGTGCTATATCGGTTACACTGGCGAATAATGAGATCAGAGAAAATGATCTTGCAACCAGGAAAAAGCTGACAGATTGCCATTACATCATTTCTCATGTACTCTATTAGCTCAATGCCTTTGAGCATTCCAATATCGTTACCACCAGAGTGTATTACAATGCATGAAGGAAGGGAAGAAATGGAGGAAGGCTTTCCTTGACCACGGGGGGTGGTTAATCTGTTCACCCCTGCCGGGAATCCACTGTGGTGAATCAGGACCACGTAATATCTGAAATCACCCTCAGAATCACATGGAAAACGATTGTAACTAGGGTTCGGTGTGATCTACGCAAATATGTAAGGTATGCTTTGGAAAACTACATTCAGTGCCTGCATTGACTAACTTGCCAAAACAACTTCACACACAAATCCTGACTCATGAACTGGGTACTAAAAATCATGAAACTGAAATAAAAATAACCAAAGCTTTTCCAGGGACTCTCAAATTTGTGGGAATGGGAAGAGTGGCAGTTGCAGAACAAAATAAGGTTGATGCCTCATAAACAATGTTCTTTGGGATGGCTCTGAACATTGTCACAATGCCAACTCAACTTCAAAGTACTGTTTGTAATGAGTGGCAAGGTTCATTGTTTACTGCGTGTGGCCTCGAGACTGTCATCGTTGCTGTGATTGTCCAAACAAGTAATCTGTGCTTGATATTACTGTGTATATAACGACACCAGAGAGCGTTCCATTGGGGAGAATGTTCGGAGCCAGCTCACAGAACCATTGCTTGCAAGGCAGCAACCTCGAGCCACACCTATCATGCGGGGATTTTTATCTTTTTTAAAAAGACACTGCCTGTCTGATTGGGGAAATAGACATGGATGGGGGGGGCTTCCAGGATTGTCAGGAGGAGGGGGGGCATAGCCAGTAGCCGCGGAAGCTGCAGGAGCCGCCAGCGAGCCTGGAGCAGGGACTTGGGGTCGGGAAAGCACATGGGAAATAGACATGTCCGGGGGGGGGGCTGCCGGGATAGTCAGCCCACAGAGATCCAGGAGGAGGGGATTATCAACCCTACAGCACAGTTTCTTGCAAATAAACCAATGATCCCACCATCCATCCATCCAACAGGCATTATCATGACAAAATAAACAATAAAACAATATCAAGCACAAACAATATCAACCCAAACAGAGTGATAAAAGGCTCACAGCAATAAAGAACATGTGTACATTTATTTGAAAAAAGGATAATGAAAAATGTAAAGTGCAGCTGTAGCAGGATTACTTTAGCTGCTTTAGCACTAAATTGGCTGTTAAATAAAGCACAGTTTAGAAGAATTAGCAGAAAAGTTCAAGCACTTACGCAAAAACCTTCTAATGTTATCCAAAATCGATGGTATTCTATGAATTAGGAGGAAGGGATAGGACTCTCTCTCCTCCAGTCGCGATGCGGTGCTTTGTCGCGGAGCGCGGAAAATCAGAGTGTGTTAACAAACACAGACACTGGCGGCGCGGCTCCAACAGTCACTCACTTTCACTGGGATTGGGCATCAAGAGGGAGAAACAAGCTACAAACACACCTATTTATACTTTATGGTGAAGGCAGGACATGTCTGTCTGGGAAGCTGAGGGTTGATCATGCCGCTGGGTTCATCATGCTGCCGGATGGGACTTGATCCAACCTGAGATTGATCCAAATGAATAGCAGATTTCACTATGTTTAAAACAGTTGATAAGGAAAGTATGGGACCGAAGCTGTAAACCTAGGTCCCTTAGCTTCTTTCTTTGTTAATTTTAGGCACGGATATTCGATAACTTTGGAAAAACAATAAAGAATTTTTTTTTAAAAAATAGAGAAACTCTAGTTGCTATACTGGTTCCATGTATGAGAGAAATAGAAGACAAAGGTTAAAATCACCACTGATTAACGTAAATGGGTGCTTTGCCCATGACTTCAGTGGATTCAGGATTGCAGCTAGAAAGGTGAAACCAGTTTCTGCTGATGACAATAAATGAGCTTTCGACAAGCTACACAGAACTCTTTCTTTGGCAACTGAAAGAATATCAGAATTTTTTTAATGAGTTAATTTTGTTGGGGTTGATTAATGCATGGTAGCAATCACTTAGAAGGAGCTGTTGGGTAAAAAATGATCAATTAGCAATTCAAACTATTTAAAAACAACAAAGAGCAAACAGCAGGTATAGGTGTAAATAAGCAAATTTTCAATTTGCTACACATTTCTTTAGTGACTCTTGAAGCCCAAATCTTTATTTAGTTGATTGTTTTTGGTATCCCATAGAGTTATAGATTTTAGTTCCCAGTCCCATCTTGTAAAATTGTTGTGCTGGTTACATTTCAGGACAAGGATCACATGATCAGAAATTGAGTGCTTGCTCCGGGACAAGTGTTCATCCACAAATGGTTGGATGCCATTTGTCCAGATATACTTTTTCTGTAGAAAGTCATTCACAATTAAGACTGTGGGCTTTCATCAACTGAGACCATGAGCCACAAACCACATGCTCCAGACTAAGTAGTTTGTGGATCATAGCCATACTTTATATTGAGGAATTTACAGTACTGACTGAGGCATACCACAGGCTATTATTGATGTGGGGGCTCTATATGGCCTGAAAGCTTGAAGTTTCTCGCCAACAGAAGTTAGTCCAATAAAAATGAATAATCTGAAATACTTTTTTACCCAGTTCTAGAGCTGAAATGGGTACTTAAATTAATACTCCATCATTAACACCCTGATTTTCGAGTACCACATTGGGTGCCCAATGAGTTGCTCAGATACCAATACTCAAAAAAGCAGTAACTTCTGGTACTGATTTTACAGTTTACTGATTATCAATTGGTATATCAGGTCGGAAAACTGAAAAATCGGGCAGGAAATAAAAAGAAAATTGAGACCAGGATTGGAAGTAGATTTTCCAGGACTGTAAATTGACTTTCTGGGACAGGAAGCTGATTTTATCAATAATTAGGTGTCAGAAGTCAGTAAACTGATCAAACAAAGTTAAAAAATCAGTACCAGAAGTCAACGTTTCGGGACCGGAAGTCTACATTCCAAAACATCAGGTACTAATCAGTACCCAAGTAGCTGAGTCAATTCGGGTACCAGAAATTTGACAGGTATGCCCATTTTTGCGGGTACTTGTTTCAGCTCTACCCAATTCTCTTAAATGATGATGTCATAAAACTATTTAATATGGAATCATACAGGAATTCCCCCTCCCCTTCCCCAGTAAATGGCTGCAACACAGCCAGCAGTGTCTGGGGGCTGGGAGGCTTTGTCCCTGCCCCCCACTTGAAGGAAGAGACAATCAGGGCTGCTCTGCAGCAGGATAAGTCTTCTGCATTGCAAGGGCAACCTGGGCAGCGGAGCAAAAGGAAGATCTCACCCAGCGAGAACTTCTGGCATAATTTTATTTCTTCAGGCGTGGGCATGCCAGTTTGTCCCTACTTAGGCTGAGAGCCAGACATGAGAGAGCAGTTCCTCCAGTCTCTTGGAGTGTGGTCTACATTTAGCCTGACACTTTCACCGGAACACAGGTAGTCCATCATACCACTGGTAGTAGCAGGTTTCAAGAGGCACTTGGCGTGCGCCCTTCTTCCTCTCTCTTATGTCCTCTGTCACAGTGCTGCTGCAGAATATGATTGTAATGATAATTGACCAGTCTGGATGTGTAAACCATATCACCTGACTGATGGGATGCTATCCCCGAAGTCCCAGTTCTGTCCCTTCTTTGCCTGCCTCAGGGCTGCCGCCTATGCCCATCTCGAAGCCACCACCGATTGGTCCTGTAAAGCTGGAAGCATGCAGTAATTGGCCAGTGAATTTGTCTGTCAGTCTGTTGGGTTGATCCACATCCTCCCTCCTACAGCTTTTTCCCCCCTGCCATGCCAGGTGCCTGCTTCTAACTGGCACTGTATGTGCTGCTATTAATCTGAATAATGGTTTTCAGGGGGACAAATTCAATTGCTTATAAAATTGGGTCCCTTAATTAAATTGTCCTGTGAGTTGGTAGAGATTAATGGGAAGGTGTGTGATCAACTTCTACCAAATTACTTGTAAACAGGATGGAATATAAAAAAGGTACAGCTGGAAATGCATTTTCAAGTTAATAGCTTGTAACATCAGGACACTTTATCCAATCTCCCTTAAATTTGGCAGGATGGTACTCTAGTGGAGGGACATAATTTTATCAGTTCAGTTCAGTTTATTGTCAAGCGTGGCCTTAGACCATTGCTTTTAGTAACAAAGGACAAAAAAAGCAGTCATACATATTATACATAAAAAACCCTAATAGTACAAATACAATAATCCATAAAGATGCGAAGTCCGAGCTGAATTTAGCCCAGTTAACACAATTAAGGGCTATACCAAAATAATATCTAATATATCCCACAAGGCAACCTAGGTGAGAATATTAACCTTCCTTAACACCCACTTCGGTTTCCCACCGGCTAGTTACATAGTTACCAGACAACTGGATTACCTAATGATATTTGGTTACTCTTAGCATGCGATCCTCACTCTCAGTCTGCTTGAAGAGCCAACCACAGGTCCTGGTTGAACTTACTCAACTAGTCCATTAGTCAGTTAAGAATTTAGTTAATCAGACTCTTCCTGCAGGTTTCAGCTGATAGGTTTAAATTCCAGAAAATTTGTCCTAATATACACCGCCTGGAGTAAGAATGTGGCAATGTCACGATTGGCTTGGGGATCTAAGCTGTTAATAAGCACACCCAAGAGAGTGACAGACGATCTATCCGGAAATTTGTTAATATGGGGGCCTATAAGCCGATCTCTGGGGCCATCGTACAAATGACAAAAAAGAAGTATATGTTCCATAGTTTCAATTGTATCATACTCAAAGGGGCATAGCCTTTTGAAAAAGGCGATCCCCTGAAACTGACCCTCAAACCCCCTCGAAGGGAATGCGTTCACTTGTGCCTGAAAGAACAAAGCCTTAGCCCTAATCGAGATGGAGAGAAGCAGATATGGTGCCATTTGTCCTAGATCCGGCACCCAATCAAGGTAGGCTCTCAAATGGGATGAGTTTTTAATGTTCCCTATCAGTCTGCCTTCCGATGTCGCTTGTCCTCATCAAAATTTATTTCCTGACAGCGCCCACTGGTTTATGTGATAAGTATTCCTTGGAGAGTCCCAATTTCAGAAGGAATACCTCTACTCTCCTCATCCAAGGGTTCACAAATGGGTCACAATAAACCTCTCTCAGCAAGTCTGGGCAAGGTCCCACAAACAGTTTGGTCCAAAACTTCAAGGATAAATCCATTTCCACTTGCTGCCAACTGAGCTGACCCAATTCCACTCTAACTGCTACATACGGGGTACTTTTAGGATTCCCCAAAAGACCCAACAAAAACCTTGCTTGCACCCCAGTTGTCTTATGTGCAAGAAACGGGGCCCATAACTCAGTGCCATATAGGAGCTGAGTCTTAACTTTTGTATTAAACACCTGAACCGGCAAACAGATATATCCCCTTCCCTGACTCATAAAGAGCCTATGAATAACCTGGGTTGTCCCACGAGCTACTGCAGTAGCTCCTTCTATGTGTCCCTTCCAGCAACCAGTCCTATGGAAGAGAAGTCCGAAGTAGCGGAACGTGGTTACCTGTTGTATCGAGTGCCCTCCAATTTTCCAAGTATAAATCGTCTCCCTTGCTGCGAATACCATGACCTTAGATTTATGATGGTTCAAGATTAATTTATTGGCAAGGCAAAAAGCAGCAAAGGAGTGTAGTTGGCACATTAACCCAATTTGGGTTTGTGACAACAGAGTCACGTCATCCGCGTTTCCCAGGCATCAAACCGGTCTGGTGCCCAACCTAGGTGGAAAGAATCTGACATCTGACCAAACACATCATTGATGAAAAAATTAAAAAGTAGCAGCGCCAGAACACATCCTTGCCTAGCACCAACACATGTGGCTATTGGGGCAGTAACATGGTTCACTGTATCAACTCTTACCAGCAGAGAGGAATGGAGGTACAAAGAAGAGACTAAACTAACAAGTTTCCTATCAACCGAGGAGCCCTGTAATTTCCTCCACAGTGTGTCCCTATCCAGGGTGTCAAATGCAGCCTTTAAATTCAAAAATGCCACGTAAAAAGCCCCGTTCCTGGCTTTGTATTTGGCCATCAGGTGGTGCAGAATGTAGCACTGCTCGATGGTGGATCGACCCTTCTGAAACCCAGCCTGTTCTACCACTAGGATTTTGGATTTAATCATCCATTTCTGGAGCCTATGCTGCAAATACTTAGCATAAAACTTTCCCACCATCGACAACAAGCTAGTAGATCGATAGTTACCTGGGTCCAATCTCAATCCCTTTTTAAAAATAGGGATTACCACTGCTTTTCCCCATAGCTCTGGGATCACACCTGTATTATTGATGGCCGTGAACAAGACTGCAAGCATGGGGATCCACCAGTCACTAAACATTTTAATAAATTCAATATGAATTAAATCCAGGCCCGGGGCCTTATGGTTTTTTAATGAGTCGACCAATACGTCTACTTCAGCACCAGTTACGGGCTGCCACATAGGCAAATACCCCAAATTCCTCCACGACGACTCACTATATGGTATCTCGTTTATACTGGTATCTCGTTTTCAGAATATAGCCTGAAAATATTCGGTCCAAGTATGCGGGGGAATCGGGAACACACCCTGTCTAACCCCACTATTGATTGACCCGTTCATGAGTCTCCAAAACTGACACGAGTCCATTTGTTCTGCTGCTCATAAGAGACAGCTCCATTTATTATCGAGGAATTTATCTTTTTTCTTTTGGATCAAACTCCTATACTGTGCTCTAAGGTCAAAATACTCCGGTGGGAACTTATTCAATCCCTCCCTTCTGTAGGTGACATATATGGATTTAAACCTGGCTCGGGCCAGATGGCACTCCACATCGAACCAGCTCTAACACCTCTTAGCCCCCCAGAGCACCGGATAACCATCTAGGGCCTGTATATGCTGGCTCAGGGCTGATATCAATAAGTTATAGGACACCACTATCTCTTTATCATTAGTGGAGCACACCAGTTGCCTCCTCAGATGGCAAATAGATGGCTGAACTATTAGGGCAGCAAGTGACTCCACCAGGGAGTCATCTAATTTTGGTGCCCTCAGCCTATCTGTGTGCAAGGACTCTACTTCCAATGGTCTACTAACCCCCTTCCCAAAACCAGACCGGGTGAGCTCCAAAAATAGAGGCAGGTGGTCCCCACCAGTTCCACCCCCACTGAGAAATCCATAACTAAGGGGAGAATCGCTGGGGAGATCAGTAAATAATCTACTACACTTGACCCCCCAAAGCCTACAAAAGTAAACTCCCCCTGCGGGTTACCAAAACCTTACCCATTGAGTATATGCAAGTTAAAGCCTGTTATCAAATTGGACAACTTAAGTCCAAGGGATTTTATCAGGATTCATGCAAATTGGAAGGAATATAAAAAAGATGTAACCAGGAATGTGTATGGAGATTTTCTTAAAATCACAACATTCAATTGCTTCTAGAATCAGTCCCCTTTATCCAAACATTTTGGAATTTGGTACACATAGTGCCCTCCTTTGGGGGTACAATCTCCCTAAATTTCATCACTATTCATTAAGAAACAAAAAAAGTATACCCAGAAATACGTTTTTTAGTCTTTTCCCATTATTTTTAAAAATGTTTTTGTTATTGTTTTAATTATTGTTATTTGTCTTTTTCATTGTTACAATAACAAAAATGAAATGCACACCCCTAACTCCTGGACCATTGTACAGCAAGCAGTTTGCAGCCTTTTGGGGGAGGGGAGCACGGTGCCCTTCCACCCGAAAGGAGTCATTCATAGGTGCCACTCACCCATTTACCAAGGCATTGCCACTCTTCTCTTGCAGAGTGTTGGATGCATTGTTCATGCACTCCAACCATAGTTCTTCTGCATAAACATCCCATCTCAACCCTATGGTTACAGAGGCCCTTTTTCTGAAGGCCTTGTCATGACAGAGCCATGTTCCGGGATGGCCAGAGTCAAAGGCCCTCTGAACTATGTCCTGATATTTAATAAGCTCGGCAGCCCTTTCGGGGTAAATTGTACCATCATTCCCAGGAAAATGAAATAGGCTGCTGACCAATTTGCACAATTTTTATCAGTCTTGTGTCTCTAGAAACGCTCCTTCTCTTTTGCCTCATCCTTGGAGCTGGGATCCAGGATGAGATCACTGAACAGGAGGGAGAACATGTCTACATATTCTCTCCTCCATATCTTCTCCCTCATGGCATGCAGCAGGTGAGCCCCCATGGTGGTTGACATGACAGCGGAGCTGCCTGCCATTGGCGGGGGCTCTACCCTGCTGGGGGCAACCAGGCAGCATGGGGAGCAGCACTCTGGTGGATTGATCCACATCTCTGGACTGGGCTGCTTCTTCCTGGGGCCAGATTGGCGGACCTTGCTACAGTGTGTTGTGGAGTGGTAGCTGGATCAATGTGAGCAGGCATGCCAGAATTGGAATGAGGAGTGGGCGCAACTCCCGGTAGAGGTGTGCACCAGGGACCCATGTCATTTCCCCCCCACCCCCCGTTATTTAAATCTGTCATTTTTGTTTTCATAAATATCAAAATTTCATTTTTGTTTTTGCTTTAGTTTTCATTTTACATTTGAAAACACATCTTTGGATGTAACGTTTTTGCTTTTCATTATATTTGGATGACACTTGGATGGATTGTACCTCCAATGGAAGACATTAAGTGTACCAAATTCCAAAAATATTAGATAAAGAAACTTGGTATGTTTATACCCCTTCACATATTTACTATCCCTGCCAACTTTCAGCAGGATTGGATAAAGGGTCCTGGTGGTATAAGCAATTCACTTATAAATGTATGTCTGACTGTAACATCTTTGTATTCCAACCAGTGTACATGACATTTTTCAGGGCAGTATATCAGACTTTCAGGATCATCTCTGCCAAATATCAGAAAGATGTGATAAAAGGTCCCAATTTTATGTGCCTGCACAACATATGCAGTGGAGGAGTCTATGGCAGGGATTCTCTTACATGTCACTGTGGATCTGTTTGCGATGCCAATTGGCCAGCAGAAATGTCACACAAATATCCTCATTCTGTGCTATGACCACCCCAACATCTCTCCCCCACTTGTTACTGGGAAGTAAGAAGCATCTGTTTAGGGAAGAACCAAAGACACACACACACATACACACCCAGTAAAGGAGATTGAGTGGCTTTTTCTCTGCCCCCCACTAAAAGAAAGAGAAAAGCAGGACCATTCTGCTGTGGGATAAGGCTGTTGCATTGCCAGGGAAACCAGGGTAGTGGTGCAAAAGGCAGATCTCGCCCTGAGAGATCTGTGTCGCCATTTTGTTTTTTCAGAGATGAACATACCAGTTCACCCCTGCGTAGGCTTAAAGGCAGACATGTCCACCTACCCGCCCGATAACACGGCACTGTGGGCCACACTTTAGAATAGTTAACCATGTTGTTTAGGGACCCTGGAAGTAGACCCTCCTTTAACAATTTGGATTTGAATAAAGAGACAAGACTTTAAAAGCCATACACTGTGTGCTTGTCTTTTTCCGGGGGTGCTGGTGCAAAGCAACAAAAAGGGAGGAAAGGACAATATTTCTATTCAGTCTTTAAAATATCTACCAGATTGCATATAATTATTTAAATTAATTTGTTATATTTTGAATTTTTCTCCAATATTTCTAGCTTTTGTCTGTGGTGAATACCTCCATAATGTACCATATCAAATGTGTTACCAATTTTTTACTTACATTTCTGTGTGTGAACTGTTCGTAAGCAAACCTAGTCTTTTTAATAAAAAAATCAACATAAGAAATAGTCTCACCCGCCCCCATCCATCTGTTCTGTAAATGATTCATGAGCATTTATTTGAGGATCTGGTATTCAAAATTAGATGTATTCCAACCATCCACACAGGTCACATGACCTGTCCCCCATTTCTACCCCAAACAAGTTGGACAAGACAATAATTTGGATTTTGTTTTTTTTCAGGAGGGTTGGGGTGGCAAAGTTCCCAAGCCCAAGATCTGCATACCAAAATATTCATATTTTATAGAGCCATAACATGCATTACATCGATCGCAGCTTCCCCGGTTTCCAGGCATGATAGATAGCAGATTCCCCCAAATCCCTTCTTTCACATTAAAGCTCTGGTGGGTTTGAGCAACAGCAAAAGCAGCCAAGCCCCCCCCCCCCCCCCAGCTCCCAAGAGACCGCAGAAGCCGAAACAGCAGTTTGGCTTCTCTTGCTCGTGGGGGAGCTGCATAGACATGCCCCCGGGCAGTCACTTCAGATGATATCTGCTCAAGGTGCCCAAAAGCCCGAGCTGCTGTTTGCCCACATCTGTCTTTTCTTAATACCAGTTGGTATCTATAAACTTAATTTCTTATTAGTACATTTTTTACTGTGTTGGTGGCATATTGACTAAGCAACAGATTGTTCTTCAGACAAGTCTATGCATTGAATACTGACAGAGCACATATCAGTCCAATTCACTGAACTCTGGGGAGGCAGAAGAATGTTTTTATTGAAAGCCTTTTCAGCAAAGAACTTGGTTCTTCCACACACAGTTTTGCATAGAAAATTCTTGTGGATCCCTTCCCCGCACAAATTCTCACTTCAGAATTGTGGGGAAATGGCTACTCCCTACCTCCCCCCCTCCCCAAAGTCCTGACTAATCACTGAGCACTTGGACTATGCACATGGTCAAGTATTTATATCTGTATTTGTATTTGTGTTTTTAGTATTTGTATCTATTTGTATTTTGATCTTTATGGTGTTCACTGCTAGGTCTGAGATGACAGCAAGTGTTCCCATTCTTCAGGGAAATACTGAACTTTTGGGAATGCTTGGATTGCTCAGTCTCCGGTGATTCTGTGCATTCCTCATTGTCAAAATGCTGTGATTGTCCAGCATCTTTCATCATTTTTTTGGTCATTTCCTAAGACTTTTCATTATACTCTGGGACGTTTATGGAACTTTTTCACCACTTAGCCAGCACTTTTGATTCTCCACTGCCCCCCAGGGTGTGCAAAGGGTGCACACAGAGGTTGGCCCTGTAGCAACTCTGTTCAACTCGTGAAAAATAACAACAAATGGTGAAAACAGCAGAAAAGATGGTAAGTTTTCACATAGTGTAAATGAAGACAAATGACCTGTTTCCGATGGAAACAGCATTCACCATGATATGTCATTCTAGGCCTACTCACTGCATTTCCCCCAGTGTTACCAATGTGGAAAATGCAGTGAACACAGGTTTTAGTGTATGGTATATTTTGGCACAGAAGTGCAGTGAAGCTCTGCCTGTTTGACAGGCCAGTAAGGAAAGGAAAATGCAGTCAAATATGTTGCTAAGTCTGCTACAAGTGTAAAAATGGGAGCATTGGTTTGGGAGAGGGTGAAGAATATAGCTAGCTTGGTGGAGAGGTTGTTAACTTGGGGAGGGTGGAATGGGACATGGATCTGGCTCATGGGGATCTCTACCTCAGGGGAGAGTGAGGCATACGGCTGGATTAGGAGAGGGAAGAATAGAACATGGGCAGAGTAGCCTTGTGGGGAATTGCTGGCTTGGGATATGGTATGCATCTGGCTTAGGTGAGTGGCCACTGGATTGGGGAAGAATGAGGACTGGGACTAAACTCAGGGAAGGTTGATTGCTTGGGGAGGGGGAATAGGGTATTGAGGTGGCTCAGAGAGGGGAGTGGTTTTCTTGCTCAGAGAGGAGTCATTGGCTTGTGGAAAGTGAGATTTCTAGGTTGGAATGGGATATGAGACTTGCTGGGGAAGGGGGTCACTAGTTTGTTGGAGGACTCTCTGACTTGGGGAAGGGTAAATGAGGCTGCCAAAGACTCATAATTTCTCCCTTGATAGGCTGGGGTCTGCTTGGCTGGGCCTGTCTTCAGTAGGGATGGGCGAACGCGGTTCGGTAGTTCGGTGTTCGGCCCGAACTCGGACTGTTCGGACAACCGAACACGAATACGAACACGAACGCACCAAACGGACCGAACACTGAACACCGAACACCGAAATGGTGAACACACCGAACCGAACACCGAACTACGAAATGGCCGAACACACCGAACGGAACCGAACACCGAACTACGAAATGGCCGAACAGTTCGTTCAATTCGAATCGCGTTCGGTTGTGTTCGGGTGGCTAAAACATGGTCTTCTGTCAGGTCACTGGATGGCCAAATGTAGCAGGGAGGGGGAAGTCATTTGACTCAGCTAGGAGCAGACTTCCAGGCACCAGGGGTGG
>QEPC01001146.1:360154-373485 GCA_003113815.1 Sphenodon punctatus
AGTCTGTGCATAGTTCACTTAGGGGCTTTTGGCTTCAAGCAATGTTTAGGGCCTATGGCCTCAAGTCATGTCTTGCTGTTTCAAGCAATTCTTCACAGTATCTTCAGCCTGGACAATTCTAACTTCTATTATCATTCATACACCTGTCATTCTACACCTGACATTCGTCTGTCAACAGCCACAGTCACCCAGACCCGTGTCCCCAGCAGAGCACATGAGGGAGTACCAGGCAAGGGTCCACCACCAGAGGCAGGACCAGGTGGAGGACACTGTCCGCACCTCGGTAGAACAGGGGGAGCAGATGATAGTGGCTGTGGACTGAATGGAGGTGGCCATTGAGCAATCCCTGGAGAGTGGGCGGAGGCGTGGGACTTGAGGCTCCAGGCAGAGGTGCACCTGGAGCAGAGGTGGGAGCACCAGGAGTACAGCAGGCAGGTGGAAGTGCTTGGGTGGCTGGAGCAGGCCATGGGGGATGGGGTGAAAGGGGGAGGGTGTTATGAGGGGGGCACTATGGGGGTGGGGGCTGGTGGGGGTGGAGGGGGTGGGGTCGGGTGCACCCATACATAGGGGAGGAAATAAATGCTTTGTCAACTGTATTGCTTTCTGTGACCATTTCTGACTGACAGGGATTGGGGGGGTTGGGGTTGCAGCCTGCATAGGGGATGGCCCTGGGATCTCCTGGGGCCACCACAGGGGTGGTCCGGGTGGTGATCACCCTCATGCCTTGGCCCCCCAGCTGATATGCCTCGCCAGGGCAGCATGGATGCGCTTGGCATAACGAAACTCCCTCAGGTTGTCCGCATTCATGTAGAGTGGCACAAGGCCAGGGGGGCGGATGGTTTTGGGGTATTCCAGGGCTGCCCCCTCGGTCTCGCACACATTGTGCAGCACACAGCAGGCCCTGATCACCAGGGCAGAAGTCTCCACAGTGTAGTCCAGCCGGCCAGCAATGCTCCTCCAGCACTGCTTGAGGGCCCTGAAGGTCCGCTCCACCACAGTCCTGCTGGAACACAGGCAGGAATTGTAGAGCGCCTTCACAGGGTTGCGGGCAACCAGGTACACCTTCATTAGCTACCGGGTGAGGGGATAGACCGGGTCACCCAGGATACAGGGGGGCATCGGTACCCCCTCAATCTGGGTCATACCCATGCCAGCAAAGTCCCCCCGGAACATCTGGGCATAGAAGGGTGAGATGGTCATGATCTGGGCATCGTGACTGCATATGGAGTTGCCCGTGAAGATGTCTAAGAACCTCCCCCAGTGATCCACAACCACCTGCAGCTGCAGTGAGTGATACCCATGCCTGTTGACATGCTCCGCGGCCTCCCTGGTTGAGGGGCGGAGGATCTCGATGTGGGTGCCGTCCATGGAGCCCATGCAGTTGGGGAAGCCTCCAACCATGAATCCAGCCATCATGGCTCCCTGGTTCAGCAGATGGATTGCTCTGTCCAGGAGCATGCCCTCCACAGCCTCACAGACATGCCGGAGGATACAGGCAACAGTGCTCAGGCTGACCCCAAAGTGCTGGGAGACAGACCGGCAGGAGTCGGGCGTTGCTAGGGACCAGAAGCCAATGGCCACCAGCTGGACCATGGGGATGGGGGTTTGCATGGGTGTGTGATGCCGCTCCAGACAGGGCATGAGGAGTTCTGCGAGCCGCAGCAAGGTGAGTTTGTCCATCCTAAAGTGGACTCTCCAGGATGCCTCATCACACTGGGCCAGTGCCCTGTACCACCAGCCCTGTGCCCGCTCTGTGACCCATATCCACTGGTCAATGGGCATAATGAGCAGGGCGGCCTGCCACATGGTCTCCCTCTCCCATTGGAGGCACCCAGTTGCCTTGCGTATTGCCGCAGCCCTGCTCTGGCCCCGGATTATGGCCTGCTGGTCAGCCCCAGACACCCTCTGAGCCATGAACCAGGAAAGGGTGCGCCTGCAGCCGTGGTGGGCCCTGTGGGACCATGCAGTGCTCTAGGTCATGGAAACTCGCAGGCGGGTGCCCAGGTGCACCTCTATGGTAAGGATGCGCAGCTGATCGGTGTAGGCACAATACCACTCAGCTGAGAGCATGAGGTGCATCCAGTAGGGGGCCACCCTACCCTGCTCCATGGTGTTGGCAGCCCCAGGGGTTGGAGGGTGGGATATGCCGGCATGGTAATGGCCTGGGTCGGCTGGTGCCCTGCCCCCAGCTGGCCAGGCCTCCCACGACAGGGCGGGTGGCCCTGGGTGCGCTGTTGGGTGCACCTGCTGTCCTTGCATAGGGCCTGGCACACAGGCAGGTGCGCGTGGCCGTGCGTTCCTGTCTCAGATGCATGCCTTCCGCCATCACCCCACACCTTTCCCTGCTTGCAACACCGTGTCCTTGCTGGCCTGATTAGTGTGTTGGAAGTCCTGTCTGGATGTTGGCTTCCTGCAGCTGTGCCGGATCCGCACCCCATGCCTCGCTCTGTTGCTATACATTGTTGCGGCCCATGGCCGCCTAGCTTGTCCTTGGGACCCCTTGGAGCCCCCTCCCCTGGCCCTGCAGCAACTGTGTGCCCCCCTGTCCATGGTGTTATTCTCCCTGTCTGGCTGGACCATGGCTGGTTGTGCTTCCTCCGGGCTCCCACTTCCCGGCCCCCATGGGGCCCCCCATAGCTGGACCTTCTGCGAGACCATGGTTCCGTGTGACCTGTGGCATACCCTGGCCATCCAGCTGCTCCTGGGCTGCCCAGACAGCCAGTTGGGTGCTTATGCGAGCCTGAGCTCTGGGCTTCGCTACTTTGGCTATGAGGCGAGAGCCCAAGATTGCCGGCTGCATGTGGAGTTGCTGGGGCTGGTTCCCTTCCCTGATGGGCGCATTCCAGAGATGAGGTGCTCTCATGTGGCCTGGTCTGTGGCTGAGACCATGTATGCACTGTCTGTGTGCAGCTTGGCCGTCTACACGATCTGCCTTGCGGAGGGGGGGCCTGCCTTGCCCGTGTCCTACTTCAGCTGTTTTCACGGGGCCCGTGGGTACCAGCACTCTCATGGGGCGGAGTATCACCAGCTGTTGGAGCTGGGTCAGCTTCCATGGCGCTCTGTTGCTGACTGCTGAGTGTCTGAGCCTACCGCACTGAAGCTGTTGGCACTGTCAGGCGTGTTGTCCCGTTTGGATGTGCAGTTGGGGCTGTCCATGCAGGATCCATTAGAGGCCTACTACCTGATCTCCCACCACATGTCCTTGTTGGGGTACCACCGGGGCATGATCCATTGGCCCCACCTGGATCACCGGGCGTGGCACCCGGCCCCTGGGCCTGTTATGGCCCCCAGCAGCTGGCTGTGAGTCCTGGTGTGCCTCCCATCCCCCAGTTGCCTGCCCCTGTGTGGGCTCCTGCCCCCACCCGGGGGCTGTGTTCTTCTGGCGGCTCCCTCCCTGATGTCCCTGCTGTGCTGTTGTGCTGCCTGCTTCCTGGTGTGCTGCTGCCACTGTCTGTGGCTCCGGGCCCCCTCCGGGCCCCCCTGTCTGCCTCTGCACCCAGTGTTCCCCTCCATGGTTGCCTTCCCCAGTATCTGGGTCCGGCTCTCTGCATGGCCTCCCTGGCTCACCTGGGTCCAACTGACTGTTCTTACCCGCCCGCGCTCCCTCNGGTGGAGAATGGGAATCCTATACATTTGCATAATTAGGCTGGTCCTAATTATGCAAATTAGGCCCTTCACCAAGACTTCGCACATGGCCTCACAAACCCTGGGGCTGGCCCTGTGTGCCTGCAGTGACTTGGGGTGCATGCACGCACCTCCCTAACATGCATCCCCACTCACCACCACCCCACACTTGTCCCCACACACGAAGCAACCAGAAAAAATGGAAGTTGCTCTGTGGGTGCGGATGAGCTGGGGGTGAGTGGTAATGAGTGTGTGGCCATGTGCATGCGCCATCCATGCACCAGAGCACCCATGGACCCCCTACCCAGAGGAGTCATGTAAAAAGGGCATGTGAGGAGCCTCTCAAAGAAGAACAGAAGGTTACTGCCTTGTAAACAAGATTCTTCAAGATGGCTCCAAATATTCTTACCCCCAACCACAAACACAGGGTGTAAAAAACAGCAGTATTCACATAAACCAATACAACAACATGCTGCTGTATAATTATACAAATGTTCAAACATTTAATACAAAGGAGAAATATATTGAAGGAGAAGGAAAAGGAAAAAGAACATCTAGTAATCTAGGAGTAAAAATACATTAAACCCAAGAAGTATATTTAGACCCAACCTTCCGCCAATAAAATTGGTTTCCCCAGGGGCATTTTCAATCTTATTTTTATAGGAAAAGGTTCCTTGACAAATCTAAAAGATACAATGGGTATTTTCAGATGTTATGAGATCACGCTCAACCACAGTGAACCATGCTCAATCCCGTGGCGGGGCCAAAGAGCCCCAAACATCTGTTCGATGGCGCCATATGTTCATCACAGTCAATACCCACATGGGGTCAAAATCAACCATGCTTCCAGAGCTCCCCCCGGACTATCTCTGAAAGCATGGTCAAAGAGATTCCTAGTGGGAAACAAAAAAAAGTAACGTCTGGACGGCAACCACCGGCCGGAATCAAAGAAAATGATTCCCAGCTGGGGACAAAGCACGCCGTGTCACTGCCAGGCAACCAGCAACAACATAGGCCGGGGAGGGAGATTTAAAAGGCAAACTGTGTTAGGGAACCATGGTGGGATGGAGCGAGGAGGGAGGCGGAGGAGAGCGGTGGGAGAGAGAGCGAGGGAAGAGGCAGTGATGGTGGTCGAGGAAGTGAAGGAGGAGGAGGGGGAAGCGATGGTAGTGCTGCAGATGGAGGAGGCAGAGGGACAACAGCAGCAGCAGCAGCCAGGACAGGCCACCCTAGGGACATCAGCTGGACCGGGGGAGGAGGCACCCCAGAAATGGNTATGGCCTGCTGGTCAGCCCCAGACACCCTCTGAGCCATGAACCAGGAAAGGGTGCGCCTGCAGCCGTGGTGGGCCCTGTGGGACCATGCAGTGCTCTAGGTCATGGAAACTCGCAGGCGGGTGCCCAGGTGCACCTCTATGGTAAGGATGCGCAGCTGATCGGTGTAGGCACAATACCACTCAGCTGAGAGCATGAGGTGCATCCAGTAGGGGGCCACCCTACCCTGCTCCATGGTGTTGGCAGCCCCAGGGGTTGGAGGGTGGGATATGCCGGCATGGTAATGGCCTGGGTCGGCTGGTGCCCTGCCCCCAGCTGGCCAGGCCTCCCACGACAGGGCGGGTGGCCCTGGGTGCGCTGTTGGGTGCACCTGCTGTCCTTGCATAGGGCCTGGCACACAGGCAGGTGCGCGTGGCCGTGCGTTCCTGTCTCAGATGCATGCCTTCCGCCATCACCCCACACCTTTCCCTGCTTGCAACACCGTGTCCTTGCTGGCCTGATTAGTGTGTTGGAAGTCCTGTCTGGATGTTGGCTTCCTGCAGCTGTGCCGGATCCGCACCCCATGCCTCGCTCTGTTGCTATACATTGTTGCGGCCCATGGCCGCCTAGCTTGTCCTTGGGACCCCTTGGAGCCCCCTCCCCTGGCCCTGCAGCAACTGTGTGCCCCCCTGTCCATGGTGTTATTCTCCCTGTCTGGCTGGACCATGGCTGGTTGTGCTTCCTCCGGGCTCCCACTTCCCGGCCCCCATGGGGCCCCCCATAGCTGGACCTTCTGCGAGACCATGGTTCCGTGTGACCTGTGGCATACCCTGGCCATCCAGCTGCTCCTGGGCTGCCCAGACAGCCAGTTGGGTGCTTATGCGAGCCTGAGCTCTGGGCTTCGCTACTTTGGCTATGAGGCGAGAGCCCAAGATTGCCGGCTGCATGTGGAGTTGCTGGGGCTGGTTCCCTTCCCTGATGGGCGCATTCCAGAGATGAGGTGCTCTCATGTGGCCTGGTCTGTGGCTGAGACCATGTATGCACTGTCTGTGTGCAGCTTGGCCGTCTACACGATCTGCCTTGCGGAGGGGGGGCCTGCCTTGCCCGTGTCCTACTTCAGCTGTTTTCACGGGGCCCGTGGGTACCAGCACTCTCATGGGGCGGAGTATCACCAGCTGTTGGAGCTGGGTCAGCTTCCATGGCGCTCTGTTGCTGACTGCTGAGTGTCTGAGCCTACCGCACTGAAGCTGTTGGCACTGTCAGGCGTGTTGTCCCGTTTGGATGTGCAGTTGGGGCTGTCCATGCAGGATCCATTAGAGGCCTACTACCTGATCTCCCACCACATGTCCTTGTTGGGGTACCACCGGGGCATGATCCATTGGCCCCACCTGGATCACCGGGCGTGGCACCCGGCCCCTGGGCCTGTTATGGCCCCCAGCAGCTGGCTGTGAGTCCTGGTGTGCCTCCCATCCCCCAGTTGCCTGCCCCTGTGTGGGCTCCTGCCCCCACCCGGGGGCTGTGTTCTTCTGGCGGCTCCCTCCCTGATGTCCCTGCTGTGCTGTTGTGCTGCCTGCTTCCTGGTGTGCTGCTGCCACTGTCTGTGGCTCCGGGCCCCCTCCGGGCCCCCCTGTCTGCCTCTGCACCCAGTGTTCCCCTCCATGGTTGCCTTCCCCAGTATCTGGGTCCGGCTCTCTGCATGGCCTCCCTGGCTCACCTGGGTCCAACTGACTGTTCTTACCCGCCCGCGCTCCCTCCTGCGGCCCCACCCCCCTTGGGTGCCTGTGTGCCCTTGAGGTTCTGGGGTACCTGAACTGCCCCTCCCGGCTCCCTCCCAGCGTGTGTGTGTGTTCTGTGTATTTGGACCTGCTCCGCTGCACCAACTTTCCTGCCTGCCCTCCATCACCCCCTCACCGGCGTGTGGGGTCCAAGTGTGCCTCCTGGACCATTCTCGGGATGATCCCTGCTCCATGTGGGCTCCCGCTGTGCCTTGGGCCCGAGATCCTGGGGGCCCCCATTCCGGGATGGCCTGTGTTGCTGTGGGGGTGCCCGTGCGGACTGTTCTGCTGTGGGGGTTGTGGTTCCGTTGCCTATGTCCTGCCCTGCCCCTGTGCTGTTTCCCCCCCTCTCCCCTGTTCTGCACCCCCTCCCCTGTGCCCAGTTTACCTTGTGTGTTGTCCGGCTTCCTGTGTCCTCCTTTCCCTTTCTTTCCCTTCTGGGTGTGTGTGTGTGCCTGTGTGTGTGTTTGTGCTGTGTGTTCCATTGTGCCCCCATTGTCTGTGTGCCTGTTGTGTGTGGTACCTGGCCGGCTCTTCTCCCTCTCCCCCCTCCCTTCCCGTTTCCCTCATGTGGGCGTTCCCTTTTATGCCTTCTGGCTTTGTTTACCCTCAGGTGGCCATGTCTGTGTCCCTCCCCTGCCTGGTGCCTTGTGGGTGTTTTGACTATGCCCGGGAATCGGCGGCACGTCTGTTGCACTGCCCCGGTCCGCGATCTGTTGGCCCGATTCCCTGCCATGGTCCCTGTCCCATAACATCTGTACAGGGCTTCTTTTGACAATGGGCGGTGGTTGTTCCGTTCTCCACCGCCTGGAATCCACTGTGGTGAATCGGGACTGCGTAACATCTGAAATCACCCATTGATAGGAATGAAAGGGGCAGTGTATTGAAACATACCATTTCAAATGTTTAAAGCAGTCATTCATTTTCAAAAAGTTCCTCAATAAGGCCATCAATGGCTCTATTAGTATACATAAACAAATATTTACACAACAATTAGTAGTAAAGTACATGCGAGCCTTAGCTGACAGGAAAGTTCTTTCATCCCTAAGAGTATTTAACAATATTATCCCAGGAATTATTCTATACAAGGCACCCACACACAGTAATAACAGGAAAATAGAGTAAAAATGGTAGGTAGCTAAGAGGGACCCCCTTGTGTTCAGGATATCAGCTAATGGTGAAAAATGATACCAAATTTACTAGAATTGGAAAGATGCTGGCTAATTTTTCATGGACTGTTGTAGCCTTCCTCTAGAAGTCCTGATGCCAAATTAGTCAACTTCAGGTCCTTATTGGATATAAAGAAAATTTAAATCAGTTCTAAATATATGTACAAAAAATGTATAGGTAGACTAAAGATAAACATTCGTGTCTAATTATATCCAAGTTGGTTTAAGTTTATTAGCACTGGCTTCCGCCCTGGTCATACAAACATCACACAAACAAAAACAACAACAAATACAAGTACAACCAAAAGAAGACAAATCAAAGTTTAAAAGATTAATAAGATGCATAAAATCAGCAAAACTTATAATACAGCCTTGAATAAAAAAGGGCAGACAACTGTCAGCCTCAAAGGAACCATTCCATAGGCTGTAGTCCTCAAATTAGTCCCAGAGGGGGCGAATCCTCAAACCCCTTTACCCGGGGGCCAACTTCCCTTGTATGATAGACCTTTTCTTGATTGCTAAATACGTAAAGGAAGCTAAGGTCACCACAGCTTCCTTTTGGGACAAGGTAAGGTAATACCTATGGGCTTTCTTTTGATTGAAAGACCACCCTCTGGTAATAAAGGGTTAACCACGCTGCCTGGAGGGCATCAAGATATGGATATTGCAATAAGAAATGTTCAACCATATCTACCTCTGCCATATGACAGGTACAAAGTCTACAATTATAGGGGATACTCTTGTATCTACCCTCAACGACTGCCGACTTTACCAGCTGCCAACGGAGCATCGTATAGGCTCCATGAAGCTTGCAGCTTCCTAGCAGATCCATATAAGGCTCAAAAAGAAAGCGGAGCTTGAATGATCCCAACAAGGGTGCCACCTTCCAATTACCCACTCCCGCTATATCCTCCTGACTTTCCATATCCTATATCCTTCCCAGGATCTCCGATCGAATACCCGCGAGTGGTTTGCCACTAAAATATCGGAAGGAGAACCCAATTTCCCTAAACAGCCACCCAAGATAACCAAGCCAGGGATAAGCTCTAAGGCCCTGATAGGAGAGTTCTTCCCTGAGACACTGAAGAGGCAAGGCTGTCTCTGGCTGAGCCACCAACCTTGCCCAGTATCTCACATATGCCTTCTTAACTAAAGATGAAATTGAAGGCCTTGCCAGCTCAGTCCTTAGAACAGCAACCGGTATCCCAGGTGCTACCCCCAATAGGCACCTAAGAAAAGGATTCTGCACCTTCTCAAGTGGGGTAGCATCTGCTTGCGGAATAAGTTCCATCCCAAAAAATAAGGTCGGGGGCATCTTAGCCATATAGACCTTCAATAGAATGGAGACCTGCACCCCTCTGGAGATCTTAACTGCCTTCAAAAGGGCACGAAGCGCTCGCATAGCAGCATTTGCCCTATTCTCGAGATGAAAATTCCAGGTCCCCCTAGAACTAAATATCATGCCCAGATAGTTGAAGGAGTTAACTATATCCACCCAGCCTATGCTAAGTTTCCAACTCTGGGGTAACCCCCTTTTACCAATTATCATAATCTTGGTCTTTGAGATATTCAAGGTCAGACCATTTAGACTACAATACTGATAGAACTTATCCACAGCCCTCCTAATGCCCACTTCAATTTGGGATAAAAAAACCTACATCATCCGCAAACTGTAAGAGGGGTAACTGAACATCCCCCACTTTTGGGACATGGGTATCCACCCCCGAGACCTAATTACATTAAAGAATGCTTACCTGCCCATCTGGCAGTAATCATAGGGCTGAAAAAAATAATTGAAAAGTGGGATTTTAGGCTCCCATAGCAAACGCCATGCAGATACGTGGGGGAGAAATTTTATGAGCTGCAGCCCAACCTGTAAGGCATAAATTATGGCCTCAGTAAACAAAACAAAAAAAAAGGGAAAAGGAAAGGGGAAAAGGAGAAAGTGGGGGGAGAAAAGGGGGAGAGGGAGGAGTAGAAAGAAAAGAAAAGGGGAGTGGAAGGAACGGAGGGGGAAGGAAGGAAAGGAGAAGGGGGGAAGGGGAAAAGAGGGGGGAAGGGAAAGAGGGGGAAAGAAGGGGGAAGGAAGGGGGAAGGAGGAGGAGTGAAAAAGAGAGGGGGGAGAAAGAGAAAATAAAAGTAAATAGAAAGATTAAAGAGAAGATTGCATTAGCTGATTGTACTAAAAATGAGAAAACAAAATTGAGATATATTTTATACTCTCTGAAACCATATTTTCAGCAATTTGATAATCAAATTGGCCACAGGAAAATAAAGCCTCATGATTTGTCTGTCAAAACACAACCAAAACCTCAAAAGCAGTATCCTATTAATAAAGCTGCTATTAATGATAGGACAGAGGAAGGGAAGGAAAGGGGAATGGGGGGAAAGGGGGAAAAGATGGGGGAAGGGAAGCAGGGGGAAAGAAGGGGAAAGGGGGGAGGGGGAAGGAGGAGGAGAGAAAAAAGAGGTGGGGGGAGAAAGGGAAAAGAAAAGTAAATAGAAAGATGCTTAAAGGAAAAACAGCACTCTTCGTGCTTCTAAAAGCCCATCTAGGGCTATTTATTCTTTACCTTATAAATCCTCAAAAACACTCGTAGTGCCCTAGAGGTCCAGTAGTGTCTCCACACATTGGTAAGACATGTATAATAGATAGCCTGTATTTAATCACTCAAATCCTATGATGTATCTAAATAACATAATTATCCACACCGGCCTCCTTTACCAGAGAGTGTTCCTCTGGCTAGCACCAAAAAAACAACAAGTTCTCTGCTTTTCCCAGGTGATATAAGGGTAATTACCTTGTTAAAAAACTACAGATAAACACAAAGCATCTCCATCAGCATAGTACCAAACCTAGCGGCAGGCAAATCTCCTAACTTTATTGTAACAACGTCACCAAAATGCATCTATAAAATCATCAAGTCCTCATGGCTATAAGTGTCGAGAGTAATTATCCAAAACACTTCTCATTCAGCCAAAACTTTAGGGTTGATGGGAAGGCTAACCCTTTCAGTGCCCCAGAAAGCAAAGTCATTCAGATCTTTATGCGCCAAATTGTAATGATCTACTAATTGAGCCATTTCTGACCAACTCCTATGTTCGGTAATACGCGTTTTGAGATTTCTGGATGTTTTCACTACGTATAATTTTTTGCACAGACAATCCCCACAGTGCTACAGTTAATACAATCTCTGATTTTATTTATTTTCTGTTTTGAGACAGAAAAAGTTTGTATTTTTAAACAGTGGGGGCAATTTATGCACTGGCCGCATGGGCAATTACCTGTAATAGATTTCTTATCAATTGTTCTTTGTAGTCCCTAAGGTCCGGTCTTAACCAGGAAATTGCTCAGGCTTTTTCCCCTCTTATATGCAAATAATGGTGGTGTGCAACATCCATCTACATGATTAATTATGTTCCAATTACCCAAAATGATCTTCTTCAACAAATTGGAATGTGTATTAAAGATTGTGACACAAAGTACACGATCAACATCTTTACTTTCCTTTGGAGTCGCCTGCAGGATGGATTCCCTAGTCACTGTTCCTACCTTCGCCAGATTATTTTGAATAATATGCACAGGATATCCCCTTCCTTTTCGTTAGGGCTGCCTCCCTAGTAAAGTCATTTTCTCTAGAGCAGTTTCTTTTTACTCTACAGAACTGGCTGAATGGGATATTGTTAACTAAATGCCTGGGATGGTGGCTGTTGTACATCAAGTAAAAATTTTGATTTTTTGATTTAGCAAAAGTTGAGGTAAACTCTTCCCATTCATGCCACTGTGCCCATAGGTCCAAAAAGTTAATTTTGTTGGAATTGAAATTCATAGAAAATGTAATAGTGCCATGCAGACCATTAATCCAGTTCTTAAATTACAATAGGACTTCCTCTGTTCCTATCCATATCATTTTTTATTTAAATTTTTTATTTATTTAAAACTTATATCCCACCCCTCCTGCCCAAAGGCAGCTTGGGGCGGCGAACAACATAAAATAAATCTAAAAATTTTAACAGAAATCATAAAAACTCACCCTCCCTCTCAAACCCCCCCTCGCCAAAGGCCTGGGGGAACACCCAGGTCTTACACAAACATCGAAACAACAGGAGGGTGGGGGCCAACAGAGCCTCCTCCAGGAGTGAATTCCACAGCACAGAGGCAGCCACCAAAAAAGATCTCACATCAGTGGACACCCATCTCGCCCGGGGAACCTCCAAAAAGGGCCCCACAGACGATCTCAGGGGTCACATGGGCAAATGGGGAGTTAGGCGATCCCGCAGATAGGCAGGCCCCAGGCCATGAAGGGCTTTAAAGGTCAAAACCAGCACCTTGAACCTAGCCTGGTGTTTTATAGGCAGCCAGTGCAGAGCCCGGAGCACAGGTGTCATGTGCTCCCTGTGGGCTGCCCCAGTAAGGAGACGGGTTGTGGCATTCTGCACCAGTTGCAGCCTCCTGACCAGCTTCTCGGGCAGCCCCACGTAGAGTGTGTTGCAGTGATCCAGCCTCGAGGTGATGAAGGCATGGATGACAGTAGCGAGGTCAGAGTCTGAGAGATACAGCCGAAGCCACCGGACAAGATGTAACTGCCTAAACACACTCCCTGCCATGGCCACAACCTGCATGCCCTGAAACCCTCTCACGATCTCCTCTAACAACTGCATATAGATGTTAAACAAGGGGGATAGAATGGCACCCTGTGGGACTCCACACGTGAGGTCCCAGGGGGAAGAGGTACACGCCCCCAAGACCATCCAGTGAGTCCTCCTGGCCAGGAATGAACAAAACCAGTCAAAGACCGTCCTGCCATTCCCAGTACGATCCCGCAGGCAAATCATCAACACCTCATGATTGACTGTGTCGAATGTAGCCAAAAGGTCTAGCAGGACCAGTAAGGTTTGACGACTCTGGTCCAACGCCAGATGGAGATCGTCAACCAAGGCCACCAATGCAGTCTCCGTACAATACCCAGACCAAAGCCTGGACTCAGAGGGGTCAAGGAAACCGGTGTGGTCCAGATGTTCTTGGAGCTGCTGTGCCACAACCCATTCAATGACCGTGGCTACTGCTTGATGCTTTTGAAAATCAACTCTATGTGTAAGGAATGATGGCCCCAGACCTATCACGGTGGGTGCTGGGGCTTAGGTGGCAACTTGTGAATCTTGGTCACAGCCCTCCCTGCCTGTAACTTTGCCCCAGGACCCTGGTGGCAGGTCCTGGCACTGAAGTGGCTGCTTCTTGTCATGCAGTGGAACAACATCATAAATGCGAGGAATGATGGCCCTAGACCAGGGCCCCGATTCTTCTGCAAAATATTTTCCAAAATTCTGCGACCCAAAATGGAAAATTCTGCGACCCATATGGCAAAATTCTGCGACTCACATGGCAAAGCAGGAAACCCACCCAGAAAAACCACATGGCAAAGCAGGAAACCCACCCACAAAAACACATGGCAAAGTGTGTTTTTGCCATGTTACACACACATTACACACACAAACTGTAAAATGCAGAG
>QEPC01001146.1:378215-395862 GCA_003113815.1 Sphenodon punctatus
TTCCCCGGAAGGCCTAGAGCGTCTCTGACGCCGGCAGCCACAGCCGGCGCTGAGGCCTCCGGACCGCCCGCCGCCGCCGGACCCGGAGCTCCGCAAGGTAAGCAAGCTATGAACTTTAGTAGGGGTGATCCCTGGGGGGTGGGGGGGTGTTTAACACCCCCCCAGGGATCAGGTCATACTTACCGGCGGCTGCGGGGACGCCGCGGCTGCTGGTGCTGGGGGGTGGGCTCGCCTCTGAGTCTTTTTTTAAACAAAATCCAGGCTGGGCAGGGTGGGTGGGGGGTGTCCCCCCTTCCACCCGTGTAGCCTGGGAGGGGGAGGGGGAAGGAATTCATTGATTTCAATGGGGACACAGCGCCCCATTGAAATAAATGAAATAAAACCGGTACCGGCATACCGGATTTAATCTGGGAATCCGGTTTTTAGAGAACCGGTAACCGGTAAATCCGGTAGCCGGTAATGGGCCCAGGGTCCCACCTCTATTAATTAGTGAGGCTTCAGATATTGTAACTAGCGTTTGCATCTTCCCTTCAGTAGACAAATCATTATCCCCCCAAAATATGATCAATCCATGCTAATCTAATATCCTCATATAAAGGGCAGTCAAAGATCACATGGGAAAGAGAGTCTAATTCATGTATGCAATGTTTACAGGTTCTGTTGTTATACGGAATTTTTTCTCTCCGACCTCTCACTACTGCAGTCTGAATCATTTCAAATCTCAGGAGCGTCATCATTCTCCTAAGCCTGAAATCTTGTATTACTATTAGATAACTCTCCTGAGAAACCAAGTGCTTAATTAAGGGATATATTTGAGCGATCTAATTCTTCTGACATGCTTCCATATCCTGCTTTTGAGCAAGGGCTTTAACTCTTAACCCTATTTCTTCTTTCATAATTTTATCATTTGGAATACCCTCATTATTCACCTGAATATATATAGCTAGTTTTCTGATATTTTATTTATTTATTTATTTATTTATTTATTATTACATATCTACCCCGCCCCTCCTGCACACATCTCGGGGCGGCTTACAGTCATAAAACAACAATATAAAACAGTTTAAAACACATAAAACATTCCAAAAATATTCAAAACATAAAATAAACAGGGCCTGGAATATAAAACCATTTCAGATGAGGGAGATAAATCACCTACCCCCCCACCCACCCCCGAAGGCCTGGGCAAACAGCCAGGTCTTGCATTTTCGCCAAAATACCAACAAGCTCGGGGCCAGAAGGGCCTCCTCTGGTAGGGAGTTCCAGAGGTGCAGCCCGGCCACCAAGAATGCCCTCTTCATTGTGGCCCCTGCTTAACGCGGGGGACCTCCATGAAGGCACCCCCAGCAGACCAAAGGAGCCGCTCCGTGGCGCGGAGGGCGAGGCGGTCCCTGAGGTATGAGGGGCCAAGACCGTGAAGGGCTTTATAAACCAATACCACCACCTTGAACCTGGCTCGGCACGCTATTGGCAGCCAGTGCAGAGCCTGGAGCACTGGTATTATATGCTCCCAGTGACCCGTCCCCAAAAGGAGATCCCCGCCGCATTCTGCACTAGCTGCAGCCTCCGAACCAGGCACAAGGGAAGCCCCATGTAGAGCACGTTACAGTAGTCCAGCCTCGAGGTGACGAAGGCATGGACGAGGGAGGCCAGATCTGGGACGGTGACGAATGGATGCAGTCTCCACACCAGACACAACTGGTGAAAGGCCGCCTTAGCGACTGCCTCTACCTACCGCCCTAGGCGGAGATCCGCGTCCAACTCCACCCCCAGACTCCGGACCTGTTGAGATATAGGAGGGCGAACCCCCCCCAATAAGGGGGGCTGACACCTCTCTTTCTCTCCCCACCACCATCACCTCCGTCTTATCAGGGTTGAGCTTCAGTCTGCTCTGCCACATCCATTCCACCACAGCCTCCAAACATTGGATAGCACGGAGATAGCAGGGTCTGGGTCCATTGAAAAAGAGAGGTACAGCTGAGTATCATCAGCATATTGGTGACAATGCACCCCAAACCTCAGCCAATTATATTGTACCCCATCTTTGCTCATAGTGGCATTCCCTCACCGATGGGGAGGTTCCTTCCTGCACTAACTTAAGCCAGAAACACATAATTCTTATTTTTAGCTGAAAAAACACTGGCATTCTTATTACTGGGATGCTATACCCAAAGTCTCAGTTATGTTCCTTCTATGCCCACCTGAGGGCCACCCCCTATGCCCGCCTCAAAGCTACTACCAAGTGGTCTTGTAAAGCTGGAAGTATGCAGCAATTGGCCAGTGAAAGTGTCTGTCAGTCTTTTGGGTTGGTCTACATCCTCCCTCTCCCTGCCATGCCAGGTGCCTGCCTCTGACTGGTACTGCATGTGCTGCTAATTATCTGAATAATGGCCTTCAAGGGGACAACTTTAATTGCTTATCAGATTGGGTCCATTTATCAAATTGTCCTGTAGTTTAGGAGACCTGACAGGGAAGGTATGTGATGCATTCCTGCCAATGTCTTGTAAACAGGATGGAATATAAAAAATGTTACAGCTGGAAATGTATTTTCAAGTTAATGTCTTATACCATTGGGACCCTTTATTCAATCTTTCTGAAAATTGGCAGTATTGTTAAGCTTCTGAAGAGACATAATAGTCACAGGTTTCATGTACATTGGATGGAAGATAAAGAAGTTGTAGCCATGAATTTGTATGGAGCTTTTCTTAAAATCACAACATTCAATCGCTTCTAAAATTGGTTTCCTGTATCTAACCATTTCGAGAACTGGTACAACTAGTGACCTCTGTTGGGGGTACAATATCCCCAAGTTCCATCAGAATTGAATAAGAAACAAAAAGTTATAGCTGGTAATACTTTTTTCAGTGTTTTCCCTTTATTTCAAAAACAAAATGTCCTTCTCATTTCTATTTTCATTATTATTATTTGTCGTTTTTGTTATTGCAATAACAAAGAAATGACAATATTCATTATCGTTATTGTAATAACAAAAACTAAATGCACACCCCTAAGAGTGACCTAATTAATATCAGCAGCCGTTTATCAAGGTAGAAATGTTCCATTTTTAAACATAACTTTGAGCAATGTATTGAATATTTATAATTTTAAAATCTGACTCTCTCTATTGGATAACATGGTAAGTTCAAAACATTACACTAAAAAGTAAACCATGAATTTTCAAAATCTAAAGTCACAAATGGACTAGAATGCACACTTGTATTTTCTGACACTTCCATATCTCCAGATGAATAACTTTAAACAAAGCTTTTCCTGTAAACAAAATGAGGTCATAAATACCAGATAAAAAAATTTCTTCCTCCAAACTCAAAAGTCTGAAATCTTGTTTTTCATCTGATTTGCCTGAAATGTTGTGTTTTTGCCCCTAACAGACGCAATCCTCCCTACAAAATTGCACACTCATAGGATAAATCATTTCAATTTTATATCAAGTAAAATATTCATGATTTTAACAGAGGGTATTTTAAAACAAGCAATATGATGGGAGGGGTTGGAGGGGTCTGTGGCCACTGACTGGCATGGAGCACTCCACTCAGATGGAGTGAGTGGGGAGGGATTCTAAAGGACAGCTCGCAGCGTGGCTACTGTAGCAGCCACTTTGTATGCCCTCTGCCACAGACAATGAGAGAGGGGGAATCGTGTCAAACTGGCCTTTAAAATTGACATGTCCTGGCCATGAATGCTGGGGAACTGGGATCCTCAGCACACACAGCCAGTTCCTGTGACTTGCAAAGGTTGTGTACCCCCCACTCACAGTGTCTGCAATCCCAAGCTCATCCATGCAGGATGTGTGCAGAATTCACGTTGCACAATATCTCCACTATGGACTTGTGTGCGGTTTGGCAAATGTGCGCATGCGTGGGTTGCACGTATTTTCTGTGGGCCATGGAACTGGCCCCACCATCTCTGAGTTGCGGAACTGTCTGCTGGTGTCGGTGACCATCCCAGTTCATATGGGCAGGGGGTGTGTAGGCGCCCGTTGCCACATACCTTTTTAGATTGCCCCACATGGGGCACTCTGCATTTTTCTGCAGTGCCCCTTGAGTGGCCATGAGTGGTTACTGCGTAGCTCCACCTTCAGACAGGCCATCAGATAGGTGGCTTCTGGGAGGCCATGTGTGGTAGCATCTCATTTAAAAACACCCAGAGAATGCAACTCACCTTAACTATAGAGCTGAGACCATGGCTCTAAGATTTGCTTTCTCTTTATCATCTGTGTAGTAATCAGATGCACTTGAGCTGCTTCCTGAGAGAGGAGCTATACATGAAGGAGAAATTGTGACTACAGTGGAGCCAAGGATCAAGTTCATAATATTGGGCCATGGAGGAGGTGGTTGTTCACAGCTTAACCTGCAGAGGAAGAGAATTGGGGTAGAAAGACCAAGGCAAAGTGTGGGTGCATGGAGGCTAAGGCCTCTTTTAGACGAGTGGGTCATGGTCACACAATCCGCTCACGTGACTTTTGAAAATCCTACGGGCTGGGATTAGATGAGACATTCTACGTGTTCAAGCCAGTCACACTCTTTTAAAACTGTGTACTAAATACCTCAACGTCGAGGTATTTAGTTTGTGGTTTTAAAAGAATGCACAAAACATCTCATCTAATCCCGGTCTGTGGGATTTTCAAAAGTCACATGAGCAGATCGCGCCACCATGACCCAGTCATCAAAAAGTGGCTTAAGATGTAATCAAGCACAGTATGTGACATCTTTGGACGCTAACACCACAACCAGCTATTGGCCTATCTCTAACCTTCCCTTTTTAGGGAAGGTTATTGAATGGGTGGTTGCCTGACAGCTCCAGGCACATCTCGATGCTGCCGGATTCCTGGACCCATTTCAGCCCCAGTCAAGTTTTCATCCTGTGTGTGGCATGGAGACTGCACTTGTGACTTTGTTCGATGATGACCTGCACCTAGAAATGAACAAGGGAAATTCTACCTTGTTGATTCCTGTTCGATATTTCTGCGGCCTTTCATGCAGTTGATCACGAGGTCTTGTAGTTATGACTATGGAATCTGGCGAGGGTGCGCAGGACCACTCTTGAGTGGTTCCGCTTTTTCCTGTCAGGGAGGTTCCAGTGGGTGGTAATGGGTGTGTGACAGATTAGGTAGTAAATCCTGCTGCAAACATATGCAGAAACCTCATAGAGGGAAAAGAGAGCTTGCAGACATGGCTGTAATTGCCCACAGCTGTTGCTAGTGAAAGAAGCCTACAAATTAGGACTTAGTGATAGGCAGAGCCTGCAGTTTTCCTCATGATCCAGGAGAATGAATCAGATAAGAGGGAGGAGCTAAGAGGCCCTAAAACCAGCAGCAAGACAGAAAGAGGAGTCAGTTGCCAGAAGGGACTGAACAAGAAAGGAGCTAAATCTGGCCTCCAAGCCAGGCTAAGGACCAGCCTAGCAAGCTGCCTACACCAAACTAGATCCCCACAGAGCAGATGCCTGCAGACAGACAGTGTGGAAGCATCCAGGTGTGATCTGATTTGACTCACTTTAAAGACTGAGGTGCCAGAGGCTGGGACTGTGTTTAATGCCCAGAAGCATACACTGAATAACTTTATGTTAACCCCCAAGAAGGCTTATTTAGGTTATTGGGGACCCACTTTTTGGGAGAAGCCCTTACCTGGTGGACCAGGCAGGCTGAAAGGGGACCAGGGATTCCCAAGGAAAATTGTTTAATAAAAAGTGTGCCTTGTTGTTTGCCCTTAGTGGGCCAAATAGTGACTGTGCCTCACCAAGGGCCAATTGCTATATTGTTGTTATAGATGGCAAAATACAGAGAGCCCAGAGAGGGGCCAAATTGACTAGTGATCCCTCAAGGAATTGTGCCTGCTAAGCCAGAGAAGGCTGAAATTAAGGTGGTGGTTCCTGAAAGGGCCAAGGACTATGAGACAAAGCCCAATTGGGCCAAACAGAAAGATGGCCCAAACTGGGCCAAATCAGAAAGAAAGACTTCTAAAAGCCAGGGAAAGGAGAAATTTTATGTGGCAGGTAGGGCTGTAGCAGAAAGTCGCAGCGGTAGCTATTTCTGCCGGAAACAGCATTTCTGCAATTAGTGGTAGGGTGTGGCAGAGGCTTTCATTCCGCTAGTTTCATTCCGCTACTTCCACAGTTCCACTAATTTCATTCTGCTACTTCCACAGGCTTCACAAATAGCAGAAACATGCCATTTTCTCTACTTCCGCTATTCCGCCAGCGCCACAAAATAGCAGAACAGCGTTTTTTTGACAGTTTCCAAAAATTCTGCAATTTTTCCGATAGTTTCAGAATTTGCAGAATGTCGGCGGAATTAGCGGAATGTCGGCAGAAAAGCCGCGGTGTGGCGTGGGCAATTCCGAAATGGCGGAATGGAATTACAGCGTGGTAAAAGCTGCTGCCGCTTCAGCCCAAGTGCCAGGATAGCTAATTTCCTAGAGGCTCCCAAACTTACCTGAAGAGCCTTAAACTCATCCACAGGGTGATTGCTCGTCATCTCATCAGGACCTTCCCTGCCCTGTCCTGCAGGGTTCTATTCTGTCTCCCCTCTTATTCAATGGGGATACTGGACAAAGTCATTCAGAGGTTTGGGGTGAAGCATCATCAATATGCTGATGACACTCAGCTTTATCTCTCCTTTTCATCCAACCCAGGCCCAGCAGTCTCAATGCTTACCCAATACTTGGCTGCTGTTGGGGACTGGGTGAGGGTGAGCCAACTGAAGCTGAATCCTGATAAGACTGAAGTGATGATGGTTGGTCAGTTCTGTAATTTGGAGGGGATTGGGACACCTGTCATTGATGGGGTCTGGCCCCCTCTGGTCACTCAGGCTTACAGCCTTGAAGTGCTATTGGATTCCTTGGTGCTCCTGGATTGTCAGGTGGCATCTTCTGGACGTGGTGCAAAACATTTTTTATTTGGAAGAGCATTTGGCAGGCAGGAATAAATAGGACTTGGGTGGGGTTTTTGGTAGGGCTGTGGGGGAGGATGGGAGTTTGAGGGGAGGGATGTGTGTTTTTATTGTTTTGTTTTTTACAGATTGTGATCCACACTGAGTCTTGCAAGAGGGGCGGCATATACATTTGAGAAATAAATAAATAAAATAAATTGTCAGTGACCTTCAAATCATGTTTTTCATTCAGACATGCCCAGGAATGATGCCCTTAGCTATTCTTTACTGGTCCCTTATCAGAGCTTTGGTGTGTGTGTAGCAGAAAAATTGAGCCAACTTTAGGGCCTATTAATTACTATGTGACTATTGATGCCAATCAGGGTAGCACAAATGGACTTTGTTTGCATTTGAAATGTATTACATAAATGCCAACATTGAAAAGGAATGTTCACTTCTTCATCATTTACTTTTCACACAGAATAGAAACTTTGGATGCTATTTCTTTCCTTTTTATCAGTGGGTGCAGCCAAACAATATGGTACTGCGATTTGGACAGCCTTACCCCCATTTGGACACTGTTGCTATGCAATGCAGTATCTCATATTCCTGACTGCTGCCAGATGTTCATCCTGCCCTGCAGTGAGCCAGCACACTGGCTGATATACCCTGCATCCTCTGAAAAAGGCTGTGGATGCAGGGTGTAGTGGCCATATTCAAAGTAGGTTAAGATTGCCCAAATTGCGGTACCGCACTGCCACTCATAGGCCCGGTCTCTCTTTGTCCCACCCCTTGGTGAGGTCCGCCATGGGGCTGTAAGCATCAGGAGCTGTTGCCATTCCTGCATGGCCACATAGTTGTCCAGGGAGCATGAACGGTGCAGGGCTGGGTGTCCAGTGCCTCAGCCTGCCCCTGAGTGTGGTCAACAGCTGACAATGGCACACCTGCCCAGTTTCCCTCTAAAAGGCGGATTGTCTGCCCTGCTCTCCATGCTGGCCCTGATGTGCAGCAACTACGATTGTGTACACCAGGGCACACATGGGATTGATCCTGCTCAGCTCATCTGGCTGCACCCAATATAACTAAAGCCTTTCATTTGATTTAGAGGATAGTTATTGAAAGTAAGAAAAACAGATGGAGAAAATAACCCAAAACATTTATGGAAAGTTCTGAAAGACAATCTAACTATTCACAAATGCCTTCCAGTCTTAAATGTTAATCTTGGCTATTTATCTTCATTTTTAAAAGTAAAAAATGGCAACTCAGAAATGTCCAATAAGGATTTGGAAGGAGACCTCTACCTATTAATGATGAGTAATTTTTGAAATAAAATTTGTTGTCATGCCTCAGGAAATATGTGATTTATGAAACAACTGAGGCAGCTCGAGGTAAAATTGATTTAAAATCTGTATCTAGCTTATATTGTATGCATGTGGATGTGAGTAGGAGGGGAAGCCAGCTCTGTGCCTATCTTCCCTTTTTCTAGCACTGAAAAAGAGGGCATAGTTTCACAGAGGCTTTTCAATTTTTATCTCTACAACTTCTTTGTTAGAGATGATGACATTTTAAAAGTCCGCTTTTTCTAAACTACCATAGATATCCCCTGTTCTATGTATAGGGGGAAAGTCATAATCCCTTGGGTTATTAACTTTTCAGTGGTAACTATCTTACTTGTTACTTACAATTTAACAACACTGCAGAATGAACTGTTGAAATTCCTGTGTAAAACGTTCTCCCCAGCATTTATCTATTGTGTAGAACAGAAAAGTAGTTTTCTCTGTTGCCATGAACTGGTGAGAAGGATAAAACATAATGAGGTCCTAGATGCTCTGCAAGATAGAATCTTGGAGGAAAGTTTACTGTAAATGGTGGGGTTTTTTCCAGTATTATATATTTTATAGTTTAAATAGGCCACTAACCTAACATAGCACATCACTTGCAATAAACTGCAGACAAAATGCAAACCTAATCTTCCTACGCACTCCTGCATGCGCTCTCCATTCCTCCTCTGTTCCCTCCCTCACTCTCCCTCGTTTCTCCTGCTCACCTAACCGCCTTCGACCCTTCTCCCTCACTGCCCCCCATACCTGGAGCTCCCTCCCTACCCACATCCATCTTGCCCCCTCCCTCCCCTCCTTCAAATCCCTCCTCAAGACTCACTTTTTCCTCACCGCTTTCCCAATGCCTGCTAGTCGTTCTCCATATACTTACTGCCTGCCCTCCTCTGCAGACTTCTGCAAACAACCTGATTGTAACCAAGCCAAGCACAAGCACCTGAGACTTCCCATCCGTCTGAATGTTTGTTTGTCTTCTCCCCTGTCTCTCCCACTGTCCCCTCTCCCTGTGTCCTGCTCCTTGTCTTTTAGATTGTTAGCCACAGGCAGGGACCACATCTATGTCTATGTTCTGTACAGTGCCAGGTACATGACCAGCGCTATATAAATGTTTATAATAATAATAATAATAATTAATAATTAATAAAGAAGTCAAAATGGGGATCAAAATCTGTTGTAAATAAGCATGTTGCCCTGAAAATTTGTGCTTTATACTTTTTGATGAATCAAAATAAAACACTCTAAGCTTGTTAATTCCTGTACATTTGTTCCTGATCAAAGCTGGAAAATAGAGACATTCAAATCACAAAATTTATGATGAGATAGTTATTAAATGACTTTCAAACATTCAAAATGTCAAGTTATGAACTTCAAAAAAAGGTTCATGGCTCCCTTCTCTTCATCCCAACTGTATTCATTTCATTCCTTCACACATTTTTAATATGTTTTCATCTCATTTCATAAGTTTTACAATATAGAAGCAGCTAGAAATATTTTGGGGGAAGGCAGGGGGATTTTTGTGGACCCCAAAATATAGGCACCAAAATGAAACAACATATTATTGGCTTCTTTTACTCTTTCCCTCTTCAGTTCTACTTATCTCTCCTCGAACATAATTTATCACAACCCTAAGATTCATCTCACTGGTGCAAAACATTTTGGATCATGGACCTTACATCCATAATTGATTCTTCAGCAAACCATCTGTGACTCCTCTCTTGATAAGATAACTAAAAATTCAGGATTCACTTCCTTGACTTTCATTTATATTTTTACTGATTTGCAAAAGGGTCTGACAGCTCCTACTCATTGATCTCTCTACTATTTGTATTTATTTTACAGATAGGAAGAGTATTTATTAAATGTTCAAGGGAAACCAGATGATGAATTAATTTCCCTTTTACTTTGGTTATCCATAAAGATGACCTAAGTTAGTATTTCATGTCATTGTAGATAAATTTTGTTCTGATCTACTTCTAAAACAGCAACTTTTTAATATACGTTTTAAATCTGGGATAATGTCACATAGTTTTCTGCATTTGGATTATCACCAGTTTCTATGGGCTTGTTCAGCCATTATGATATACCACACTGTAGCTGTCTAGTGAATACATAGTAGCATTGGATTGTTTGGAAGGGACATGAAGGACAGTGAAGGTTTCTGAGTCATTGCTACCCAGATGGGAGAAAGCTACTATTAGGAGTGAGTTACTATATAATTGATGTCACATAGGAACACTATGGGTATTTTCAGACGTTACGAGATCACGTCCAACCATTAGTCAATATCCTGTGGTGGGGAATGGTCCCGTAGTGTCTCTTTGAGTCCTGCCAGAGGTACACCACAGTGAACCTCCGGTGGGAATCAAAATAACCACACTTTTGGAATCGGACCGCAGGTCGGAATTGCCCGAAATTTGGAATCGGCTGAATTGGCTGCGGCGCCCGTCCATTTCCTGGAGGACAGGCGGCCGGGGGAGCATGGGGGTGGGGCTGTGCAGCCGCACATTGCACCATGCAGCCCGACCCCCCACCCCCCAGATTCCCCGCCGGGATCGGCCAGCACGTCTGCTGGCTGTGACGGCGGGATTCCAGCAGGCAACCAAATGGGTTATTCTGTGATGGGGCAAAAGCCGCCCCGTCACATCTGAAAATACACTATGTGGACAAAAATTGATCCATCAGGGTCATAGCTAGGTTGGAATGGGCCCAGATGCAAGAAATGGGCTCCCTCATCACCATCCTGTACCACCCCTTTCCTCCACTCCCTTCACTTGTTGTGTCAAGCCCTGGAGGCTGCTGCTGCCTTGTACGCCACCACCAGTGCTTGCTCCATCCTGTGCCATGTGCTGCAGGCACTTCTGCTCAGCTCAGTCTCAGTCTCGGACACCACTGCTGGTTTCTCCATGGGTGAGTGTGGGTGGAGATGGGTGTTGGCCAGGAGAAAACACTCACCAACACCCACCGAAAGTGGCATTTACACAGACGCCCCCACCCATCTCCACCCAGGGAAATGCTCCCCACCCACTGGCCAACACCCATCTCCACCTAGAGGAACTGGGTGGAGGCATCATGTGTGCACAGGGCCCATGGTGATTGGCTGAAGTGGTTCCCTGAAACATGTATAATAAAATGTAACACCCATTTTATAGGTGTTAGAGTGTCTATCTAAAAAGGGCCTGTGTAATTTGTATTACATAGTAGTGTCTAGAAAATTCCCATTAGAGATTAAGAACAGAAGTAGTGCCATACTGGATCAGACCAATAGTCCATCAAGCTTGTTGGACTCCAACAGTGGCCAGACTCAGTTACTTGGAAGAAGTACCCAACAGGTCACAATAGGGTGATCTATTCCCTGTTGTTCACTCCCAGCTCCCGACAGTAAGAGGTTACATTCCCCCAAATCTACCCAACTAGTAGCTGCTAATGGACCTATCCTCCAGAAACTTGTCCAAACCTTTTTAAAACCCAGCTATACTATTGTCCTTGACCATATCTTCTAGCAGAAAATTCTACAACTTAATTGTGCATTAAGTGAGAAAATATTTTCTTTTATTTCTTTTGCTACATGTTCATTTCATGGGATGACCTCTAGTTCTAGTATTATATGAGAGGGTAAATAATAGGAGTGGGAATAGCGGTATTAGATAAATCCGATACACCCAATAATCAGGTGTGTCACGCAGGAACATAGGGTCACACACGTGTGATACTGACCTACATGTAGACTACAAGTCTAGTAAATATGTAAAGCAAAAGGTATCGGATTATATCCAATAATCTGATATTCACCGGTAGTGGCCTACCGGATTTTTAACATTGGCCGCTTTACCGGATTTTTAACATTGCAGTCATTGAAGTCAATGGCTGCAATGTAAAAAAAAGGGTAAAGCGGCCAATGTTAAAAATCTGGTATGCCGATACCGGTAAATCCGATACCAGGGAGATCCGATACTGGTAAATCCGGTATTCTCCCTGGTGTCCCATACCTAGTAAATAACCATTCCCTATTTATTCGTTCCACACTACTTATGATTTTATAAACTCCCCGTACCATATCCAATCTCAGATTGAATCTTCTCTCTCTCTCTCTCTCTCTCTCCCAGATTTTTGGAAGTCCTCTAGAACTTTCTAGAATCCCTGCTCAGCCCCTTCTCCTATGCTCCTCCCCCATCAAAATTTACACATCAGCTATGGATTAGAGATAAAACAAATATTTTCAAAAACAAATTAATCCACTAAATTGACTCAATGTAAACCAGAACTGATGAAGTGGATATAAAGTGTATATGAATATGTCCATCTTGGTTGTGAATAGCACTCAAATATTCAGAGGGCTATCAGAAAATGTAAATAATATCCATAAATAATAAATTTGCTATTTGTTTCAGCTTTAGGCAGGACACTGGCTGCATAAGTGTATGCTCACTGGACTTCCTCCATTATAAGTGAGCAAAACTTTCATGAAAGATTTTAGGACATGAGACCATAAATTTTTCAAATTCTGTATCGGTTGTTACTCTTCAGTCTTCCAGGTTATCTTTGTGAAACTGTCTGGGCTTTCGGTCAAGGATGCTTCTCATGAGTTTACTACCATGAAACATCAGACAACCATCACCACTATGCAACAAACTAGAGGATAATCTAAAGTATCCATACATCATAAACCAAAGTATTAGTCACTGGATCTTTTAGCTGCTCTTTTATCACTTCATTGCAAAAAAAAAAAGATATACAGATTTCCTTTTCTTCATGGTGTGATATTGATACGCTTCTTTTGTTGATGGTACAAGTGGTATAGATTGCCACTTAATGACTCAGTCAGAACCAACACATTTGCATTCTATGTTGCTCCTCATCTCCCTCAATGTCTGTCTTTGCCTGATTTATGACATCAGATAGGAACACAGCTGACAAACAAACCCGGGTGAATGATGACACAAACATAGTGGTAGAATCTCAAGGATTATCATCAGGTGATATTAGGATCACAGAAACATAGAGTTTGAAGGATCTCAGTGGTCAGCTAGCCCAACCCTCCTGCTTGGATACAGGCTAACTACAACGTTTCCCAAAGATGGCTGGGCAACTTCTTTTTTAGATTAAGTCAGATCCTATTTAGATTAAGTAGATTCTATTTAATAATTTCTCTTATTTTGAAGCAAAGGATTAATACTTTTCAGTGAGTACACTAAACTTTATAGTGTCTTAAAAATTGTTTTGTACATTTACTAAGATTTCCCACTAGTGTTTCACCCTAGACTGTGCCCAAGTCTGTCTTTTAGGACTCCAATTTGAGGTCATTTTGTGTTTTGTATATTTTGCTCTTTGCAGAGATAATTGAACTATCTATTATAATGCCATCTGCTGTGAAGCACAGCCATGCTATTGTGGAATGCAAAAAAGATTTGCTCAATATTCACATTCTTTACTTTGACAGAGTCAAAATCTCAGAGTGGCAAATTATCTGCAATTAAATTCAGACAGAGACCAGCAGGTCAGCACACCTACTTATTTTTCTCAGTAATATTTCCGCCTTGTCACCTTTAAAGTCTTATTCGTTGATTTTAAAAGTATGTTCAATATGGATTCAGATTAATTTGATTCATGCAACTGTATTTGAGTAAAATTCATTGCTATTTAGATTACTGGTAAAGCACTGTTGATTCCAGAATTTGTTCTAAAGAATGTTGAAATTACATTTTATAGTTTATTTGTCATTTGTTGAGCTTATTAAGTGTTGCAATCAAATGTTTCTCTCTTCTGTCATTGTAACAGATGGAAACAATTAATAGTAGAGCCATCCTAGTACATAATATTTCATATTGTCCTAGCAAACATCATAGTGTGTATAGAATGTGTACCAGCACCTCCTTGCGGCATCATAACTTGCTTATCTGCTGTTTGTAAATTTGGAAGATTTGCCACCTTACAAAAATTTCATAATATATTAAGGGAAGTATGGTGTGGGATATTCCTTCATCCTGATTTGTACTGTTATCAGTATAGGCTTTATAGTATGAAATGTGATTAAACTTTTTTAATCTTCCAAAACTTTAACTACCAATATTGTTTTGTACAAGGTTAACAATCTTTGACCTTTGGACTTTACCTTTTCTAATAATCAGCCTAATTCTTGCTCTTCTAGGTCATTTTCTATTAGGCTGATCACATGTGTCCTTATCCTCTTCTTTAGATTAGAAATGCAGCAACTGTTTACCTTATTTGTGGCTTATTTGAAAAAGAAAAGGTATAAACACCAGGGACTCCAAATGGGGGATCAATCCCTTAGATTGTAAACACCAGGGGCTCCAAATCCTGTCCAAAGCTGTCAAAAGCCTATTCAAAGAAGCAGCGGCAACAGAGATAAGGAGTGGTAGAGGGAAAGCTGCTGTCTGATCCCTGATGCTTCAGGACACCTTTTGAAGAGCTCTCAGTGGTCGCCGCCCCACCTCTGATGCGACGTGACTCTGCCCCTGGCAACATGAGAAGCACTTTGCTACAGAGAGGCGTCTCAGAGGGGTGTTTTAAAACAAGGGCAGTGCAGCGCTGCATCTCCAGAAGGGAAACAGAGAGCTGCCTTTTATGGTAGTCATGGAGAAAAGTAGAAAGTCATGGAGGGGAAAATATTTCACAGGAAACATGACCCCCGTGACCCCCGTGAAAAATACGTAGCCCTAATGATAAGATATGCCACTGAAAATATATTGTAACTGATGTTCCATACTAAATTAAGTAGGGCTGTAACTCAGTCCTTGGTTTTCTTTGGAATTCACCAAGGACCAGTGCATTCGGCCTCCATTTGTTAAGTTCTGAAGTTCTGAGGAAAGACCCCGAAAATTCAGAACTTGGAAAAACCTCAGCCAAGTTCAAGAAGTGCAGACAGATGGCTGCAGGTGCAGGGAAGCAAGCAACAGGGGACGGGTAAAGGAAGTAGGCTTCAGTGGTAGAGGAATAGGGCCCAGGAAAGAAGGCTAATGGGGCCAGGTAAGGCAGCTGTCTGGGAACAAGCTGGACTACATTTCCCATCATGTAGATAGCATGCTCAGAAGACAAACCTCTCTCCCTTGGAAGTTAAACACATGGTGGCAGAGTCCAGAGAGACCAACACACCCAGCTCCCCATAGCTTTTTGTGAGTGGCCCCCCCATTCCCTTGCCACTGCTGCCTACTTCCCTTACCCAGCCCCCTGCTTCCCTGCACCTGCATCCACCCCCCACCCCCGGACCCTCTTCCTGCACTCAGCCAAGGTTTTCATGAGGTCTGAGCTTTTACCAGAACAAGCTGTCTGGGAACAAGCTGGACTACATTTCCCAGAATGCTCCAAGATCACTTTAGGAGCCTAATCAGAAGACAAGTCTCCCTCACACAGAAGTTAAACGCATGGTGGCAGAGTCCAGAGAGAGCAATATGCCCAGTTCTGGGGGACTTTAGGTAAGAGCCCCCCCTTCCCATGCTCTGTTAGCCCTCTTCCCTGCCCCCTGTTCTCCTGTCACAGCTGCCTACTTCCCTTACCAGCCCCCACTTCCTCTGCCCATCCTCCCCACTGCCTGATTCCCCCTCTGAATTCCCAAGCATTCTCTGAGCTTCTGAATGCTGCCCCAAACACCCGGGACCTGAACTCAGAACCTCAAAGGGTGATTTCAGATGTTACGTGGTCCAGAGTCACCACAGTGGATTCCCAGCGGTGGTGAACCGTTCAACCACCCCCCGCGGTCAATAAAAGCCCTAAACAGACATGATGGGAGCGGGACCACAGCAGGGAATCGGGCCGCCAGATCATGGTCCAGGACAACAGATGTGACACCGATTCCCGGCCATGGTCAAAACACCCAGAACGAACCGGGGAGGGGCGGGACACAGACATGACCGGCTGAGGGGAAACGAAGCCACAAGGGACAAAAGGGAATGCTCACACAAGGGAAATGGGAAGGGAGGGAATGTGGGCCCCCCTGTCCGTGGTGTTATTCTCCCTGGCGTGCAGGACCATGGTTGACTGTGCTTCCACTGGGCTCCCGGCCCCCATGGGGCTCCTCAGCCATGGACCTTCCACGAGACCGGAGGCATACCCCAGCCGTGCAATTGCTCCTGGGCTGCCTGGACAGCCTGTCGGATGTTTATGCGAGCCTGAGCTCTGGCCTTCATTACTTCANGGGATCAAAATCTGTTGTAAATAAGCATGTTGCCCTGAAAATTTGTGCTTTATACTTTTTGATGAATCAAAATAAAACACTCTAAGCTTGTTAATTCCTGTACATTTGTTCCTGATCAAAGCTGGAAAATAGAGACATTCAAATCACAAAATTTATGATGAGATAGTTATTAAATGACTTTCAAACATTCAAAATGTCAAGTTATGAACTTCAAAAAAAGGTTCATGGCTCCCTTCTCTTCATCCCAACTGTATTCATTTCATTCCTTCACACATTTTTAATGTTTTCATCTCATTTCATAAGTTTTACAATACAGAAGCAGCTAGAAATATTTTGGGGGAAGGCAGGGGGATTTTTGTGGACCCCAAAATATAGGCACCAAAATTAAGCAACATATTATTGGCTTCTTTTACTCTTTCCCTCTTCAGTTCTACTTATCTCTCCTCGAACATAATTTATCACAACCCTAAGATTCATCTCACTGGTGCAAAACATTTTGGATCATGGACCTTACATCCATAATTGATTCTTCAGCAAACCATCTGTGACTCCTCTCTTGATAAGATAACTAAAAATTCAGGATTCACTTCCTTGACTTTCATTTATATTTTTACTGATTTGCAAAAGGGTCTGACAGCTCCTACTCATTGATCTCTCTACTATTTGTATTTATTTTACAGATAGGAAGAGTATTTATTAAATGTTCAAGGGAAACCAGATGATGAATTAATTTCCCTTTTACTTTGGTTATCCATAAAGATGACCTAAGTTAGTATTTCATGTCATTGTAGATAAATTTTGTTCTGATCTACTTCTAAAACAGCAACTTTTTAATATACATTTTAAATCTGAGATAATGTCACATAGTTTTCTGCATTTGGATTATCACCAGTCTCTATGGGTTTGTTCAGCCATTATGATATACCACACTGTAGCTGTCTAGTGAATACATAGTAGCATTGGATTGTTTGGAAGGGACATGAAGGACAGTGAAGGTTTCTGAGTCATTGCTACCCAGATGGGAGAAAGCTACTATTAGGAGTGAGTTACTATATAATTGATGTCACATAGGAACACTATGGGTATTTTCAGACGTTACGAGATCACGTCCAACCATTAGTCAATATCTTGTGGTGGGGAATGGTCCCGTAGTGTCTGTTTGAGTCCTGCCAGAGGTAAACCACAGTGAACCTCCGGTGGGAATCAAAATAACCACACTTTTGGAATCGGACCGCAGGTCGGAATTGCCCGAAATTTGGAATCGGCTGAATTGGC
>QEPC01001154.1:0-10792 GCA_003113815.1 Sphenodon punctatus
GCCCAAACCGAGGTGTCAAACGATCTTGCATTTAGTGGGGGAACATAAACTGAGACAACAACCAAAAAACCCTCTAAACTTAATAATAATTCCCTGAGCAAAGGGGGGATATACCACCTCCCCTAGTACCTCAGCTTCCAAGGCATCTAATTTACAACATGTCACTCCCACACAGGGCCGCCCTCTAGTTTTAATAGCTACTGCGGGAACAGAAAAGAATGTAAAACCCCTGACACTAATTTGCACCTTAGACCAGATTTCTTGTAATAAGACAAGATGAAAATCCCTCAGATATGCCATAGCGGATTCATCTGACCTTAAAGTACTCGAACTGGCGATGTTCCATGAGCATACATTAATTACATCTAAGTCTTCTGTAACCTCATATCAGCTATCCCTATCTTCTGACTTAACCATTCCTATCTCTTCATCCTCCTCATATTGGTCTACAGTAATCAATTCCCAAGAATTCCCCAGCAAATCCCCATTCTCCAATGAGCAAACTGAATGGGGTAGAGAACATACCCCTACCGTTCCTGGAACAAAAGATTCAGAGGACACCCCTGTCCCCCATAATAAGAAATGATAAATCTAAACAGGAGGTATCAGAAGCAACCAGCTCACCCCCCTCCCCATCGTCTTCTATAAATTGAGAGAATTTAGCTGTATCCAACCTACACAATGATAGGTTTTCTAAAATAGGGGAGGGATGTGTGTGTTCTTGCTTCATAGCAATATCCAGTAACCTATGACTGATAGAATTAAGGGGCCATTCTTTACATCTAGCCCCCAAATCAGTTCCCAGTCTCTTCAAATGCCTACTGGAATCAACTGGTTGCTTATAGAAAGTCCTTCCGTTAAATCCATGCTTAAATTCTACTAAAGAGGGAGATTGACTCGACAAAGTTGCAGAGGAGAAATTGGAAGACACAAATACTTTGCCAACAATTACTCTCCAAGATTGAAGTAAAGCAAAGTCGTTCAATAATCTATCAACCAATCTTTTTGACTTAAATGGATTAGCAACCTTTGTACCCTCCCAAAGGAGGGCAATTTCTGAAAATAAATAATTTGCCAACTAGGAATGTCAGCCTGAAGGATACTAGAAAGATGTCTTTGTATCCGAGCTTTATTAGCCCAATTTGGAAAGAAGCCATTTGGCAACGGGAACATTTTTAGGGAAATAGCTTTCCTGTTTACTTCAAACTTTCCAGAATCTTCAGGAAATTTAAGCGGTTCATTCCTTTTGTCCTGCTGTAAACTACCATCCCCAGATCTGGCCATCCTACTAGATGACAATTCCTTTTCCCCTAAGTTTTCTTTCTGCACCATTGGAGCCCGAGTTAAAGACACCCCTTTTTGGCCAGCTAAACTAGGATTCTGAATATTCTGCACCAAAGGGTGCTGAACTAGCCTTTTACTCATATCATTTATATAATCTATAACATCCTTAAATTGACTTTTTGGGAAATTCCACTAAGGAAGTAATCTTAGAAAACTGCAAAATGAGTTTTTAAAATTAAATCACCTATTATAAAATATTGTGTTCCCATCATTTCATATAAATTAGAGGATTTCATGTTCATGTCACCAAAAAGGATTCCTGTTCATCTGATAACTGAGAGGGACTAAACCCTAAATCATCTCCATTCTCCTTCCCTTGGGAATTTGCTAGCCCTAGAGGATCAATCTTTTTTTCCTCCGCTGGCCTAGCAAAAAAAGAATCCAACTTCATTTGCTTGTTAGATATTTGTGAATCCATAGCACCCAAGTGGGTTTGCCTACGCTGTTTTTGTTTCATATTTGCTGATTTCTATAACAATTCCCAAGGAATATCAAACAAAAACTCCCCCCAACAAGATCCAGTCCCTTCTCAGGGCTTACAGCGGGAAGGTAACCCCTATAGAGGCAGATGAACACAAAATCCTTCCCCTTGCCGGGGCTTGCCACAGCAGACTAACCCCCTATAAGGGCCGATAAGCCCCAAGGTCCTACCCCCATCCAGGCATACGACCACGAGCGTGTCCCCTATAAGGAAGATAAAAGCAAAGTGTTGTACCCATTCCAGGGTCTTAACCCCTTTGGAGGCAGATAAGACACAAAGTCCAACCCCTTCTTGGGGCTTGTGGCGATGAGCTTAACCCCTGAAGCAGCAACAGTAGACCTCAAAAGTCCTACCCCTTCTTGGGGCTTACAGCATTTTAAGTCCTGGCAGCAGAAGACTGGAACAGGTGGCCTCCTCAACTGGTTCTGGGCTAACGGTGTGGAGATTTCCAAAGTGGCCCCCCTGATGCAGCACTTTAGTCTCTTCGCCATGGCCACTTCGACCCTTCAATGGCTGACACCCTTCGGGCTTGCGCCTCTAGGGCCCAGCCCTAGGCTAAGTACCTGTAAGATGCAGAGGGTCCAGGTGTCAGCAATCTCCCAGGGAGCCAATAAGCCCTTGCATCCCTCTGGAGACACAGTCACAAGCCCAACCAACAAGCAATATTGAAAACGAATAATTGTTAGACTACTGTAACGCGCTCTACGTGGGACTAACTATGGTGACGACTCGGAAGCTGAATCTGGTGCAGAATGCGGCGGCCCGCCTCCTGGTGGGGCTGTGCCACCGAGAGCACATTACACCAGTGCTCCGAGCTCTGTGCTGGCTGCCGATAGTCTTCCGGACCTGATTCAAAGTGTTGGTTTTGACCTATAAAGCCTTACACAGTCTGGGCCCTGCCTATTTGCGAGACCGCCTCACTCCTTGGGTTCTGGACCAGCCCCTGCAGTCATCTGGAGGTGCCCTGTTGGACCCTGCGTGGTCCCTCAGGTTTCCCGGGAGGCCCACACAAGACAGGGCGTTCTTGGTGGCTGCATCGCGCCTTTGGAATTCCCTCCCGGTAGGGGCCACTCTGGTCCCGACCTCCCAAGTTTCCGTAGGAATTGAAAGACCTGGCTGTTCCGCCAGGTGTTTGGCAAGGGAGAAGGGTGAAGGTGGGGGGGCATGGTATGTTTTGTTTTTTTGTCTCCTCATTTTTATCGTTGTTTTTAGTATTTAATGTTTTATATATTTTATTGTATTTTTATGGATGATTTTTTTAGCCACCCCGGGCTGCCAGTGGCAGGAGGGGTGGGGTAAAAATGTTTTAAATAAATAAATAAATAAATGTGCCAACTCTTATTTTAACAGGCAGCCAGCTGCATGCTCGTGTCGCTGGCTAAGTGGCACTTCCAGGATGTGATGAATCAGCTACTGAGTCACATGGAGCCACATAAAGAGCTCCCTGATATATCTATCATCATCACACTGGGCCACATCGCATCTTCCTATGGTATGGCAACTCCCATCTCTCTCATCAATAGAGTTAAAGTTAAAGAGAAATTCATCAGAAAGGGTTTCAACTAGAGGAAACTTTCCTGTGAGGCTACAGGGAGCCTCCACCAGACTCTTGTCTAATCACTCCAGACAGCTCCGTGGAGCAGTGCTGGAGAGAGGGTGGGGCCCTTTGGCTGAGGCCTCAGAGAAGGACCTTTCCTTCCCCACCTACAATATGAATGAGATGAGAAACGGGGAAGGAGGAGACCTCTTATAGCATTTTTCTCATGGCGTCCCTGCTTGCCTTGCCTTCCCCAGGAGCTAGAGGTGCAGCAAGTATCGATCCATGCCCCCTTCCTCCAGCTTTATTCCCTTGAAGAGCTGCCTCCCCCAGAGGGAGATTTCCTATGGCCTTCTCTTGCTGCTTTGCAGCCAAACTGCCTGGCCCCCATGGCATCGAGCAGCTTGAGAGGCCTGGGGTTCTGAACAACCACCACTCTCTCTGAATGTTTTAGCTGGGAGCCCGAGGAGGATTAATGTGTTTCTTCCCTCTCCCTTGCTGGATTTCTGCAGCCTCCAGATATTACCGCTTTGCAGTAATGACCCTGGAGAGAGTGGCGAACCTACTAAAGCAAATGGATGAGCCAAGGATGAGACAGGCGTTGTGCACTGGTAAGTGCCTGTGTGTTCACGTGCTTTTGCCCAGACAGTCTAGAAATTAGCAAACTTTATCCAGGCTGTTTTTACATGAGATTTATTCCAAATTAAGTGGCTCTTAATAGGAATTAAGTTGATTGTGTGAACACTTTATTCTAAGGTCTTTTTCACATGGACGGCCCCACCCACCGTTGGGTGTTCCGACAGGTGTGCGGTAGTGGGTGTAAATGTGTGTGTGTGTGTCCGTGGAAATGGGCCGGTGGTGGGTGGGGGGATAGATGTGTGCTGGGTGTGCACCCATGTAAACACCATGGGCAGTGGGTGTTTGTGTGTGCACGCTCCTGCCGCACACCCATTTACACCCATCACCCATCCATCTCCACCATCGGGGCCATCCGGAAAACCGGAGGAGGCCCCGTGGGTGGAGGTGTGTGTGTGTCCATGTAAAAGGACACCCACCCACCTCCACCCTCCATGCGAGAACACCCATCCCCCCACCCAACCCTGTCGGTGTAAAAACAGCCTAAATTAATGACCCTGGATTAAAAGTTTAAACCGGGTTCTGGAAACCTAATTTTTGAGCATTTATTTAATAAGAATTAAGCTTTGTCCAAATTAGTAATCGTGTGAAGAGTTAATCTGTACTGAATCCCAGGTGCCATAGAGTGCTGCAGACAGACATGTCTCCCCTCTAGCCATGCATATCTCTATGGTATCCCAGAACTTTTCTAGCAGTCTCTGCTTGGGTGCGTCATCAAATTTAAAATCCACCACTCCATTTTGCAAGGTGACTGCTGTATCTCTTGCTCTCACTGTTCTCCCAGAAATCAGAGCAGAAGAGGATGCTGAAATCTGATTGTGCTGCACCATGGAATTTCAGTCTTTCTTTTGACTCCTAATCCAGATTAATCTGTTCACACTGCAAATCAGGATTAATTCTTATTCCTGATTAAAAAATGATCATATAAACAGTTACTCCTGAATAATAACGCTGAATTAATGGATCTGAATTAGTTGAGTTTATTAACGGCTCTAGCTTTCGCCGTGGCCACCTGACAGAAATACAAAATACAAAAATACAAAACTAACATCATCGTCTTTTATCGCCTTACACCAATAAGCGATACGTACAGAATACCAAGTATAAAATTGCTTTGCTCTTTTGCGGGGGTTACTTCGGAAGAGATTGGCCTCTGATGGCTTTAAGTAAAGAGAAGTACCTAGCCTCCACCATGGCCGGGCATTATACAACGGGATTTAAATATAACAGTGACCAATAATACAATAACATTTTGTCCAAAGCAATTCCACCGCCTCTAAAGGGGAAATTCAAGTCTTGAGTTTCCCAATATGAGTAAATAGAGCAGTCTATAGTAGAGCAGGAGGAAGCCTATATTCCATTTATAAAATGTTATAATTTACTGAGCTCCTTCAATTGAGCTCTTATTTCTAGCCTTCTTTTGCTGGCCAACCAAATGTAAGTCACTATTGCCTGAATCCCTTCTCTAGAGCTTAAGTTTGCCAATATTCCAAGAGTGTCTCAACATTCTCATGTCATTTGTCTTGTAAGATGGGGAAATACCCAGATAGATCTCAGGACTCGATAGTACAGACATATCATTATGAAGTGGTCCACCATCTCAATTTGGCCCAAACTGCAAGAACAGCGGTTCAGCTCATATTCAGTGTGAGCATATCTGCCCTCTGCCACTGCCGTTTGAATCTGCCTAAATCTCAATAGCGTATATGCCCTACATAGGGCCTTATTTGAAAGCTGGTCCAAATAAGGTTCAAAAGCAACCCTACACTTGATCATTCTGAGCCATGTGGCTACTTTCCATTTATGCACTATTTCAAGATCTAGCTGACGACTATATCCCTGATTCTACCATCTATCTCTCTTTTTATTGCACCAGCCGTTTTCCCGGACAAATATGCCAAGGAAAATCCCAGATTACTCAAAAGGGATACCAAATACTTAACCCAAGGATATAAGTTAGTCCCCTTATGCTTCAATTCATCCATAAGGCATTGGTTTGGCAGAGATTCCTCATCTTGGGACATTAGCCTAACCCAATACCTAGCAAAGACTGTCTTTCCAATGTACTCCATAGACAGGAGACCTGTCTCTGTTTGAACAACCGCTGCCGGTACGTTATTCGCCACCCCAAACAGTCGGCAGACGAATTGATTCTGAATCCTTTCTATCTCGGCAACCTGGGGAAATGGAACAATCTCCAGTCCAAATGTTGCTGAAGGGTGGACTTTTAATTGGAAGGTTTGGAGAAATGAGGATAATGGNTTACCACTTTGCGCTAATGACCCTGAGTAGAGTGGAGTTTCTACTGAGGGAAATGGATGAGCCAAGGATAAGACAGGCATTGTGCACTGGTAAGTGCTTGTGTCTTCACATGCTTTTGCCCAAACAGCCTAGAAATTAGCTAACTTTATCCAGACTGTTTTTACATGAGCTTTAATCCAAATTAAGTGACTCTTAATAGAAATTAAGTTGACTGTGTGAACACTTTAGTCTAAGGTCTTTTTCACATGGATGGCCCCACCCAGTGCTGGGTGTTCTGACAGGTGTGCGGGGGGGGGGGCGGCGTCCGTGGAAATAGGCTGGCGGGGGAGGGGGGGATAGATGTGCACTGGGTGTGCGCCTGTGTAAACACGGGCTGTCAGTGTTTGTCTGTGCACGCTATTGGCACACACCTATCTACACCCATCACCCACCCATCTCCACCCACGAGGCCATCCGGAAAACCGGAGACAGCCCCATGGGTGGAGGTGGGTGTGTGTCCATGTAAAAGAACACACACTCACCTCCACCCACCATGCGAGCACACCCATCCTCCCACCCAACCCTGTCTCTGTAAAAATGGCCTAAATTAATGACCCTGAATTAAAAATTTAAACCGGGTTCTAGAAACCTAATTTTTGAGCTTTTACTTAATAATGATTAAGCTTTGTTCAAATTAGTGATCATGTGAACAGCTAATCTGGACTGAATCCCAGGTGCCATAGAGTGCTGTAGATAGACATGTCTCCCCTCTAGCCATCCATAACTCTATGGTATCCCACAATTTTTCTAGCAGTCTCTGCTTGGGTCATCAAATTTAAAATCCACCACTCCATTTTGCAAGGTCACTGCTGTATCTCTTGCTCTCACTGTTCTCCCAGAAATCAGAGCAGAAGAGGACGCTGAAATCTGGTTGTGCTGCACCATGGAATTTCACAGTCTTCCTTGTGACTCCTAATCCAGATTAATCTGTTCACACTGCAAATCAAGATTAATTCTTATTCCTGATTAAAAAATGATCATGTAAACAGTTACTCCTGAATAATAACCCTGAATTAATGGATCTGAATTAAAAGGCCCAGATTAAAAGCAAGATTAAATCTGCTTTGAAATCCCCTAGGCCTGCCTGGGCTGGGGACTCACTTGGATGTCTGTTGTCGTGCTGCCAGATATGGGCCCACTGTTGACCCAGGGTGGCGGCTGGCCTGGAATGAGTTCTCCCCAAATCCTGGGTGTCCATTCCGGGCCAAGGGCCACCCATGCGAGACAACGCAGTCCAACACATCTCTCTGGCCCCATCAGCCATGGCCATGACCATGGCTAGTCACCACGGCTACCCATCATGGTGGGCGATGGGGCCAGAGTGGCCTCCCACACATTTGTTGTCACCCTGACCTACCTGGGGTGATGTGGGGAGGGATCGGCTCTCCAGCCACCTTCGTCACAGGCATGTTTCTTGCATGACGTCTGCCAACCCAGAGAGTGGCGGCCGCATTTTCCTAACCCAGGCCGGGCTGTGAAGCTGCCGCGCCACCCACACATCTGTTTTTATCAGTGTGGGGTGTAAAGAATGGGACAAAGAGGGACAAATGAGGAACAAGCCCTGTCTAAGCAAGATGAGGAAGGGAAAAGAAATAGTTCAGCATCATTAAAGGTGTCTGATACATTTCAGAGCATGCCGTGTACCACACTGATTAATAGTTCTAATCATGTATTTTTCACCTTGTTTTCCATCATGCAGTTTTGGAACACACGACAGCTGCCATGAATTCCCACTACTGTGAGCTGAAGGAGTTCCCAGTCCCACTTGAATTGGAAGATTACTCAGCAGCACTTTATTTTGACTCAATCTACAGCCATGTGACCACGGAATGGCTGCCCTGCAAAGAGCCCAAGGTGAGAACTGGACGGTTGCTCTCTAGCTGAGTTTGGAGACTCTCAGCAGTAGTTCATTTTGTAAGGCCTGACTGGCTCCCTCTCCCCCTTCTCATCCAGCACAAACTCCTTGGCTGCCCTTTCAAGACTCTTCATGGCATCACTCCTCCCTCCCTTTCTGCCCTCATTGCCCGCTAGGTTCCTACCTGGGAACTTTGTGCCTCCTCTGCCACCATCCTTGCCCATCCCAGAGTCCCCCATGCTGCTCCCTATGCCTGGAAATCCCTCCCTGAACATATGCTCTGCTCCCTCCTTCCTGACCTTCAAATCCCTCCTAAAAATCTACTCCTGCCACCAGGCCTTTCCTAGCTCCTCTCAGCCTCACAGTTTCTCTCTGATGCGTCTCCTTGCCCTTCAGGGCCCCCCTCCTTCCCTTGTAGTGAAGCTAACCACGTGCACTTGCACCTTCTCAGCTTCATGAATGGCTCCCTGTCTCTTCCTATGTTCTCTCCCTTGTCCATCCAAGATGGCAAATCCTTTGGGGGCAGGGATCTGTCTCTAATCACAACTGTTCAGCACCAGACACGTTGCTGCTGCTATCTAAATACATGCTAGTAAAATAATAAATACCCGTTTAATCCCTTCTGAAACCAGTACAAGGATCCCACCATCCACATACAATTTTCTCTTGGGCTTCCCTCTCTAAGCTCATTTAGTAAGACTGGTTCTGCAACTGACTTAAGCTTAAACCAGTGTGACGTGTACACAGATGCGAAGTGTCATTAAATGCCCCCCACCGCCAGTCCCAAAGACGCCCTTTGGAAATACTGGTCTCTCGGCTCAGTCCCTGCCAGGGCCCTTCCCATGGGGCTGCACGGGTCACTCAAGCCGCCCTGAAAATACCCTGTCCAATTCCACCAACTTACTGGAGACTAGGACACTATCCTGTGAGCAACAGTCAGAGGTTTCATCCGGGACCAGCTCAACAAGTAGCCTGTCATTAAGAGAGACCCAATAAGAGAGATGGAACAAAAAAGTCCTAGAACCTCTATTTTATGAAGAATAATTTGGTCTTTCCTCTCTACAGCTCAAGGAGGCGATCATCAAAGCTCTTGGGCCCATGATGTGCTGCTTCTTACTACTCCATACCAAATATCGGGGAGAGAAGATATTTGAAGAGATCTCCTGGCTCCTGGAACAGTACCAGGATGACATTGACACATTTTGTATCAGCAAGGTGAGGCTCCACTGATTGCAGCAGTGCAGTGTGTCTGTGTGTATTGCAGCAGGAATTCACCAGGCAAGGCAGAGCAGGACTGTTATTTTCCCATGTCTTGAATACAATGCTTCTGATCATGGAATTTCAAAAGGCACTTGCCTCTTTTGCAAACAGCATCACCCTTCTGATTCCAGCCCCACTGGAATCTATGCAACCAGAGAGTTATGACCAAGGGGAGAATTTGACCCAGAGAATCCTATGCACTCATGATTCATATTGGTTCAAGCTGGGCTTGGGCATCTTTCAGTGCTCAAAGTGCTTTACAGTCCCCATCTAGCTCACCAGTGAGGTAGCTCATGTACCGATAGGTACAGAGGCTGTGAGATACAAGTAACTAAATCAAGGCTCCCCACTGAGATCGTGGCTAAGACAGGATTTAAACCCTAATTTCTCAGGTCTGAGTCCAGCACCTTATCCATTAGGCTTCATTAGTTCCCAGACTAAGGTTTTGGAAACTTTAAGCAGCAGTAAAGACAAGCACAAAGTAGGCATCATGCCTAAGTTCAGTCATTAACTCTTTGCTCTTATTGGTTTTCGGTCACTGCATGTTTGTTCCTTTTTGCACTCACCAATTTGCTTGCAACCCCTCTTGCAGAGCCTGAGCCAGGTGTTGGGGGTCTCCCATGAATACAAGATCCGAATACCTGGGCTGACATTTCAGTCCCTCTGCATCGTACTGCACCACCAGGTAAGAGGAGGCTGAGCTGAATGTTAGCATTGCAACTGTATAGAATGACAGTGGGGGAGCGCGCTCTGTTGGAGACCTGCTTGTGCCTTATTGGTTTCTTTCACAGTTTCTAGCCTGTTCCTTATTTTATGTCCCGTAATCCCAGAGCAGCTCATTTTTTTAATAAACCCAAGCCAATCAGGATGATATTGTGGCTCAGAATCCTGACTAGACCTGCATTCAAGGGGGGGAGTTGGGGGTGGCACTTGGATGATCTCTAAGGTCCTTTCCAACTCTGACATTCTATAATTCTCTGCCACCAAATGCATTTGGGAAGCAGCAGGATCTTTGTGCCTAGTGAACTGATAGTTGTGCTGTTGTTCTCTCTTTTTCCGGTTTCATTGTATCTTCTTTGACTCTATTGGACCAGGCGATTAGAATTTGCGGGGCTGGGGGGATGAGGGTGGAGAGGCCAGGGACTCAGAGGGGTGACCAGGATGGAGGGGTTGGGAAGGGGTCATTGGAGATGGGAGGCACCGATCTTACCTGAGAGGGGCAGAGAGTGCATGGGGGCAGGGCCCAGCAGGCTCACCTCAGCCTCACACAGGTGAGTCCTGCAGCATCCACCCACAGACTGAGTGATCCTTCAGGGCTACCAAACTCCCTTGTGTCTTAGCATGTGAACTCTACCCACACCCTGCTTCCCACTCAATG
>QEPC01001155.1:1425-18792 GCA_003113815.1 Sphenodon punctatus
ACATGGTCCAGGTCATGTCAGGGTACTAAATATATGTGCCCACAGCTGGGCCTCCGTCTCACCACCTGCGTGGCTCAGGCGGGGGTGGGGGTGGGGCTGCAACAGACGTGTGGGGTGTGTGTTTGTGTGTCCTCCTCTGTGCCACTCCCAGTGCCCTGCCATGATAGCCAATGATAGGCAGTCACGGTGACTGGCCATGGTGGTCCCCGATCCAGGCTGGGTCATGGCAGGCCAAAACAGATAGCCTCTGTGGCCCAGTTCAAGCAGCCCTTAGCCCAGGCTGTAACTCTGGGGGTTTCCCAAAGTTAGAGCCTGACCTAGCCTCCAATATGGCCCGGGGCAATCCCGGGCCAACATCTGGCGGTACCTGCACATACATGCAGGTGAGGTCTGAGCCAGATCAGGCCAGGGTGGCCCGCTGCCATGCTTGTTTTTACCCTCTGTGTGCCCTTGTTGTGAAAACTACATGGACAGATAGTACCCACACGAAGGTACTCCTGGCCAATCTCAGATGCCATGATGGAGCAGAAGGGAAAAGGGAGTCTTTTAAATACTTGGGGCCCAAGACATTTAGGGCTTTACAGGTCAAAACCAGCACCTTGAACTGTGCCTGGTAACACTATTGTTGGCAGCCAGTACAGACTCTGGAGCACTAGTGTAATGTGCCCCTGGCGACCTGCCCGACAGAAGATGGGCCTCCGCATTCTGCACCAACTGCACCTTCCAAATAGTCATCAAGGACAGCCCCACGTAGAGCGCATTACAGTAGACTAGCCTCAAGGTTATGAAGGCATGGACAATGGTGGCAAAATCTAAGTCTGATAAAATAGGTTGCAGCCTTCTCACCAGACAAAGTTGGTGAAAAGCACTACTGTCCACCGCCACAACCTGGCAATCCAGGTGGAGCAATGGATCCAAAAACACTCCAAGGCTGCAAATCTGTTTGACCAAAAGAGGCTGGACCCCATCATTAACAGGGGTTCCTAGGTCCCCCAGGTCACACGGCCAGCCAACTATCACCACTTCTGTCTTGTCTGGATTCAGCTTCAATTGGCTTGTCCACATCCAGTCCCCAACAGTAGCCAGGCACTGGGTAAGCACCAAGACTTCAGGACCTGGGTCAGATGAAAAAGAGAGAGAGAGTTGGGTGTCATCAACATACTGATGGCATTTCACTCCAAATCTCTGTACAATCTTACACAGGGGCCTCAGATACACATTGAACAAGAATCATGGGTACAGGGCAGACATTTAGTTTCTGTTCCCCTGTTCTCATCTCCCCCTTGTCTTGGGATATTTGTGGGCAGAGGTCAGTAGAGCCTTTGATCTGGAGGACAGCAGTTCAGCCAGTAAAATAAGTGGATGCCCCCTGGGGGTGGGGGGCATGAAACAGCTATTGAAGGAGAGCAAGGTAACGGGTGACAATTATTTTGTGTGTTCACAGGCAAGTATCACCACAGCCACCACCACATCAATATTACTGTGGGCTCCAACTGCACATGGAATTCTGAGGGGCATGCCCTGGTCCTAGGAGGAGACCTGGGCCTTCATCAGGCTGTGGGGGGGAAACCATAAGGTGCATCTGGACCTCATGAAATGCTACTACAACAAAGCGGTATACCAACACATCTCTGACCAGACAGTGCGACAGGAGTACAACAGGGATGTGCCGGCAGCAGTCAGTCAAAGGACCTGAGGCGTGGATACAAAGTGATCCATGACAACAACCTCAAGTCCAGTCAGGTGAGGCAAACATCGCTGTACTATGCAGAGCTGAACTGGTTCCTCTGTGTGGGCAGGGAGATAGTGTCTGTAATAGGGTAGCTGGTGACCATGGTGCGGGCCCTTTAAAAGGCAGCACCTGCAAGGAACACTGGTGCTGAAAATAGCAGAGATCATTAATTGCCCCCCCCTCTCAAAAAGTGTTCTTGAAACCTTTCCCACCTATTTTACAAAAATAGCTTTAAAAATTCAAAGACCCCAAGAAGTAAACCTGTGGCAAGTTTCCTATGGACTGACAATATGGCTTTAGAGATATAAAGTCTCCATTATGACCCTTTGCACACAGACACTCTAACACTGATAAAATGGGTGTTACATTTTATTATACATGCTGCAGGGCACCCATAGAGCATACCTGCAACATGTATAATAAAATGTAACACCCATTTTATCAGTGTTAGAGTGTCTGTGTGAAAAGGGNATCATAACCACCTGAAATAACACTATTTTAAAACATATTTTAAATACTCAGCAGATTATCTAAGGATATAGTTAAATAGGGTTTGCGCAGGTCACAAACACCCAAGCGAGGATCCTGAACCCAATGAAGTCAGTGGCAAAACTATTTTTAATAGGAGCTCCTCCGTTCACTAAGGTCAGTGGGAGCCGCGGAGGCGGTCATCGCCGTCTTCAGTGTCAGATGGGTCTGTGTTCTTCTGAGCCGCTGTGCTCTGCTTCATAGGCGAGGCGAGCCCTGCCCCACACCATTCAATCTGCCGCACCTGCACACTCTTCGCTCACCTTTCTATTTCGTCTCAGCCCTACGGCCAGCAGCCTCCTAGCAATGCTCACCGCTCCAGTCCCTGTCACCGAAGGAGCTCTGGCGCTTCCTAGCATCAGCCACCAGCGGCAGCAGCTGCTGCCAGCCCAGCGGGTCGCCCTTGTCAGTCAGTGCCCAGACTGCAAACGGCGGGGGAGTCCTTCTGCGCTCTGATTGGCTGAGAAGTGGCAATCGGGTGTAGGCGCGCAGAATCCTGCGTGGGGCTCGGGGGTTTGCACGAAGTTGCTGCTTGAAATGGAGCCAGGGGCTGCTCGGGGTGTCTGCTGCTGACCGCTCGCTGCGTAGTGCCCGAGCCCCTGGGCGTTGCTCGGAGGCAGGCGCAGTTGCTGTTGGGTGAAGCCGGCACTTTCAATCCTGCCCGGCCAGCATGCCTCTCCCCTGAGCTCGGCAGGCGAGCCGCCGCCGGCCATGCCTTCGCTGAACATCACCCCGGAGCAGTTCGCTCAGCTCTTGCGGGAGAACAACGTGACTCGCGAGCAATTCATCGCGCTCTACGGGCTCCAGCCGCTGATCTACATCCCGGAGCTGCCCGACCGCACCAAGCTCGCCTTCGTGCTCATCTGCGTGCTCATCTTCGTCCTGGCGCTCTTCGGCAACTGCCTGGTGCTCTATGTGGTGACCTGCCGCAAAGCCATGCGCACCGTCACCAACATCTTCATCTGCTCCCTGGCGCTCAGCGACCTGCTCATCGCCTTCTTCTGTATCCCCTTCACTATGCTGCAGAATATCTCCTCCAACTGGCAGGGCGGTGAGTGACTGCACGACCCACCCCGGGCTGCCCTGGTCTCCCCTTAGGTTCTCTCCTCTTCTCCCCCCCCCAGTCCTGGTCGCTCATCCAAGCGTCCTGGAAAGAGTGGGATAAATCTTGAGCATCTAGTATGATCCCCATCTAACAACATAATCCTACACTGGTACAAATCCTTTAGAAATGGTTCCTCTGAACTACGGAACCTCATTTGTTCGGGGGAACTCCTTTTTCATCTCCACTCTTGGTAAACTCCAGTTATTTGAGTTTTATTTAATTCAGGATTCACACTTGTATATCTGAACCATTAACTTAAATTTCAAGTATCCTGTGCACATTCCTAAAGCTTAATCGGCCCTTTAAAAGCATCAGAATATTATTTTCCTCTTTAGAAGGGTTATCATTTCTATTTGTAGTTTAACTTTATAAAAACCACAGGTATGGGTGTCCTTTATTAAGCTATATGTCCCAGAGAAAGGTACAAAAGTCATGAAGAGGTTCAACTCTCCCAAGACCTCTCCATATTTCATAGTCAATGCAAGACCTGGCTATTTTGCCAGGCATTCGGTATGGGGGAGGGAGGGATTAAGCTGGTCCAGTTTGAGTTTTAATGTCTTAATGTTTTTATTCTTGTATTTTGTTTATTTATGCTGGTTGTACACCACCCTGAGTCGCTGCATAGCGAATAGGGTGGTATATAAGTATTTGAAAGTAAATAAAATACCTAAAATCAAAATTAGGAGATAACCTGACTAAAAGGAAGAAGTCAAACTATGCTAGTTGATGGTAAACTCACATCCTGCAATCTGGCTTTTTAAAAAATAAATAAATAAATAAAGTCATCCTATCCTTAGGATGACAAAGTAATGAGATTCTCATTGCCCACACAAACCTCTAGCTTTTTGTGACTCTTACTAAGCTTTTAACTTCAAAAAAGGAAGAAAGTGTCCTTCAGTTTTATTAAATATCCATTTATTCATATAGTATGAGAAGATAAATAGGAAGATGGTGTAGAGAGCAAGAGAGGTCTGCCCACTCCCCAGCTCCCTTTTTAATGTCTTTCTGTTATAGTGACTCTTGGAGTTGTAAGAATAATGCATACCCCTATCTGTCACATGAGGCTCACTATTGCGAGATGGTGCATTTAGAAGCTACCTGTTCATGAATTACAGGGAGTCTCCTTCCCCACCCCCCCTTTTTGTTTGTGTTCTATGAATCCACTTAACAGGAGATGTTCTCCTTGCTTGTCGGCTACCTGCTAGATAGGTTTGAGAAGCCTTCTCATTAAGGAGACATGGATGAAGGAAATGAGTCCAATACTTCCAATTGCTAACTGCAATGGGAGAACAGATATGCTCCTCACTACTTATTACTGTTACAGCATTGTCGGCTATTTCACTGTGTGCTTCCATGCATCCGTCTCACGAGCAGACAGCCTTGACTGACACGTGTCTTTGCTTCAAATAACTTTGCAAAAAGTCTGAAATAAACCAGTCTTCCAAAGCACCCAACTAACTGCACATTGGAATCCAATTTTTCATTTAGAACAAAATCCTGCTCCCATTGAAGTCATTTGCTTGAATTGGGTCAGGACTTCACCTTTTTGGTTTTTTTTAATGTTAACGGTTTAAGTATTTCCCCCCCAATCCTTGGCTTTTTATAAGATGTCAATATCCATAATGGAGCAGCCAAGAGACTTTACTCTACATCCATCCAGTAATGTGCAATTGCACAGAAGTAATTGGTTCTCCACCTCAACCAACGGTAGGAGGTGGAGGTGATCTAATAAGATATCGCTGTACTACTTTGCCTCTATTGCCTGTATTTGGGACCAGCATGACAACGCAGAAGTTTGGTAACTTTTAAGTTAGACTGGCAGCAGGGATCCCTTTTATAATAATCCTCATAAGAGGACATTTCAGGAGAAAAGGGACAAGTACACATGTATAGCTCTAAGTTAAACAAGTGTCTCGCACATAAAACTATGTAAAATGTTGGGTAAAGCTGTTGTACTTCCCCATTTTTTTCCTTTTGAAGCTAAAACAAAACAGAAAGCATAGTTAAAAATGAAGTCGAACGGTTACTAATCTAAACTCTAGCCATCTCCACATCTGTATAATTTTTAAAAATGGAAAAGGCAGAGATGAAAAATCTATTGACAGATGCTGGATTTGAGCAAGGTTCATTGTCGGTATATTAATTAGGAATATTCATTCCTGCCTAAAATGTTAAGGTAGATAATATCAAAAGTGTAACTGCCTGGCCCCACAGAGTATGGGAGGAGAGAGGGTTACGGATATATGGGTGTCCAAGGCCGCTTTTACAACAGCAAAAGTCTTGCTTGGTTTATGCTTGTGAGGCCACCAATCTGGTGCTTACAAGTAAGTGCTGATTTTAAGATTATACTGCCTTTATTTTATTTTATTTAAATTTGGAGTCTGGGTGTTCACAAATGAGACAATAGCCCCCTTGAGTCCAGGTTTGGTCCAGGCAGCTTCCATTCACATGTTCAGTATTTATAGCCTAATAAATGGGCAGCCACCTGTGTGGTTTTCTTATTTGTTTTGGGCATTCCCCCCCCCCCCCAGGTTTAGCATGACAAGCATCACTATCCCACCCTCTACAATGACTTGCAGCCGGGGCAAACGATAGGAAGCTGCGCCAGCGGTTTCTTTCTTCTGGGCTGTGACTTGGGGAGGCATTCCAGCGCCTGCTACCCTTGTGCACACACAGAGGCTCATACCTGGGTTTATAACTTCCAACACTTGGTGGATTGAAATAATCTTTTGCTAGGTACACAATGCTGAATTTAGTGAGAAAATTGCATACTTAATTGAAAGTCTATAGTGAAAACTGAAACCAAAAGTTAAAATTGAAAGCAAAAGCAATCTGTCGTTGCATGTTGTCACCACCTGGTTTCTTGCATCCATGCCTCATTGTGATGTACTGACAGGTAGCAGCACACACGTTTTATTGGGCTCTCGCTCACTGTGGTGTTGGAAATCCCTCTCTGTTCGTATAGAACTCCCAGTCAAATATGCACCTCTTGTACCCCCTTTTAACAGGTGCAGTGCCATGGGGTAAATCCCCATAGGATCAGCCCCCTGAGTCCCTCTCAGTAGGGATGTGGGGTTGCCAAATCACACACTCTACTCAGTCTCTTACGGGAATTGGCTTTATCACAGTTTATTCACAAATACAGTACGGTTGTCAGTCTGTAACAGTATATATACACACCTTACTAACTCCAGGAATTCAACACCTCCAAACCCCCCAGCCTAGCCAGGCATCTGCCCACTGGCTGGCTCAGTCACAGTTCCAGGCTTCAGCAGTCTGGCCAACAGCAAAGTCCAAGCAGCCTTCTCCACACTAGCAGGGTTTCAGCACCATCCATGAACAGCTGTGCTGCTAGAGAAGCCCAGGAGATGTGCTTTCTACAGCAGTCGGCCCAGACTGAGTTGCTTTTTGTCTTGCAGTCTCTCTAGTGTAGCAGGAGTGGGTGTGACCAGCTTTCTAGGCTGCCTGCCTTTAAAGGACCTGTGTCTTGCCCCACCTGTCCTTCTCTGACAGGGCTGGCCTCGCCATGCCTAGCGCTGGCATCACTAGCCTGGCGCCCACTGCTCTTGAAGGGGCAGTAGCCCCACAACAGCTGTGCCCTGTTACACCCCTCTTTAGCATCTTCTGTATTACCATAAAGTATTGTATTATCTTCTGTATTACCACCAAACATCCCTGCTTGTGAGGGTGCTCTGCACTTCATTTAGTGTCCAAACCTCCTATAGGGTAACGGCTTCCTTCATTTGGTTCGCATTCCCTGAACCCTGAGTCACTTGTGTCCACTTCATCTCTGGCATCCGACTGAGGCACTCCCAGTGGCCCCGTGGGTATCCTCTCGCTATCATCAGGGCAGTGATGAGAAAAAACGGCAGGGAAGATCCAGCCTCTGTTAGTGACTGTCCTGCTTTTGGCAATGTACAAACGTCCAGAAAAGTCATAATCTTGTTTGCATCCTACTCATCTCGTTCGGGACTCCCATTCTGCTGAACTTGGAACTGCAGCAGGGTTGCATGGTGTCTGCACTTTGTCATGCATACATAGAACCCCACTGTGCCACCATATGAGTACATAGGCTGTTTTGGAGGATGGGACCGACTGTTCTTTCTGTACTTCAGGCCTTACCCAAATGTCCCACCTTCTCTGGGCCATGTACCCCAGGCAGCCAAAGCACCAACAAACAAAAGCCAATGCTATTTGGCGTTCCTGGGCAAATAACCCACAGCAGTAGCTTTCTATGGTGTTGTGATCCCTCATGCTTGTTGCAAACAAGAACTGTTACTTTCAAAGGATAAGAAATTATGAGTAATTTAGTTAATGGGCAGTAGCATTCCAGCTCTGCTCCAGCATGCATTCAGAGCACAGTGATCTTCACTGCCTTGCAGATCCCCCCCCCTCCCATTTCTTAACATTCAGTGGTTCCCTCCTCCCCACCCCAATTAAAACAATTAGTGCTTCCCTGGTGCTAACATCTGTAGCATTTCTAGATAAGTTGGCATGAGCACTGATGTGCTTGTGACAGAAATGTCTACGCAGTTTAATATCCACCTGGATTGGCAGTGCTGGTGCAGCAATATCTACACACACCCAGCATAAGCATTGCAACCCCCTTTTCATCCAATAGCTGGCCTGTAACCAAACCATTTGTGAGGGCTCACCAGGAGAAGGCAGAAAATGTAGCCATGGGCTGGAGCTGGCACTGTGCCATGAAGTTCTCCTCCTGAAATCACTGTAGAGTGAAGAACATATAGAAATCAACAACCACCATTTGCTCCATCTCCCCTCCCCAGCTGCTATTTTGGCTTTTTGCTTCCCTCCCCCATCGTGACTCCCTGCCCACACCTAGTGTTCCCATCCAGTCGAGCTTTTTCCTAGGGATTTTCCTGGTGCTACTCTGTTCTCCTGGCCACCTGTAAACCACTAAAAACATAGATAACCATAAATGGAAGTCTTTATCATGTACCTGTGTAAACACAAATCTCCGCCCCCCCCCTCCCCCGGGGCATTAACTTGCCATCCTCCTCTGCCTTCACTGCTGCCTCTACAAAGGTGGCATCCTGGTCCTCCGTGCCCTCGACCAGAACCTTGAGTGGCCCCTTGAACAAGGGCTGTCTCAAACATAAACTTGATGCCTGACCCCAAACTAAACCTGCGGCTGCAGCTGCTGTCTGTCCGGGAGGTGCGACCATGGTCCCTGAGGGTGAATAGGCCCCTGGGAGATGAATTGTGGGTGGGGTGTGTGTGTCTTAGGGCCATATGTTTTGGTGAGGGAGGTCTGGGCTTCAACCTGAGGTGGGAGTTCTGGGCTACTGAAATTCTAGAGGATTTGAGTAGTGTTTGATTAACAAAGTTGTGATTCTATGTCAAACCTGTTGAAAAAGCATGCTGGTAAACAAATTTGCATGTATAAATGGTTGCATAATTATGCAAATCAAGTTAATTATGCAAATGTTAATCATGGTGAATTTGCAGAATTTGTCTTCACTGGTTGCTGAACTTAAAATGTTTAGGTGCAGTGAACATGAGTCCCTGGTCATAGTGTGAAACACCAGTGTTACGTGAAGTCTAATGATTTGCTTGCAGACATTAGTCAGTCATGGTGGGCTGAAAGGAACTGAGCATTTCCCTCAACTTGTGGTAGAAGAGGCACCAGGAGACTGTAATTTCATATAGCTAGTGGCTAAAAATAGATTCATCTTGACTTTGGCTGAGTCAATGCCCTTTCTAATTCCACTGGTGCACTTCTACTGCTGCTTCAGAAGACCTGTAGAGGAGCAGCTGAAGAAAATTGTCCCTTTCCATTTTCTGGATCTGGCTCCTGGATCCTATTCCTACTCCCAAGCACTGAAAGACGGAGATTGGGTTAAGGGAACAGACACGAGGGCATTCACACGAGGATAGGGAACAAAACCGTGAACTGGACACTTCCTGAATGCAGTCATTAAGCACCCCCACCCCTATTTTCTTCGCCTGGGGTGGAGAACCTTTTCCTGCCCAGGGCCATTAATACAAGCTTGGGCTGCCTCAGGGCTCTGTCTTGGGCCCAGTACTGTTCAACACCTTTATTAATGACTTGGATGAAGGAGTAGAGGGAATGCTTATTAAATTCTACAGATGACCCAAAACTGGGAGGGATAGCTAAGACCTTAGAAGGAAGACACCTTAGAAGACAGAAATAAAATTCAAAATGGTCTTGATTAGCTGGAAAACTGGGATACAACTAACAAAATGAAGTTTAACAGAGATAAATGTAAAGTTATGCATTTAGATAAGGAAAATCAAATGTACAAATACAGGATGGGTGGGAAGCCTAGCTTGGCAGCAATACATGTGAAAAGGATCTGAGGATTGTAGTTGATCACAAACTGAACACGAGTCAGCAGTGAGATGCAGCTGCAAAAAAGGCTAATGCAATTTTAGGCTGCATTGACTGAAGCATCGTTTCCACGTCATGAGAAGTAATAGTTCCACTCACTTCTGTGCTGGTCAGACCTTATCTGGAGTACTTTGTCCAGTTCTGGGCACTGCATTTTAAGAAGGACATTGACAAATTGGAATGGATTCAGAGGGTAACCAAGTCCTATGAGGAAAGGTTGAAGGAGCTGGATGTGTTCAGCCTTTAAAAGAGAAGACTCACGGGAGACATGATAGGGGTTTTCCACTACCTGAAGCGCTGTCACAGAGAGGATGGCAAAGGCTTATTCTCTCTTGCCCCTGAAGGCAAGACTAGAAATAAGGGGCTCAAATGACAAGAAAGCAGATTTCAGTTAAACATTAGGAAGAACTTCCTAACAGTAAGAGCTGTTTGATAGTGGAGCAAAACAAATTACCGAGTGAGGTGGCAGACTTTCCTTTGCTGGAGGTTTTCAAACAGAGGCTGGACAGCCATCTGTCATAAGAACATAAGTGCCATACTGGGTCAGACCAACGGTCCATTGAGCCCAGCATCCTGTCTCGGACAGTGGCCAATCACGGGGGCCTGGGAGAAGCACCCATCAGGTCACCATGCTATCCATTCCCTGTGGGTCATCCCCAGGCTCCCGACAGTAAAGGGTTTTGTTCCCCAATCCTATCTGGCTAATAGCTGCTAATGGAACTATCTTCCAGAAACTTGTCCAAACCTCTTTTAAACTCAGCTATACTGCTGGCCTTGACCACCTCCCCTGGCAGTAAATTCCACAACCTAATTGTACGCTGAGTGAAAAAATACTTTCTTTTGTCTGTTTTTACTCTGCCACCTGTGAGTTTCATGGAGTGTCCCCTAGTTTTAGTACTAGTTGAGAGGGTAAATAACCGTTCCCTGTTTACAAGTTCCACACCACTCATGATTTTATAGACCTCTATCATATCTCCTCTCAGCCGTCTCTTTTCCAAGCTGAAGAGCCCCAACCTATCAAGCCTCTCCTCATACGGGTGCTGTTCCATACCCTGGATCATTTTTGTTGCCCTTCTCTGTACCTTTTCTAGTTCCACTATGTCTTTTTTGAGATGCGGCAACCAGAACTGCACACAATATTCAAGGTGCGGTCGCACCATTGATTTGTATAGAGGCATTATGACATCCTCAGTTTTATTCTCTATTCCCTTGCAAATAATTCCTAACATTCTATTTGCTTTTTTCACTGCTGCGGCACACTGGGCTGAGGATTTCAGTGTATCACCTTTTCCTTTTCCTGAGTGGTAACTCCTAGGTTAGTACCCAGCGTTGTGTACTCATAATTTGGATTATTTTTCCCAATGTGGAAATCCACAGCTACAGGGATGCTGTAGCTGTGGGTTTCCTGCATTGTGCAGGGGGCTGGACTAGATGACCTCTGATGACACTTCCAACTCTGATTCTAAGTTCTGTGGGCCACGTAGACATTGGGGGGGAGGGGGTAGGGTGCCTAAGGGGCATACTGAAGAAAGGTGGAGACCAGTTCATAGATCTGTGCCATAGATCTGTCCTTATGCATATGCCCTCATCTCTGCTTGCTTGCCCTAAGCTCAGTTTTTCAGTGCTTGAGAGTAGGAACGAGATGCAGGGGCCAGATTCAGGAAATGGACAGAGGCCACATAAAAACTTGTAATGGACTGCATTTGGCCCCAGGGCCTGAGGTTCCCAACCTCTGTTCTATGTGGAACCCAATTGTACTAATTTCAATGAGGCCCCCTGGAGGGAAAAGGTTCTGCACCCTAGTCTTAGGGTGATAACTAACATAATGTGCCAGGTCTGCCTGAAACCAGGATTTTCAGCTGACTGGGACATACGTTGTGTGTGCTACAAAAATGCACCATTGCATTCCTAGAGTCCCAAATAGAGACTCTGTAAAATCCATCCTGGCAACTTGATTGGGGAATACACCTTTGCAAAAGGATATTGGGAGTTTAAAGTACCTGAAACAATTCCTGTGAGATCTTCTCCAGGTCTATATTGAAGACCTGCTTCTGGAGCCTGACTTCGATAGCTGTCTGTGCTCAGTAACCACCTACTGTTTCAGGATTCCTTCATAATGCCTTAAGTTGGTGGGTGATTGGGCTCTTGCTATGCTGGTTCCCTCAGTGCGGAACTTACTCCTTCCAGATCCTTCTTCCTCCCCTTTAAAAAGTGTCTGAAGACTTTTTTTATTCTCCTCCCTCCAAATGAGCTGATATTTGAACAACTTTTTGCTGAACTCTGGCTGCTGATTAAATTGGTTGGGATATCTTCTAGACTTCGTGTAGTGGAAAAAATGCAGGAACAACTGAAGCTTTTCCAAACTATTTACTTGCTGACTTGTTACGTTCAGTCTTCTTGCTGCAATGGGAAAACTTAAAAATACTTGCCTTTCATACAATCTTGTGTAGCTTTATAGTGTTTCTGAAAGGAGGAAATAGTACTGCTTTTTGTTGTTGTGGTAGTCCTGTTCTGATATTACTGGGGATTTAAGGATTTTTTCAATGTTTTTCTTGTTCCTTTGGTCTTGGAGCTCAGGAAGAACACTGAAAGTGCTATGTAAACTCCATCCACTCTCTGTAGCCTTCTCCCTGTTCCACCTTTTCTCCCTCACTCCTTTTGTCATTCCCCCCCACCCCCTTACTCCCATTCCCTATTGGAGATGCAGCTCTATTGTTTTGCTTTACAGTTTATCAAACCATATTGTTGTTCACATGCTTTCATACTTGGCATTTGTGTTCCCTCCATTGTTTCTAATGGGCATTTTATGTCATTCATTTTAGTATGCCCCAGAATTCTGGCCTGTAATTGCCTCTGCTTGAATTTGTACCTTAACTAAAATACTACATCTCTGTTTGGATTTCTGCTGACTTTGGGGACTGGCCCACATTGCTGCACCCAAGGCCTGCTGCACAGTTGCAAATCACCCCTGCCTTTGCAGACCAGCAGCTCCTGGGTTAAACCTTTAGGTGTTCCTTTGGAACAGACTATGTAAAGAGAGGGAAAAGTGACAGAGTCATTTGTGTTCGTAGAGGACAGGGGTGCAGGAGAGCAGTGATAGGAGGGATTAGTCTGTAGTGAGGGATTAGAAATGCAGCACCATCATTGTGGCTCAGTAGCTAAACTTTAAGTCTAATATGCTACATCCTAAGTATTCTGCCCCATTCCTCCTCCCCAGCGTACACGACTGTTTATGCCCTCCTCTCTCCCAACAGCAACTGCAGCTGAGGTAGGGGTGGGAATTGGGTAACTGGTTGCATTCTTTTGTGCATTCTAAGACTGAGGCTTCCCCCACAGTTAGGCATTTAGAAGGTCTTTCTTCTACACGGTGGATTCTCTGGTGTGTACTGAGGGCTGAGCTCACCCTGTAACATTTCCCAGCAATGGTACATGTACAGTTTCTCTCCTGCATGGATTCTTGGTGTGTGTTGAGTGCCCCAACTTATCCTGAATCTTTCTTCGCACACCTGGAATGTACATGGTTTCTCTCCTGTGTTGATTCTTACTTTTTAAAATAGCAAATTTTAAGTGAAAGAAATCACACATACATATAATGTCCCTTTACCTAAAACAGATGTGAACCTTCATCCTACAAATTTTATTTTCTATCACCTGACCTACAGGCGCAATTGCTGGTTTCCTCCTTTTTGATTTGCTCACAGAGATTTGTATTTTTCTCACTATTGCATAGCATCAATATTATGTAGTCTTTAGATGTGTATTCACTGTGCTTTTTCTACTCCTTTTGTATTCCATAATAACGTGTGATGTTTTAGGAGGCCCTAAAGGTCTACCAGCCACCACTACTCCTGGTCCTACTGTGAACTCTCCAATTCTGTGGTAGAGTGTGAAGTATTTTTGACACTTACACGGTAATGCTGTAAATCAGATTGAACTGAAACAAAAAACTGCCATTTTTATGTGTTTCTGGATGTTCCCTTTCCAGAGTCAAATGTCTGACTTTTTTGTGTTTGATGCTTTCCAGTAACAGAACCTAGCCTATTGAAAATATAAGGCTACTGTAAACTGAACAACAGAAATTGATTTTATAGAAAAACCTCCCAAGTTAGACTGAAATGATACAACAGCTGTAGTTAAGTTACACCAAACTTCCTAATGCAAGGTCACTGCCAAAATGTCTTCCTTGAGCAAGAAGAAAAATCCATTTAATCCCCCATGTCCTGAAGTGAGTATAATTTAATCTGTTCCTTGAAATTCAAGGTGTACAATCTAATTTATATAATTGAAGTCCATAGAAGCCTCATTTATCTTCACAGAGTGGATTTATTTTCAGATGCTTCCTTGTGGCTAGAAAAACTGAAATACTTCCATATGCTTGAAGAGATTAAGACTGCTTAGAGAGACATCTGACTTGATGAAAGTTTACAAAATAATGAATGTGTAGAGGAAGTAAGGTTGCAGTGTTGGTTCCAAATATAGGCAATAGAGACTCTGGGTAACTTCAGATGTTACGTGATCACAATCAACCACCCTGAATCACAGTGGATTCAGGATGGTGTCTGTGATCGCCGTAACGTCTATTTGAGCCCTGCCAGATGTTCACCACAATGAATCACTGGCGAGGTTCAAAGCTAACCATGGTTCTGGAGCTGAGGCTGGCCTCATCTCCAGAACAGTAATTAGGTTGGCCATGATCCGGGATGGGGCTGACAATGGCAGCGATGCACGTCTGCTTGCCAGTCCCGTCCTCGAATCAGGCCCCAGCCACAGGATGGGTTCGGGCGCAGCGGCCTGATTGACCATTACGCCCGCCCATCTCCCTGTGGGCAGGGGGCCGAGGGAGCGCGGGGGGTGGGCGGGGCTGAGTGGCCGCACGTTGCCCCACACAGCCCCACCCCCTCCCCAAACCCCAGTAGAGATCAGGCCGGCACATCTAAAGGACGGCCGGTCTGATCACGGACCGGAATCCGAGACAGATCCCGGTCCAGGGTTCAGCATGGTGGGCTGAAATTACACCCAAATAGTAAAGTACTATACGGCATGGGCCCCAGCTATCTGCAGGACTGCCACACACCCCTGTGCTCTGGATTGGCCCTTCTTGAAGTCATCCAAGTTGTTCGGGGGGCGACCATGGAGAGGGCATTCTCAGTGGTCGCTCCTTGGCTGCGGAACTCCCTTCTGGTGGAGGCCTGGATGGTCCCGGACCTCCCCTCCTTCCGTCAACTGTGTAAAACCTGGCTGTTGCACCAGGCTTTCGGTGTGGGAGATGGGTGAAGGGCAAGGGTTTTTTTGGGGGTTGGTCGGGAGGAGGGGTTGTTTGCTTATTTTTATGACTCCCATTGGGGTTTGTGTTCTCTCGTGTGTGTGTGTGTGTGTGTGTGTGTAAAATCTGTGTGTATATATGTCATTTTAATTATGTTTTTTGTATATATAGATAGATAGATAGATTAGATATAATATAGTAGGCCACTCCGAGCTGCCTTGGTAGGAGGGGCAGGATAACAGTTTGTGAAAATAAATAAATAAAATATCTTTTATTGGACCAACTACAGTTGGTGGAGGTATGCAAGCGTTTGGTCTATAGTTGGTCTAATAAAATATTGCTCTAAAATAATGAATGACACTGAAGGTAAATTATATGATTTGGCACAGCTCTTTTCATTTAAGAGTAGGGAACATCTGATGAAATTAAAAGGAAGCTGTTTGTACTCCACACATTTGACCTGTGGAATTTATTACTGCAACATAGTATTTAATTATTTAAATTTTTATCCCACCCTTCCCTAAATAGGGCTCAGGGTGCCATTCAACAGATATAAAAACAATCCATAAAAATGGTAGACTATGAAAACCACTCCCACAAAACCCACTCAGTACCATCACCCCACTTCACAAATCCAACCCCCTTTTCACAACCCTACCCCAACCCCCAACTCCCAACCCTGCCTGCCAAATGCCTTTACAAACAGGAAGGTCTTGCACCACCTCGGGAAGATGCTTGGGCTCAAACGAACCTCCGGGGAAGGGAGTTCTGTAGTGGGTACCATCTGCTAGTCTTGTTCGTACACCAAGGGCTCGTAGGGAGGCGTTCTCGGTTGCTGCCCCCATTTTGTAGAACTCCCTTTCCCAGGAGGCTTGTTTGAGCTTGAGCTTGGGCATCTTCTGGAGGCGGTGCAAAACTTCTTTATTGAAAAGAGCATTTGGCAGGCAGGGATAAATAGCACTTGGGTGGGTTTCTAGGTAGGGCTGAAGGGGAGGGAGAGAGTTCGAGGGGAGGGATGTGTGTGTTGTTGTTGAATCCTACTGTTTTTTATGGCTTGTGAGCCTTGTGGGAAGGGCAGCATATAAATTCAATAAATAAATTGCATCGGGGCAGCAACCGAAAATGCCTGGTTGTATGAACAAGACTAACAGACTGTACCCACAGTCGCTCCTGGTCGATTGCAGGAGTCTGTGGGACATGGTAGGACAGGCAGTCTTTCAGATATGTGGGGCCCAGACTGTTTAGGGCTTTAGAAGTCAAAACCAGCAAATTGAATTGTGCCTGGAAAGCTATAGGGAGCCAGTGCAGATTTGAGAGTACCGGTGTAATGTGCTCCTGGTGCCTCACCCCTGAGAGGAGGTGAGCTGCCACATTCTGCACCAGCTTCTGCATCTGAACAGTCATCAAGGGCAGCGCCACGTAGAACACATTGCAGTAAACTAGCCTAGAGGTGATGAAAGCATGAATGACAGTGGCCAGATCTGAATCAGAAAGAAAAGGCCACAGCCTCCTCACCAGATGGAGTTGGAGAAAAGCACTTTTGGCTAGGCACAGCAAGGGGTCCAGAAGAACCCCAAGGCTGTGAACCTGATTGACCAGAGGGGGCTGGACTCTATCAATAAGAGGATTCCCAATCCCCTCCAGGCCACAAGGCTGGCCAACCATCATCACCTCAGTTTTGTTTGGATTTGGCTTCAGTCAGTTCACCCTCATCCAGTCCCCAACAGCAGCCTGTCATCGGGTAAGCACCAAGACTGCAGAGCCTGGGTTGGATTAAAAAAAAGAGAGGTAGAGCTGGGCGTTGTCAGCATACTGATTGCACTTCACTCTAAACCTCTGAATGACCTCACCTAGTGGCCTAATATATACACATTGAAAAAGAGGGGAGACGGAATAGAACCCTGTGGGACCCCACAGGGGAGGTCCCGAGAAGACAACGAGCAATCGCCCGTCACTGCTTTCTGGGATCTCCCCAACAGGAAGGAGTGGAACCAATTAAATGGTCCTGTGCACTCCTACCAGGTCCCACAGTAGTAATGCCAAGGACAAGATTTTCCAAAATGTCCTGGTAACATAAAAGACCCAGAGGTGGGACCCCGGGCCCATTACCGGCTACCGGATTTACCGGTTACCAGTTCTCTAAAAAACGGATTCCCGGATTAAATCCGGTATGCCGGTACCGGATTTATTTCATTGATTTCAATGGGGCGCTGTGTCCCCATTAAAATCAATGAAATAAATTAATTCCTTCCCCCTCCCCCTCCCAGGCTGCGCGGGTGGAAGGGGGGACACCCCCCACCCACCCTGCCCAGCCTGGATTTTTGTTTAAAAAAAGACTCAGAGGCGAGCCCACCCCCCAGCACCAG
>QEPC01001155.1:18892-40163 GCA_003113815.1 Sphenodon punctatus
GGGGTGTCCCCCCTTCCACCCGTGCAGCCTGGACTCGGGGAGGGTTTGTTTTTTAAAACTTTTTTGGTGGGGCTTTAAGTTTTTTACATTGCAGCCATTTTTAAATGGCTGCAATGTAAAAAAAAATCCGGTACCCGGAATCCGGTACCCGGACCGGATTTACCGGGTCGAATCCGATAATGCCGGTACGCCCGGTACCGGCATTATCGGATACCGGATTTACCGGTTTTCTCACCCTAGCTTTCAATTCTTTGCTTAAAAATGTAAAATGTCCGTTCTTGCCTTTGATAGGCTAGGAAGAAGGATGTGGTCTGCCCTCGCAGTACCATTTTGTGTACCTTTTTAATGCTCCTTAGTCATATCTTTTTGAATTTGCTTTGAATAACACAGTTAAAAAGACTATACATGGATAATGAAAACATCCACAGTTCCATTTAGATGGGAAGGAGAAATAAGACTGTAACCAACCTATTTCTTTTTAATCCTTAGCATTGTGTTGTGCCCTCAATCTCGGTGATCAATTTTGGGAATTCATGCACCTAAAGCAGTTAGTACTGCCCATGGTCCTAAATAGACATGATGCTGGATTAGATGACTTGCTGCCACACTAATCAGGCAATTTTGTGGCCAGTGGAAATAACTGCTTGAGAAATGTCCATATTAAAGATAGATAAATTAAAACTCTAGCGTCACCTCCAAAATCTTGTTGCATAAACTTATTTTCCAATTGACATGACATGATACAGGTTGTAACTCTTAATATGCAGACACATGTGAGTTGCTTAGCCCACTATAATGTCTGAAAATGGCTAATAGCTAGTGCTTCAGAGGCAGTGTAAGACTCCTGGGTTTGGCAGATGTTTCCTTCTAACCTTTTAGAGAGACGTTTTAACTCCTAAGAACTTAAGTGCCATACTGGGTCAGACCAATGGTCCATCAAGCCCAGCATCCTGTCTCCAACAGTGGCCTTGCTTGGGAGAAGTACCCAACAGGTCACAATGGAGTGATCCATTCCATGTTTACTCCTAGCTCCTGACAGTAAGAGGTTACATCCCTCATACCTACTTGGCTAATAGCTGTTAGTAGATCTACCTTCCACGAACGTATCCAATCTTCTTTTAAAACCAGCTATACTACTGGCCTTGACCTCATTTTCTGGCAAGAAATTCCACAAGTTAATTCCAAGTTTCTACTCAGCAGAAACAATACTTTATTCATTTTAAATCTGCTGTAGTTTCATGGAGTGTCCCCTAGTTCTAGTACTACTTGGCAGGGTAAAAACTGCTCCCTATGTTAACTTGTTCCACACCACTCATGGTGTTATAAATTTCTATCCTATCCCCTTTGTCGTCTCTTCTCCAAACTGAAGAGACCTAACCTATCAAGTCTCTTTGTATGGAAGCCGTTCTGTACCCTTTATCATTCTTGTTGCCCTTCTCTGTACCTTTTCTAGTTCTGCTATGTATTTTTTGAAATGGGGTAATCAGAACTGCACACAGTATTCAAGGTGCAGTTGTAGAATAGATTTGTATAAAGGCATTCTGGTATTTTCAGTTTTATTTTCTATCCTATTACAAATAATTCCTAATGTTATGTGTGTTTTTTTGACCACCACCACACATTGAACTGAGGATTTCAATGTATTGTCCACAGTGACTCCCAAGATCCTTCTCCTGACTGGTAAAGTAACTCCTAATTTAGAACCAAGCATTGTGTACATATAGGTAGGATTATTTTTTCCTATGTGCATCACTTGTCAACATTAAATTTAATCTGCCGTTTAGATGCCCAAGCACCCAGTCTCGCAAGATCCTCCTGTAATTCTTCAGTCTACTCATTTTTTAACTACCTTGAATACCTTTGTCATCTGCAAATTTGATCAGCTCACTCTTAACTCCCTTTTCCATTATCATTAATAGATCATTAATAAATATATTAAACAACACTGGTCCCAGTACAGATCCCTGGGGCACTCCACTATTTACTTCTCTCCATTGTGAAAACTGACTATTTAGTCCTACTCTTTGTTTCTTATCCTTTATCAGTTCACAATAGGACACAGTCTCCTACCCCATGACTTACACTTCCTCAAGAGTGTCCTGTGAGGGACATTATCAAACACTTTCTGAAAATCCAGATACACTATGTTGATTGGCTTAACCTTATTCGCATGCTTATTTACACCCTAAAAAATTCCAATAGATTAGTGAGGCATCCCTTTGCTAAATCCATGTTGACTCTTCCCCATTATGGGTAAAAGCAAATGTGGCAGAGACATGCCACCAAAATGACTTGGACTGGATTGGGGTCAGCTCAGGCCACTGGCCACATTTGAGTTTTACTGGATCAAACTCCAGTACTAAAATCCTTGAAGTTGAAATGTACACAGTAGTTCCCATTTCATAGTCCCTCTGTCCTTTAATCTTTCCTGAATGCTATGCTTTAGTACATGAGTATTCTGTTTTATGCTGTCCACTTGCGTCCATGGAGAGCCTGTCTTACAGAATTTTTCTTTAAAACTCTTGAAAGGTAATCTGCAAATGTATACAACACGGGTTTATATACTGTTTTTTTCCCTGTAGCGGTGAGGTATAAAATAAACCAGAGAATATGACTTGCTTTTGGAGTTAGAAAAATGAAAGGAGGGTGTTGCTGCTTTTATCCCAAAATAGTTTAAATTATCTGAAATCCATTGAAATTTAATGTAAATAACCTGGCAAGATACTTTCTCCCTCGTTATTAATTCTGTTTTCACACTGTTGGGTTTTGTGATGGCACCATTTCATAAGTTCTCCAGTCTTCCAGCTTAGACAGGTTCTGAATTTGCTTGTAACGAACAAGCATGTTTCTTAGAGAAAAAAAAGAAGAAGCTTTGTCTGCCTTTATGTAACACAGAGACAGTAAAATGAAAACTTTAAAAGTCACAAATCCTATTCCTTGCTCTGCAGGTCTCCTTTAACGTCAGACAGTTGGCAGATTAACATTGTTCTTGCGCAGTTGTGTAACTCTGTGACCCAGAAGAGCTACAATGTCTGTCAAAGCCACAGCTGTGTTCATAAAGGTGGGTGAACGTTTTCTGCTGGCAGAACTCTGTATCACTGCTGGCATTAGAGATCTCAAAGAAAACTCTAAAAAAGTTATCTACAATACAGTAACCAAGGGAAGTCAAATGATTTTGCCTCTGCTGTGAAGGCATTTGGAAGAGAAACTCAGCAAGTGACTTCAATGAAAAAATATGTTGACTTAAATAGGGAGAGTTTTTACTTCAGCGGATTATCGTCTGTACAGATGCATAGTAAGTTCAAGCCCAGAGCTACAGTCTGCTGTCACACACTGGGTGCAGCCAGATGAGCTGTGGTGGCCCAATCCCCGCATGGCCTCATGGCATGCAATTGCCACTGCCACACTGTGGGGCCAGAGCAGGGAGCCAGGCAGATGGTTGTGGGGAAGCCAGGTGGGCTGACTGCTGCCGGAACTGCAACCATGGCCAGGGTGGGCCACGGCGCTGGCCACATGAGTGGGCATGTGGCCCTGTCCTGCCTCCTTCCCCTGTCCCAACTGAGAACCCACCTCCGGCTGCGACATGGCTGTGCACAATGGGCAAAAGTGCCCGCTACTCATGTCCCTGCAGTGGTGCTCCTTGGCACGGTGAGTCATATGCAGCCCAGGCACATGAGTTGCCTTGCCTTGGGCAGCCTTGCCCCATGTTGAGTAGGGCTGCTCTGTGATGCGTCCTTAGAATTTTTCTGAGGAGACGCAGCATAGCAGCCAGCAGCTCCCCCCTACCCCAGGGTGAGGGAAACATCCGGCAAGCACTGGCTGCACATGCACTGTATCACGGGACCTGGCTGCACAGAGTGGGGTATGGCTACCCAAGGTGTGGTAGCCTCTCCACTCTTTCTTGTGGCCTCCTCCACACTGGGAAGCACAAACTTGGTTGAGGAAGAGTTGAATGGCTTTCACCTTTTAATCTCCAAAGCATCTACTAAACTACTGTCTAGAAATCTCTCTCTATGTGGAAAGAAGTTACTCTGTGCTGTGTGGGAGCAGCAGTAATGGCATGAAAAGCTCATCTTGGTATGGCATAGCATATAGGACACTGCAGTGTTGCTGCTTTCTTACTCCTCTGACTTTACACTTGCTGTAGAAACCATGAACTATGAATTTGTAGTATGTAATCGGATATCTTTATAGCTTTGTGGGATTTTTTTTTCCACTTTGTGCCTTTGTTCTACTTGGGAAACAGCTTGTGTCTTGTTCAGTTTTCCAGGGTGGAATTTTTTTACAACCAAGGAGAATGCTTATTAATTTTGAAGCTCAGGTTTGTTGTCACATACTACTACTGATCTCCATGACACTACACCCTAAACATTTTTTTTTTTTGGGAGGGGGGGAGGGTCTGAGTATTTGAATTATCTGAGGTCTTTTTTCAAATGGATCAGAAGAAGCTGCGGTGTGTGGAGAATGGGTGTGCGCCACGGTGCATGTGTGCGGCTCATCACACAGATGCACACTCATCTCCACGCATGGAGGCACCTCCGTTTTGTCCAATGCTTCAGTGTGTGGGAGGATCGGTGGAGATGGGTGGAGCTTGGGAGCGCGCAACCCCCCACCAGCTCTCACATGGATGCTCCCCCCGCCCACACACGGGGGGAGGGGGCGGGAGGGCGCCACACTGGGGATTCAAGCCCTTTTCAGATGAATCCGTGTCTGACGAATTTAAATGTTAGTGATTTTTTTCCCCTGTGTCCTTTCAAGAAAGAATAGAAGACACAGCATTTTAGATGATGCATTTTATTGGACCATCTTCAGTGGATGAGAGCTGTTGTGTTTATTGGGGGCCTGTAACACTAAAGTCAGCATGGTTTGCTTTTTTCCCAGCTGTATACCTAACCATGTGCTCCTTGAACAAAAGAGCTGGGCACTGGCAATCCATACTAAACATTTCCTCCCCTGCCTCCCTGCCCATTTCCATACCGATTTATTATCCAGTGGAGTCTGCTAAAGTCAAATCTTTCTGGCCGTGTATAAAAGTTTGATTTATCAAAAATTCTACTTAAGCAGACTTTAAGGGAATGGTCCTGGAGATGGAGAAAAATGATGCTTAGATTAAATTAGCTCTAGGTTTCTCTGTTTCCAGTCCCCTTCTCTCTTCAGAAACAAAGTGTCAGGGTAATAACATACGTGATGGCGGAGTGCTGCCATCACAAACTGATCTGAAGCGGGAAGCGGCTTGCGGTGGGTGGGGAGCTACATGAATGTGTGACCAGCCGGCCCCACCCCCGCGCTGTGCTTAGTGGCCTGCCGTCCTCCCCCGCTGCACCATGATGGGCGGTCATGGCAGCCAATGATGGCCTCATAGTGGCCACTCAGGGCTGGGAAGAACGGGCTACCAGCAGTGATAGCACACTTCAGCCTGCTCAGTCAGACAGTTTCCCCGGCATGTTGGCAGCTAGCCTGGGCTGTGGCCCCTGGGTTAGGTGCCAACACGCCTGGGGAAACTGGGCCAAATATCTGGATGGCCCTTTTGAAACAGGATGGTGACCTGCGAGCCAAAGCAGTTTCAGGCAGGCCTAAGTGGGCCACTGCTGTCACAGTTAACACCCTCCGAGTAAACAGCAGGGCAGAGCTATATATGTGTGCATGTGTAATCCGGTCAGTTCTCAGACTCTGGGAATCTTGGGTGGCCTGGAGATGGGGGCAACTGGTGCTCAATCCCTGTATAATCCTCTAGACGTCTCTGGCAGACTACACAACACAACACTTGACTCTGCCTGATTATCAGTGTGTCTGCAATGTCTGGAGCTGGAGACAGAGAGAACTGATGTTCCCTAACATCTATCTCCAGCCTGCCCAACATTAAGTGTTCTTGTTTTTTTTAAAACCACATGCTTCTGAGAAAGCATTAATACATTAAAAGGTCTTGATGTTTTTTTTTGTTTTTTTTTTGTTTTTTTTACCTGGGTGGGTATACTCTATACACCTTAAATTCAAGTTCTTCTTTGAGGATCTCTGCGATTTTCACTCTTGGGATCGACTTCCTGCTTCGCAGGCACCGGAGACCTTGTTGTCAGCAGTTTCCAGGCAGAAAAAGACCTGGAAAGATCTAGAATGTGGTGAGGGCTCCGTCCCTCTAGCCCCTCTCCTGTCCCGTCAAAAGCACGGGCTCAAGATCATGTGAGAACGGTACTGCATAAATAGGGGGAGGAGCCCTCACCGCCTCAGTTCCTTCCAACCGGGTCGTGCTTGGAAGACCTTTAGCGCTTTTCAGTGCTTGTCAGCTAAATAAAAAAAGAAAGACGAACAGTTAGAATATTTTCTTCACTAGGATAAACTACTGTGCCCATGCCTTGAGTCCGCAAGGTTTGTCCAGGACTATGCCCAAGCAGGTGTGCTTTAAACGCTGCCGTTCTTGTCCAGCGACACTTTCTGTGAGCGACCAATGCTCACAGTGCCTGGTCTCCTTGGAGAGACCCATAATACCCAGACCTGCAAGTTCTGCACCATCCTCTCTACTCAGACCAAAAGGACTAGGGCTCTCCGGCTCCAGGATATTTTGACAAGGAAGGCAATTCAGGGTGTTGAAGAGGGGCCTCTCCGGCTCCCCACCGGGCACACTCAGACTCAGTCTACAATGAACCTGGAATCCGAGGCTTCTACCACTCCGGCAGAGCCACAGGCTACCCCGGTACCGGTGCTGCAGCGTCCAGAGAGGTTCCGTCCACAGTACCAGTTCCAGCTGGAACCGTGTCCCGCTTCAAGAGCACTTCCCGTATTGCTGACTGTTCTACTAGACGCCTCGGCGAAGAACTGAAAAAGAAGAGAGAGCAAGAGTACAGACACTGGGGGTACCCCACGTACTCTTGAGGCAGAGACTGTCTCTTCGTAACAAGACTGATCTCTCACCTTGCAGACACTGGCGATGCCTGCTCCCTCAGTACCATCAGCTGCCTCGCAGCCTGTACAAACGTCAGCTCCTCTTGTAGTCACTTTGCCACTCCATCCGCACAGACACACTCATTCCCTTTCACGTCATAGTGACCGCCACAGACACCATCTGTCAGGTTCCAGGTCTCCCAGGTATCAAACACCACAACAGGCCAAGCCTACCAGATCAGTACATAGGTCCCCTCCAAGACTGGTGGAGACATCTATGCGGTACCACAGGGACCAGAGGACACACCCTCCTTGCTCCTGCTGCTCACCCTATGATGACTGGTACCGACATCAGGACTATACTGTCCCATACAGGTACTGCTCCCGATCGTGAAGCAGATCTCCCCCTTATCCCTCCAGAGCTGATTTTGGAACGTGCAAGTCACTCTCAACAGGGGAGGAGATACATACTTCCAGTGCCTCCTCACGCTCCCCCTACCACCACCGTTTGTAGGCAATCTCCTTCTGAAGCAGGGTCGGTACCAGTCCATCTCCCAGCTCCGGAGCTTATCCAAACAAGGGACAACAGCCATTGCTCCCATTCCACTGCTCCCGCAGTACCACCCGTTCCACCGGTCCTCCGCTACATAAGGAAGCCCAGGAACACAGGTCAGCACAACCTCATGGGACCACCTTCTTTAGCTCCCTTCTAGGAAACTCCATTCCTGACTGCCCTGCCTCTAGTCACCTCTACCCAACCTCGAGGTCTTGTCAAGGGGTTCCGCATCCCCATCCTCCTCTTCTATTCTAAAGGAGGATGAGACCATTTCACTTCCTCCTCCGGATACAGTTTCAGACCCCAATTTGGTTTTGGCCACCGAGGATACTAAGGCCTTTCAGGCCATGTTAAAAAGACTAGTATCCGCTCTACCTAAGCTACCCATGAAGGTGATCAAAAAGATCACAACAGATTCACCACTATCAGCCACACTATTCAACTCTACACTTTCGAAGAACCAGAACAGTCCGCTTCTTCCTCCGTCTTCAAGGCTCTTAGCTTCCACTACTATGGTTACACCCTATGCAAGGCTCCACATGAAAACCCTACAGCAGTGGCTAAAGCTTGTGTACTTTCCCTCCTCCCATTCCCTCAACAGGAAGGTAACTCTACCACTCAAGGTATACCAAACCCTTCTTCGGTTGACAGATCACACTCAAGTTTTACGAGGCATCCCCTTCGAGCTGCCGATCATACATGCGTCCATCACGACAGATGCCTCGCTTACAGGCACACGTCTCACCTCAAGGTACATGGCCTCTGGTCTCCAGAGGAAAAGCAACTTTATATAAACTTGCTAGAACTAAGAGCCATACACTACGTGCTCAAAGCTCTGGTAGCTCACATAGCAGGGAAAAACGTCCTAATTATCACAGACAATACAGCAGCCATGTGGTACATCAATAAGGAGGGTGGGCTAAATTTTTGTATGGGAGTATTTTTAAATTGTGTTTAATATCCGTGTGGATTTTTATATTGTAATTGTTTGTTTTATGTTGGAAGCCACCCCGAGATGCCGTAGGCATAGGGGGCGGCATATAAATGGAATTAATTAAATATATAAATAAAAAACAAGCAAGGAGGGGCACGGTCCACCCGCCTCTCCCTTGAAGCAGAAGCAATCTGGATCTGGAGCATCAAACACGAGATCCATGTACAGGCCATATGCCTGGCAGGCCAGGCCAACACTCTTGCCGACCAACTCGGTCGCAAACTGTCCCACCACCACCAGTGGTCCCTGAACGATGCTGTTCTAGAGGACATCCTTTGCACCTGTGGCACCCCATCCATAGACCTCTTTGCCACCGCAGAGAATGCAAAACTTCCCACCTTCTGCAGTCGGGCAGGACTAGCGCCACGATCAATCTCGGACGCTTTCATGATCTCCTGGAGTGGGGGATTCTTTTAATGCCTTTCCTTCAACCCCTCTTCTCCACAAGGTGCTGTACAAGATTTGGTCCGACCGTGCCCATATAAGCCTCATTGCCCCATTCTGGCTGAGAGAAACATGGTTCCAGACCCTCAGGGAGCTTGCCACCGAGGTCACAGAGCTCCCTTGTCCACCAGATCTCCTGTCCCGCCAGCAGAACACCATCCTACATCATGATCTAACCATGCTCCACCTCTGTGCCTGGCTGATTCTTCCCTGATGGAAGCTTCCCTTCCCCCCCCCCCCGATATCACTAGTATCTTCTTAAACGCTGTTTTATTGTTGTTGTTGTGCTCACCCAGTGTATTTATTCGTTTGTTGTTTTTGAAGACCATATTGGTCAGTATAGTAAGGTTTTTGTTGCTGTTGTTGTGCTCACCCAGTGTATTTATTCGTTTGTTGTTTTTGAAGACCATATTGGTCAGTATAGTGATGTTGTTGTTGATGTGCTCACCCAGTGTATTTATTTTATTTTTGAAAACCATATTGATATTGGTCAGTATATTAAGCTGTTGATGTTGTTGTTGATGTGCTCACCCAGAGTTGTTTCAATAAAGAACAATGAGAATGCACAATAAATCCATATTCTCCTTTCCTATGTAAAATATATATGTAAATACAGATTTTATATTCATACCAATACAAAATGTTCATTTTTTAATATCACGGGGGGTAGGGGGGGGGGCGCAAGACTGAAGTTTCGCCTAGGGCGCCCAGTACCCTTGCACCAGCCCTGTTTGCCAGTCTGGTTTTATTTATTTTATTTATTATTTTCATTATTTGTATCCCGCCTCTCCTTCGTAGGCAGCTTACAAAAATTAAAATATTTCAAAATATACATAAAAGGGAAGTGTAAGAATTAAAAAAACCAAAACCATCCTCCCAACCCGCCATTCATCCACTTCTGTCACCAAAGGCCTGGCAGAACAACTAGGTCTTGCACTGTCACCAAAATGAAGCAAGCAAGATCTGAGCCTCCATGGGTCCACAGCCTGGGTGCCACCACCCAGGATGCTCTCTCCATTGTATCCCCCTGCAGCACCCAGGGGACATCAAGAAAGGCATTCCTGGATGCCTGCAGGAGTCGATCCAGGGCACGGAGAGTGAGGCAGTGTCGCAGATAGGATGGGTCCACTTTGAATCAGGCTCCGAAGACTATTGGCAGCCAGTGCTGAGCTCAGAACACTGGTGTCGTGCTCATGGCGACACGTCCCTGTTAGGAGAAGGGTCTGTCACATTCTGCACCAGCTGCAGTCTCTCTGGATCATCACCAAAGGTAGCCCCATGTAGAGTGCGATACAATAGTCTAATCTTGAGGTGATTAAGGCATGGCCAGGTCGGAGTCGAAGACATGTGGCCGAAGCCATCACACCAGGTGTAATTGGTGGAAAGCACTCCTCACCACAGTTAACTTGGAGATCCAGGCAAAACTGCAAATCGAGGAGTACCCTCAGACTCTGAACCTGAGATCAGTGGGGGACGAGCCCCATCAATGATGGGGGATGTCGCACCCGCTGCCCTCCCCACCAACATCCCCTCCGTCTTGTCAGGATTTAGTTTCAGACGACTTGCCCTCATCCAATCCCCCACAGCTGCCAGACATTGGGTAAGTGTCGTGGATTTTCCTCTAAATCCACTGGGTTCGGGTGGGCTCACCAATTCGAGGCTGTACACAGAGTCAGGGTTAATACCATCCCGTTTATTTAGTGCGTAACGCGTTAAGCAGACTCTGCAAGGGAGAGCTGCTCTGGAATCACGTCAGCAAGCTTTTATACAAAAATGCAGAAACATATCTCACACATGCGCAAACAAATTACAAAGCTGGGTTTTTCCACTTGCTAACTCATCTTAATAGCCTTTTGTCTAGTTACAAGCAAGTCTACAGGTTACACCCCTTGTTGCTTAAACTATCTCTTCTGAGCATGTTATGTCCTCCTCCCAGCCACATCTTGTTCACATTCTTATCGCAATGTTTCCTTCCGCAAAGGCCATCTGCACATACTGTCAGTCTGCAACTTTTCTGCTAGCAAAGCTCTTTCTGCAGTTTCTCACATCACAAAGCCCCTGTCTGTAGTTTTCCACTTCATAAGCACCGAGACTGCAGGGTCTGGGTCGGATGAAAAAGAGATGTAGAACTGGGTGTCATCAGCATACTGATGACACCGCACCCCATACCATATCACGACCTCGCTAAGCAGCTGCATGTACACATTGAACAAGAGAGAGGACAGAATAGAGCCTTGCAGAACTCCACACGTGAGATTCCAGGGAGAAGATGAACAATCCCTGCTCACCACCCGTTGAGTTCTCCCAGCCAGGAAGAAGCAGAACCATTCAAGAACGGTTCCACCCACCCCAGCATAGTCGTGCAGGTGAGTCACCAGCATCTCATGATCAACTGTATCAAATGCAGCCGACAGATCTAATAGGATTAGCAGGGTCGAATGACCCTGGTCCACTTTCCAGTAAAGGTCGTCGACCAAAGTCACTAATGTAGTCTGTGCCATAACCCGAACAAAAGCCGGACTGCAAGGGATCAAGAAAACTGGTGCGGTCCAGATGCTCCTGCAGCTACTGAGCCATCACCCACTCAGTAACCTTCCCTAAAAAGAGAAGATTAGAGAGTGGTCAATCGCTGGCAGGGAAGTCAAGTGATGTTTTTTTGAGCAGGGGCGCATCACCGCCTCTTTGAGGCAGTCCGGCACCCTGCCCTCCTGCAAGGAGGCATTGACAACACCCGTCAGCAATGTCCCCAATGTCTCCTGGCTGGCCTTGATCAGCTAGAAGGGGCATGGATCTAGTTTTAATTAATTAATTTTATTTATTTTTTGCATTTCTATGCCGCACCCTCCTGCACAAGCAGCTTGAGGTGGCTAACAATATTTTAAAACCTATAAAATTAACCACGCAATAAAACCCCCACCCTAACTCAACCTACCCATCCCGTTTTCCTTGGAAAAGGCCCGGTGGAACAGCCAGCTCTTACATTGTCTACGAAAGGAGGGGAAGTCTACGACTGGGCAGACCTCCAATGGGAGGGAGTTTCACAGCTATGAAGCAGCCACCAAGAACGCCCTCCTCATAGTCAAAACCTGGGAAAACCTCAAGGAGGGCATCCCCGTCCGACCGCAGAATCTGGAGGGTGAGGCGATCCTGCAGATAGGTGGGATTCAGGCCGTTGAGGACTTTAAAGGTCAAAAACAACATCTTGAATTGGGCTCGGAAGACTATCCGCAGCCAGTGCAGAGAACTGAGTGCTCACGATGACTCGTCCCCTTAAGGAGATGAGCCACCGTATTCTACACCATCACCAAGGGTAGCCCCATGTAGAGCATGTTACAGTAGTCTAATCTTGAGGTAATAAAAGCATGGATGATTGTGGCAAGGTCCGAGTCTGAGACATATAACCTAAGTTGACGTACCAGGTCTAATTGACAGAATGCGCCGTTCACCACAGCCGCCACCTTGACATTTAGGCGGAGCTGCAGATCCAGAAGCACCCCCAGACTATGGACCTGAGACACCTGGCTTTAACCAGCCAGGACGGGCATGAATCTAATTCACAATAAGCGACTTGAACAGCTCCAAGAACATCCCTGGCATCCAAGGACAACACACATTGAAATTCATCCCATAAAACAGGACAAGATGGGACTTCAACTGCCTCTGATTCACCCACTGTTTAAAAGTGCAGCGTTAAAACCGTGATGAGTCCACAAACAAGTCACAGTGAACATTAGATAACTGAATCCAGGCAGAGGGAGGCTGGACTGACCAGCCCCCTCACCATCTGGAAAAACTCAGCCAGACGGGACTTAGTGACTGCGATGAGGGCAGCAAAAAAACCCTTTTTTGCTGTCTGCACCGCCACAGCATAAGTACGTAACTAGACTCTGTTGCAATTGGTCAACTTCAGTGTGAGAACGCCACCGTCGCTCTAACTGCCTCCCGTCTCACTTCATCCACCGCAGCTCCTCCGTATACCAGGGGATCTACATTGTCAGCTGTTTGGGAGCGGATGCCTGGGAGCTGTACAGTCAATGGCCTCCAACACAGAGTTCCAAAAGGTCACGAGGTCATTGAGTGAATGGCCGTCGAAATCAGAAGGAATATCCCCCAGAGCATTCCGGAACCTCTCTGGTTCCATAAGCCTCCGGGGGCAAACCAACCAAACTGGCTCTGTAACCTCCTGGGGACTGACGTGTGCCAAGATACTGGCCTGGAGGAGATAGTGATCCGTCCACATCCAATTCAGTATCCAATCCAGGATACTAACCTGGAGGAGATAATGATAGTTCACAAAATGTGGCTCTAACAGCCCCCAGAACATCTGGTGTAGTGTCGGGCATCATCCACTGTAACAGATCCCACAAAACTGAACAGGTCGGAGCCTCTATAACCTCTGGTTCTCCTATTGTCATGAGCATAGAGTCGAAGTCATGGTGAATGAGTTTTTTTTTTTTTTTTTATATTTGCGAACTACTCAACAAACATGTGACAGCGGGCACTGGAAGACTCCAGTTCCAGGTGGAGGGAGGCTGGACTGACCAACCCCCTCACAACCTGGAAAAGCTCCGCTGGATGAGACTTAGCAGATGCTATCAGGGTAGCGACTAACTCCTTTGCTGCCCTGACAGCCATGGCATAGGTCTGTAAACTGGCTCTATGCTGCAATCGATGGACTTCAGCATGAGACGGGTGCCACCGTCGCTCCAACTGCCACCCTTCCTGCTTCAGCTTCCGCAGGTCCTCCACAAACCATGGTGGCCTGTGGTGCTGCTGCTGAGGGAGTGGATGCCTAGGAGCCGTCTGGTTGATGGCCTCAGTCAGCAGAGTATTCCACAAAACCATAAGGTCGAGTGGACAGCTGTCAAGATCAGAGGGTACCTCCCCTAGAGCATTCTGGAACCTCTTGGGTTCCATCAGTTTCTGGGGGCGAGCCAATCAAACTGGTTCCACACCCTTCCGGGGGCAGATGTGTGCCAGGAGACAGGCCCACAGAAGGTAATGATCTGTCCACGATAAGGGCTCTGCTGACACCTCCCCCACTAACAGATCCCCCGCCTCAAGCCCAGTGCAGAAAATCAGGTCAAGGGTGTGTCCTCTATTATGCATTGGGCTGATAATAACTTGAGATGGGTCCATGGCAGCCGTGAACTCATGTCCCACCCCGCCGAGACTGACATCGGCCTGGATGTTGAAGTCTGCCAAGGCTATTGTCTTTGGGGACTGCAACACCACCCCAGACACCAGCTCCTTCAGAACATGTAGGGATGACACTGTACAGGTAGGTGCACAGTATACCAGCAGCACATCCAAACTGTCTCCTGCCAAATCAACCACAAGATGGAGACCCTCACAGCCTGCCATTAACTGCACTGGATACCTCCTGACGGACCAAGAATAAATGGCTACACTGCCCCCCCCCCCTTCCCTCTGGTCGTGGCTGCTGGACCAGGCACACGAGCAGCAGCATGCTACTGCGTATTGGGAAGCCTTACCCCACTTTGGGTAAGGTTGCTTTATGCTGCATCTCTGGCTTTTCCTAGGATGTAGCAGCCAGCTGCCTGCTCCACCCTGCTTTGGGGTGTACATCTGGCAGCCGCCAGAAGATGATGCACTGCCTTGCGCAGTAAGATTGCCCAATATGGGGGTAAGGATGCCTAAACTGTGGTAAAATCTCATGGCTGCATCCGTTGTTTTGACTTGCATTTTAAATAGCAACAGAACACATGGCTTTGCCTTGTTCCCTATATCTCTCCAAAATATTATTTTCCTTTTGACTTGTAACTTGACATTTTTCTCTTTTATAAAGCTTCATTTTTTATTTTATAAAGTTAACTTGTAAAGATTACAGGTGGGGAAGCAGAATCATAGTGTGTTTGGAGGTGTAACGGGCTTCCTGCTAGTCCCATCCTGGCTATGCTCTTCTTAAAGGTGTCTGATAAATTTTGTCAGGTGGCATCATTTACGTGTCTTGTTCAGAGATGGATCAGTATGATCTGTGAGAACCTGGAAAAAGTAGCAAAGATAGGAAACTTTCCATGTATTTTTTTTTTTTTTTTTTTTTTAAAGTATACTGTTTCATTCAGCTTTCTTGTTGCAAAATATTTGTTTCTAGCTCTAAGGATATTTATAATATTTGCATTTCATAACTGGACCAAGTCTTGCCCAGTAAATGAAGCAAATTAATGGATTGCCATTGCTGTCCAGGGAAACAAATATTGAATTCTGTCAATCAGCTTTATGGGATTGCTTAACTGCAGGCAAGAAATTTATTCAGTTAAAAAGGGAAAGGTTTCTAAAGGTCGTCTTAACTATTGTTTATTTGTACAGTGCCCGCAATGTACCTAGTACTATACAACCGGTCCCTACCCTAATGGGCTTGCAATCCAAGAAAGATGAGGAAGGGGAGACGAGAGGTGAACATAAGGAGACAAAGATCCGTTCATGAAGTTGAGAACTAGCATCTAAATGTTTCAAATATAGATTTCATTATCTTGTTTTTTAGCTTAGTTATCTTTCCTGCTGACTTACAGTGCATATTCAGCGCCAAAAAAACAATGCTGTGTAATTAGTAATGCTAGCACAGGAAGCTTTAGGAAGAAAACTGACTAGCGGCAGTTACGGAAATGAGTGGCAAATATTGTGGGTAAACAAAGTGCAAAGGACACTTGAAAAGTCACCATGTTTAAGCATCTGGAAGTCTGCTGCCTAATTAATAATACATTAAATGTAAATATCTTGGATTATTCTGTCATTGAGGCCAAATCTACAGAGATAATGTAGCTTCATTTCCTTCAAACAGCAAAGTGAGTGCCTCATTAAGTAGCCAAACTAAACCTATACCCTTTTACATCACTACTAGACATGTTGTGTAGCCAGTCTACGTGAACATTTTAACATACATGGAATAAAATTGCATTTTGGACACGTCCTGGCATTTAGATGAGTCTAAAGAAGAAAGGGACAAACAATTTACACTGTAACTGTAGGAAGATACCTTGGGATGGCTAGCTTATAGCAAAACATGTTCACCAAGAACTTTGAACATTTTCTCAATTTTGCTTAGAAGTTTAAACTACTAATTGATTTTTTGAGATCCACCTGTTCAGCACCCTGTTCTCAAAAAGAACCCATAGTCTAAGGCTCCTGCCTGATTAAAGGAGCTAGGACAATTAAAGGATTGTAGAATCTGTTTTAAGGAAAAATGGGATGTCCAAAGTGGCCACAGTTATGGTGGGAAAGAAACTGAGGTTTTTACATCTCCAGTGAAGACAAATTGTGTTTATACACAGGGGAAGCTCATGAAAGAACAGATCTCATGGAAGATGCGAACCTCCTCCAAATAAACATGGAGGGTACAATGCAGTTTCAAAGCCAGGATCAACATAGGCCATGTCAAGATCCCCTTCCTCTAACCATCCCTCGTCCCAGGAATAATATGGAGCACCCACCCTTTCACTCCTTCCTGTACCCCTGGGTGCAGTGTTCAGGGGGAGACTGGGCAAATCCCATTCCCCCATCTTTTGGGTGGGAGACACTCATGAACCCATCCCCTCAGCTATCACGCATGCATGGATCTCCCCATCTTCCTGAAGCCCCCCTCTGGGCCAAAACTCTGCGGACTGAATTGTCCTGGGCAGGGTGGGCCTGGCCATGTCAGGATTGCTCCAGACAGGGCTTCAGGATCTCAGCTACTTGAAGAATGAGATGACGGACCATCCTTAACCAGGCCTTGGCAAGGAGACCCTGGCTGGGACTCCCTGCCCATCGTTCAGACTGCCTGCCCTGGGGAACCAGGTCCTGGGCAGGGGTTGCCTGTCAAGGTCCTTCTGCCCTCTCTTTCTACCCCAGGCAACCATGATTTTACACATGACTTTTACACACATTTTCTACACACCTTGCCCACCATGGGCAACCAGTCATGTTGCCAGTCAAGGTCAACAAGTTTTTTGGTTTTTTTTAAATAGTCACTGTTGCCCCAGGCAACCAGCCTCCCCCTCCCCCCCTCCCCTTCCTCCTTACAGACTCTCTGGTGAGTCCCACAGCCTGGGCAGGGGGAACCAGCCTGGATACCTGCCCCCCCTCTGTCCACCCTGAGCAAGGGGCATCAGTCAAGCTCACCCTGATCCTTTCAACTCTGTCCACTCTGGTCAAGCCCATCAGTTAAGGTCCACCATTACAAAAAATAGATTAAAAATTAAATGTTGCCCTGGGCAACCAGGCCCTCCCTTCCTCGTCAAAGACTCTCTCTGGTGACCTCTACAGCCAGGCCCTGGCTGGGGGGTGGGCAGCCTGGACACTTACTCCTCACCCCCATCCACCCTGAGCTGGCTATGCTGGGGCAGGGAACACTGTAAAACTTTTCTTCTGGCAGCTGGATGGTCACCATGCAGCCAGACACAACCATGCATGTGCATGTCGTAACTTCAGTTCCATTGCTGAGAATGGTAACGTTATAACTCTTGTAATAAAACTGTAAACTTAGAGTAAGACCCAGTCCTTTAATTGTTTTTTCAGCGATTAAATGTAACCTAGACATTTCAGAAAGTCTCCGAAGTTGGTCAATAACTTTTGCTGCCAAACCTCGAAGTCTTTGCTGTACTTTCTCGCATTGAACAGCATAGGCACTTTTCAGTGAAAGCGTGCAACCTATAGAGCCATGGCCACAGTTTTAGAATACTATTTCCCCCCAGAGATCTAGATAACAGAACTGTTTGTAATAAAAAAATAAGTTAGTGATGGTCTTTTAATCTCATTTAAAAGGCCTATAGATAAGTCCCCAAACATAATTTCAAATTAAAATTTTGATAAGTACTAGAATTTGAGTTGGTAATTCCAAAATTTTTGATTTCTGCATTCAACCAGTTCTACTAAGTTCTACAAATCCTGATGTTTTGACAGTGTCATGATTGCTTGTTGATCATTGCAGGTGCCTTTGTTTGCAAGATGGTGCCGTTTGTTCAATCCACTGCAATCGTTACAGAGATTCTCACCATGACCTGCATTGCTGTGGAAAGGCATAATGGAATTGTGCATCCTTTGAAAATGAAATGGCAATATACCAACAGAAGAGCTTTCACAATGCTTGGTAAGATCCTGGGCAGCCCTGGTGTTTCACAGTATTTCAGCAGATCATTCTACTTCACTTATTTTTCCCCTCTCTTCCTTTTCTTCCCAAACCTGTCTCAATCTGCCATACTTAAAGCATTTTATCTTCTTTGTCTGGCTGAGTATTATTAAATTAATGTCAAAGTGAACACTTTTATGGGCAGTTGGCTTGATTTCTATTATGGATTTCCAAGTAAGGTTCTGATACAGTTGTTGAAGCCACTTTTGCAGAGATCTGTAAGAGAAAATTGTAGCATGCAAACACTGAGGGGGAAGCTTGCCAGTTGCCAAAGTTCCAACTGTGATCCATGAACCATTTACTCCAGAGTAGTCCCTCTCTAAGGCCCAGGGACTACTCCTAGAGTAATCGCTTCAGTCATGGTCTGTGGTGATGTCCATACCTGTTGTATAAACAGAACACGGGGTTCTCATTGCTCTTGAGGCTTAGCTGGACAAACCTGGTTTGGGCACCTAACATGGCTTACCTTTTGGATAAAGGGGCTCTAAGGCATCAATGAAAGTAGCATTTGGGGAAGGGGCTGTGGGAAGACAATACATTGCTTTTATTCATAGAGCTGTTGGGGGAAATGCCCTTTCCATTTCAGTTTCCTGTGTGTGTGTGTGTGTGTAAAATATTTTGACCAACCTTTTTGATCCTTGTAAAGCTTGCCATTGGGATCATATCTCTTTCCCATGCTCCACCTTAAAAAATAAAAACTAGGTGTGTGTAATACATATTTGAGGGTGAGAGAGATGGTCCTGATGGCAAACTTCGTAAGGATGAAAAACTTGGTCAAAAATAATTTTTAATCTCCCAATAACTTTTTTAGGTCTGGATGGGCAGAAAGGAACATTGTTTGGATATACAGCAAATTCCCAAACCCTGGCTACTTCACCTTGAATCAGAAAAAATGCGTATTTGATGGCTTGGAATATCCTACAAGACAGGAAAATCCATTTCAAGACCAGCGCTAATTATTACTAACTACTAGAAATAATGTGTTCTTATAACTGAGACTTCCACTAAAATTTAGTATGAAGGTTCCACATACCTTGTTTGACCAATGAACCAGTTTGTCATCAATGGCTTATTTGCTTATTCTGCTAACAAGACCTTTATTTGTTTTCAGGCATCGTCTGGTTGCTGGCCATTATTGTTGGGTCACCTATGTGGCAAGTACAACGACTAGAGGTTTGTTGTGTTTTAGACCACCCCACAAAAATGCAATAGCACTTTATAACGTAAGTCCCTTTAAAGGGATGCATATAATGGATTGCAGGCAACAGTGAGGGTGACCCTTTTTACATGAGACAGACCCACACAGATCTCCCCCGATTCTGCAAGGTCCTTGAATGGGGGTCATTTGAGGTCTCAAACAACTCAGGAGAGCGAACTGGACCAATCAGGCTGGGTTTGAGAGCTCTAGCCCCTCCCGTTCTATAGAAGAGGGGGGCAAAGGGGCGGCTGTTCGTGGGTAGGTGCGATTGGCAGAAGGGGGTCATGTGAGGCCTCAAACAACTCAGGAGAACGACCTGAACCATTGGGTGAAAGTTTCCTCATCCTGGGCCCCTCATTGCAGATATCTGGGCCAATGGGATGGCGGTTCATGGATAGGCAGGATTGGTAGAAGGGGGTCATGTGACCCCTCAAACAACTTGACCCATCACCCCCAACCAATCAAAGGTTTTTTGACCCTAGGCCTACCCTAGGAGTTTTCTGCCGAGGTTCCCATTGGGTGCAGCGTCAGCACCACCCTCATTCAACAATCTTATATGAAAGAGGAGCCATTTTGTGAGGTGGGTATAAGTTTATGAACACTGCGCAGATCAGAGAGACCTTCGCTACAGCTTGCACACAAAAACAAAATGGATTCCCTTGGCGACGCTACCCCTGTGAGGCCTTTGGAGGTTGCTAAACCACTAGCCATGGTGAGATGCTTACCACTGGCATTAGGGATGGGTGAATGCAGTTCGGAGTTCGGACCGAACTCAAATAGGTTGGTTGACTGAACTGAATTACGGAACCGAATTTCCAAACTTGGTTATGTTCGCCCATCCCTAACTGGCATTGGTGAGCCACCTACACCAACATAAAACCCTGATGCCATAGTGTGGCAGTGAAACCCCTGTGGCTAGGTTTTACCCCAGTACTCCCTTGATCATGATAAGATGAGCACAAACAGGAAAGGAAATTGCTGAAACCATGATGAAAAGTACCCAGCCACCTGCTGAGGAACCTGTATATGAGTCTATGGCTATTCAAGCCAGCGCTTGAACAGAAGATCCGGGGGTAAGTCGGACATTCAGGGTTAGGAGTTTTGGTTGGGCAAAGAGAAAAGCAGAGATGCACTAATGTGTACATTTTTTATTTCAACAGGTAAACAATGACTCTCTAAAAGCTTTGGAAAACCTGAATTTGGGAATGCCTGTTGGACTAAATGTTTCCTCTGTCGCCTGTTTTTTTTCCATGCTTGAGAGGAGGTGATCAGTTGGATTGCTGCTGCAAGAAGGAACATCTAAAGTCAGAAGAATGAAAACTTTGTTTGAAACACCCTTTCTTGTAATTTCTGTTTTTAACTGGTAATTAACCAAAACAAAAAACTTAAGTTTTTTTAAAAAAAAACTTAAATGCATAAGAGTTTTCTTAAAATACAAACAAAAAACAATTCAGTACAATTACAATTCAAAAAACCTTCCACTCCATACATTGCAACAAAACATAAATGCCAAAAAACATAGAAATTCACAATTAGAGCAATATTTAATATTTTATCCTCCTCAACATACATGTAATATATGTACTAAGTTCCTTACCATACATACTTTAATTCATTTTTATCAATTACTAAACTTGCATATTTTACAATTATGAAACTGTAATTTATTATCCTAATTTGACAAGGAACAATTTTGTCAGAGTGCATCTTTTGTTTACATGTATACAAATTGTATACAGTTCATACAATGAAGTAAAGAATGTGAGTGTAGACATTAGGGGTGGGAAACTGGTAGAATCCGGTATCCGATAATGCCGGTATCGGGCGTACCGGCATTATCGGATTCGACCCGGTAATCCGGACCTGGTACCGGATTCCGGGATACTGGATTTTTCTTGCATTGCAGCCATTTAAAAATGGCTGCAATGTAAAAAAAACTGCCCCAGCAAAAATGTTTTTTTTAAAAAAAACCTCCCCGAGTCCAGGCTGCGCGGGTGGAAGGGGGGACACCCCCCACCCACCCTGCCCAGCCTGGCTTTTTGTTTAAAAAAAGAGTAAGCGCGACCCCGAGGCGAG
>QEPC01001155.1:42117-62419 GCA_003113815.1 Sphenodon punctatus
AGGGATGGAGCGGGGGTGGGAGATAGAGGTTTGCGCAGGGCTTGGGGGGTTTCAGGTCGGGGCGGGGGGGGATGAAGCAGAAGAGGAATCCCCTACTCTTCTAGTCCCAGTCACGTCATTCAAATGGAAATCCCTGCTTAGCCTGTCTGTCATGAGGAATCCCTTTCCCATTCGTCTGTCAAAGCAGTATGGAATCCCCACTCTCCCTTTCCATCCCTGTGAAGGGAATCCCCGTCTGTCCTGTCACCCATCCATCCCCAAACACTATAGGATTCCAGGGGAAGGAGACTGCTCTGGATCCGTCCTTTGTTGAAGGCAGGGGCCAAGGAGGGACTTTAAACTGCCAGTCAGAACTCTCCCAATGGCTGAAGCGCTTGCCTGAGGGGAGCAGGAGTGGCCCCCAGTCTATCCGTCCTTATTGGGAACTTGATGGATGGGTCTGAGCATCCATCCTAATCGGGGCGGGCAGCAGCTCATCCCATCGTCCGCGTGCGGGGGCCGGGCCGGGGAGGGGAGGGGAGGCATCCCAAGTAAGTACTGCTATCATTGCATGGCTCTGCTGCTCCATCCAGCAGCAGCAGCAGCAGCTGACAGGGGCTGGCTGTAGCAGCAGGGGCCTCCCCTGGCAGGCACCGGCTGGGAGGGAGCGCAGGGGGGCGGACCCAAGGGAGTGGAGACTATTGCAGCCCCCATCTAGAATCAGATGAGTGAGGGGTGGGCGTGAAAGCGGTGCATTTCCCCCCCCCCCCGGGTCCCGGGCAGCTCAGTAGGTGCCTAGTGCTTGGGGGTGAGACTGAGGCGAGAGTGGACTGGCGTGTCCGGCCCAAGCCAGGAGGAGAAGAGTCCCCTCTTCCCTCCTCCAGATCTGGAGCCCGCGCGGCTGGAGAGGAAATCCACGACGGAGCCGACGGGAGCAGAGAACTTCAGCTGCTGAAACGGGGGGACGACAAGCGGCCCCCAGGTCCTGCTGTAGCTCCTGCCTTGGCCTGCCCCTGACTAGATATAAATAGCCGCCTGGCTCCCACCAGTGGGTTCTCCTGTGCTGCCTGTCTTGGAGAGGGAGGGTCCCTGTCGCAATCCCAGCCCAGCAGCAGCAGCAGGTGGGACAGACAGACCCTTCCTCCTTCTCCCGGTGTGAACTGGTGCTTCTATCGCTGCCCTCTTCTATTCTCGGCTCTCTGCCTGCAGCCGGGGCAGCTCGACAAACTCTGGGTGGTGATTGAGAGAGGCCCCCCCCCCGGAGATGCCACCTGTAGCCCTAGCCATGGGACAGCAGGGCTTGGGGGGGGTTTCAGGTCGGGGCAATGAAGCTGGGGGGGAGGTTTGCGCAGGGCTGGGGGGGTTCAGGTCGGGGGGATGGAGCAGGGGGGGCGGGAGGTTGGGGCTGGTGTTTTGGAGGGGCTCAGGAAAGTAGACTCATAACTTTTCTGATGCTGTTTTGCCGGTGAGCAGCTGCTCTACTGCGCATGTGCGAGCCAGCAGAACTGATTTTTTGATCACTAATAACTCAGTTTTGGCTGCATCAATCAGTATCATATTTCAAAAGCACTTGTTATTGATCTCATTCTTGAAGCCTGTGAAGTTTGGGGGCTCATCTCATCCAGGAGGAGGTGATATTGATGATTCAAATACATGAGGATGATGTGCATTTTGACCACAACCAATTAACATTTAAGCAGTTATAACATTTTATTTTCCTAATGGAGCTTTTTCAAACTTTGTGGATATGATGGTCCTCACAACCTACAACCATGGTTAAATTTTCAGAAATGTAGGTAAAGCGGTTTTCTCAAAATCGGGGCTTCAGCAGTCCCCTGTTTATAATGAACAGTGGCTGTGCATTTTAAGTTTCAGGCAGCTGTCGCTGCCTGAAAATGTTAGAAACATGTCTGTACACGGAGCCCTACTAAAAGAGAGCTATTGCACACCAGGAGAGGCTGGAGGTTTTGGAGTGGTGAATCCTCTCTTTTCAGGCTGCTAAAAACACAGTAAAAGTTTGAATAAGAAAGAGGTAGTTTCGTGGCTACCTGCACATGTGCATTTTAAAAACTACCAAACAGTCGTGTCGGGGGTGGATGCGCAATGGCAGGCTGATTTAGTGGCTATGCAGCAGTTCTCAAAGCAAAATTGGGGTATTAAGTACATCATAACCATCATAGACATTTTGTCCAAGTATGCCTGGGCCCTAGGCCTGAAAGATAAGACAGGTGGTGAAGTGGTTGAGGCATTTACAACTACTTTCAGGGGAGGGAAGATATCCCAGAAAACACAAGCGATCAGGGGAAAGAATTTTTAAATAAAACTTTCAGTAAATTGCTCAACCAGCATAGGATACATCACGTTGTGACATACAACCATGTCAAGGCCTGTATGGCGCGTTTTAACAGAACTTTTAAAATCAAAGATGTGGAGGAATTTCACAGCCCGCAACACATTCCATTATATAGACCTGCTGCCTGAGCTCCTAAAGAGTTCTAATTAGATCTATACATACCAGTCCGGTAGATGTGAACTCTACATTCGCGGAGAGTATGGAAAAAGCTTTATGGGGCCAAGTTAGCAATAAGAAAGGAGGCCCCTTCTTTTAGAAAAGGTGATCGTGTCAGGATATCTAAAGCCAAAGGAAGGTGTGAGAGAGGTTATGAGCAAATGTTTACGGGAGAAATATTCATAGTGGATGATGTCCTTAACAAAGCATGGTCTGTGTACAGATTGACAGATTATGAAGGTAAAGCAATCCTCAAGACCTTCTATCCTGAAGAGCTTCAAAAAGTCAACCCCAGGCATGATAAAGTATACAGGGTTGAAAAAGTGCTAACCACAAAGGCGAAAAGAAGAAACCAGTGTTGTCTGGTAAAGTGGCTAGGCTGGCCAGATAAATTTAACAGCTGGGTAAGTGCTTCTCAGCTGTGCAAAGTTTGAGTGACTTTTACATCATGCTTCCCAGCAACACCTGCAAAACTGTTTTTCCGCAGATCACTAGTTCTGGTTTTACCATACAACTAGTTAAGCCTCTGGATCTCCCTGGGATGTGGGAAGTGGAACTGTCTGAAATAAAGTACCCTCATAGCTGGGATGCTGTTGCTACAACCTCACCCTTTGAAATCACCACTGCTAACAGAAGATGGACCTACCTTCTACCCCGTGGTGGTTATTCAAGAATTCACAACTTAGTGAATAATATTAACAAAATTCTAAGCACCCATCCCAGTTTGCCCAAAGTGTCCTTGCACTACAACTTTGTGGGGAAAGTCAACCTTAAAACTCAAGACCATCACAAGTTTTCCACACAGGGTCAGTTGGCCTATGTTTTGGGATTGGTCCCTGGTCACCCTGTTTCGAATTTTCTCTAACCTGTCGACATTGCGTTTTTTGTTTTGTTTTTTTTAAACTTTGTACCTGTACACCGATATTGTTGAGTATCCGATCGTGGGGGACTTTTTATGTCCTGCCATTGAACTGTGTTCCTGTGCGCGGAGAGTTAGTGACAAACTTGTTTATCGCATATGGCAAGCCTCACTACATGTCCGTGGGTAAACACCACATTGACGCTATCGCTATTGAAATAGACAGAGCAGAACAAATATGTCTTGTTTTGGTAAGGTGGTTGTGAAACTACATCTGTGCCCCTGGAGAGTGCAAAGTTTTTAAGATGATCATAAAAAATTATGGGGGATCAGGCTATCTACAGAAACTATTACAAAGCCCAAGCTGGATATGCCCTCCTGGGGTTTCATGGGACCCCTGTGATGTATGGGTCGGGCATCAGGGGGATATTCCGCAGTCTCTTTCAAAAAGTCATTTCTCCTTTAAGAAGGGGCCTTGAGTTGATTAAATCTCACACCAAAATATAGCTGCCCAAAATATAGCCAAGGATGTGATGGGCCACGTATCTTGAGTGGTTTTTGGAGAAAGTTACCCCCTCTGATAAGCAGGAGGGCTCAGGGCTTATGTATATACAGAGAAGAGGGGTTAAGAGAGAGGTGCTACAAACACGACGGGTGGGGCCCCTTTGGCCCTTTTTAAAAGAGGCTCTACAGAGGTGACCCTGCTGGAAGTGGAGGAAAGCTGTGCGAAAGAGGAGACATCCTAGTAGGAGCAAGAGAGAGAGTTTTTAATAAGCATGGCTTTTATTCACTGCGGATCTGAGGAATGCACCAAATCTGAATGAGACCTGTTTCAAATAGCCCCCTCCCCCCCCCACACATTGAGAAGAGCATGTACATAGAAATCCCTCCTCTCTCAGCACTCCTCTCTCGTGGGAGAGAACACATCTCTTGAATTTTTTCATAGCTGGAATTGGTATAGACTATTTGGATCTAAACAATATGCTTCTTTACCTCTCCTGTAAGATTGTAAAGGAAAACGACGCCAGTCCTGATGCAGACACTGAGGTGGAGCTGGTGAAATAACTGGTGGTCTACATTTTTAGTCAGTTGGATGTTTCACTGTGGGATCGTTTCATTAGTCAGAGCAATAACTCTTATCCTTATAGGAGCTTCATAGAATCTGTGCTGAATTACAGTGGAGACACATGCTCTCTACACAATTTTCTGCGGGCTTGTTTGGAGATGGGTAATAAGGGGTTTAAGAAGAGGGCATATCTAACCAGAGATAGCAGGAAGGTTTTGCTGCTGGGGCCCCTCCACAGCAACCTGTTTTTTCAAGAAAAACTTTTATTAAATGGTGTTGATGTGAAGATCAAACTGTTGTGTAGCAAAGATTTCTGTCTGATGAGCAATGAACTAGTCAGGCGGTACAAGCTACAGCTTCTAAATGCCTCACTTATTGTGAAAAAAGTATGCGTGGCACCAGGAGTTTGCCTAGGACATTCTGAGGCACTGCTGACCTCCAATGCTAAATACCCAGAGGATCGGGTGGGGATGAGTCTTTAGCATCCCCTCTGGCAGTTATGTCAGTAATCTGTTTCTTAGACATCTCCCCAAGCTGCCGGTTTTTGGTCTGGTGGAAAACTACTTGTTCTTGGGTCATTATGCTAAGAATCCTTTTAGTTTTAAACATTACAATATTAATTTTGTGGTGCTCAGTGGATGGAGAGCAGGTCCCAGCCAAGCCATTGCAACCAGACTTTGCAACAGGAAACCGTGTAAGAAAATACATGAACCTGGTACAAACTGCGGGCAAGCACATGAAAGAGCGTGCGTTGCTAATCGTCTGCAAAAAGTTTGCACAGGGATACAGTCTGCCTTCGATCTGTCTCCTGATCAGGAAGGCAGTGTCCATTACTCACTGATTAAAAATGGAAACGTGAGGGTCCAAATATGTTTTGCTGAAGCCTTACCCATCACCATCAACATGATTGTTTTTGAAAACGTGAGAGAAATCAAAGGAGAAACGTACCGTTTGACTACGTGACATGGACAACGTAGAACTATTGCATGTTTTATCATCCGGCCCTCACATGAGACCTTCCTAGGTGTATTTCCAAGCAATTGGTTCCCCAAGGGAAAACTGAACCAGAGACCTGTAGGCCTAGTGGTCAACCCCCCACCCCCATACCGAGCCTGGAGAACACTGGCTTACGATCAACCTGAAGGAACATAACCAGGCCAAGTTTTATTTTACTCTTACATACATTTCCCCTGAAACTGGTTTGTTTTCTAGAAGCCTTATAAAATTTTAAAACAAAAAATGGGTTAAGTTTTGTATTTCACCGTAAACAAATACAAGTCTCAATCTCTGTGGCTTCTGGCTATCACTGTGTATCTTTTCTACATCACGGTTGCAAGGGTTTATCTTTTGAACAAGTTTTAGAATTGTATTCTGATAATTTAGCAGAAAATGCTCGTAATTAAGCAGAAAATGATTGAACGGTAATGCTGTTTGTAAAAAACAAAACATACCGCCGCATGGGCAGCCCCGGGGGTGTTCAGGCATGTTTCAGCAAGCCCACGCATGTGTTCCCTGCAGTGAATATCATAGCCACGTATCTCAGGAAAACACCCCTATGTGGGTTTTAAAAGCTAGTCTCTCCTGTGTCATTTGTTTCATCATCCCTTTAAAGAAACAAGTACACAATGTTTTTTCTTTAAAAAAAATTGTTACAAGGTTTTATTTGAAGCATGTTTACAGAAATAAAAATCGCAACCGATTTACATTTTGATCCAGTTGAACATACCAGACAATCTTGATCTAGAAGGGGTGAAGGGAGAGCCTGTCTGACTGGGTTCGAGGGGGGTCAAGGTGGATGATTTGATAGTCAAGGCGCTCTTGGGTAGCAGTATTTCTTATTAGAGATGAAGGGATGTTAGCGTCCACCATGGTTTTACCAGCCTATAGAGGGGTTTCTGAGGACATGTTGTTGGGTAGCTGCACCCTTGATTGGGCCACGGTGGTATAAAAAAGTGTCCCTTTCATCCCAGATGGGGCGAGGACTAGATTACTTTAGTTTATCCAGCAGAAGCTGCGTGTTGACCTGATTCTGCTTACTTATTTCTCTGATCGGGTCTGACCCTGTGGAGCTTTTGGGCTGGGGGAGAGGGGCTGCTTCATCTGAAGGGGGGAGCTACAAAGTGAGTTTTCCTTTTTCTGCATTCCCCTGCTTCACATAGGTTAAATATTTTTGAAGAATTGCTGTGTATAGCTTAGCTTTTTCATATTCAGGCATGCCTTCCCTTTGCAGAATGCTTCACGTTTCACTCTCTAGCAAACTGGTCACAGTGACTCTAATGGATTTCTCCTCCAGAGGAGGGCCAGATTTAAGTTGTTCTAGCTGCCGCATGGGCACGAGATGAATTTTCTTTGTATATTTCATTATTGCCTTGTTAACCGCTCGGTAATTAGAACGTAAGAAGTGCCATACTGGGTCAGACCAATGGTCCATCCAGCCCAGCATCCTGAGTCCGACAGTGGCCAATAGCGGTGGCTTGGGAGAAGCACCCAACAGGTCACAATGGGGGATCCATTCCATGTTGTTTTCCCCCAGCTCCCATCATGTTCCCTGACCCTGTCTGGCTAATAGCTGCTAATGGACCTATCTTCCAGAAACTTGTCCAAACCTCTTTTAAACTCAGCTATAGTACTGGCCCTTACCACAGCCTCTGGCAGTAGATTCCACAACCCAATTATATGCTGAGTGAAAAAATATTTTCTTTTCTTTGTTTTAAACTTGCCACCCATGAGTTTCATGGAGTGTCCCCTAGTTCTAGTACTAGCTGAGAGGGTAAATAACTGCTCCTTGTTTATTAGTTCCACACCACTCATGATTTTATAGACCTCTATCATATCTCCTCTCAGTCGTCTCTTCTCCAAACTGAAGAGCCCCAACCTACCAAGCCTCTCCTCATACGGGAGCCCTTCCATGCCCTTGATCATTTTTGTTGCCCTTCTCTGTACCTTTTCTAGTTCAGCTATGTCTTTTTTGAGATGGGGCGACCAGAACTGCACACAATATTCGAGGTGCGGTCGCACCATTGATTTGTATAGAGGCATTATGACATCCTCAGTTTTATTCTCTATCCCCTTCCGAATAATTCCTAACATTCTGTTTGCTTTTTTGACTGCTGCTGCGCACTGCGCTGTGGATTTCATTGTATTGTCCACAACCACCCCCAGATCCTTTTCCTGAGTGGTAACTCCTAGCTTAGTACCCAGCATTGTGTACGCATAGTTTGGATTATTTTTCCCTACGTGCATCACTTTGCACTTGTCCACATTAAATCTCATTTGCCATTTAGATGCCCAGGCACCCAGTGTCGTAAGATCCTGTTGCAGTTCCTCACAGTCTGCTCGTGTTTTAACTACCTTGAATAACTTGGTGTCGTCTGCAAATTTGATCACCTCACTCTTAACACCCTTTTCCAAATCATTAATGAATACATTAAACAGCACCGGTCCCAATACAGATCCCTGAGGCACACCACTTTTTACATCTCTCCATTGTGAAAACTGACCATTTAGTCCTACCCTTTGCTTTCTATCTTTTAACCAGTTTCTGATCCATAGTAAGACACTACCTCCTATCCCATGACTTTTTAATTTTCTCAAGAGTCTCTCATGAGGGACCTTATCAAATGCTTTCTGGAAATCCAGGTACACTATATCTACTGGGTCTCCCTTGTCCACATGCTTATTTACACCCTCAAAGAATTCCAACAGGTTAGTGAGGCATGACTTACCTTTACTAAATCCGTGTTGACTCTTCCCCATTAAGCCATGTTTGTCAACATGCCCTGTAATTCTGTCCTTAATGATGGTTTCCACCATTTTGCCCGGCACAGACGTCAAGCTTACTGGTCTGTAGTTTCCAGGATCGCCTCTGGATCCCTTTTTAAATATCGGGGTTACATTTGCCACCCTCCAGTCCTCGGGTACAGTGGCAGATTTTAGTGACAGGTTACAAATTACTAACAGTAGGTCTGCGATTTCATATTTGAGTTCCTTCAGAACTCTGGGGTGAATGCCATCTGGCCCTGGTGACTTGTTAGTATTCAGTTTGTCAATTTGCCCTAGAACATCCTCCAACGTCACATTGATTTGTAACAGCTCTTCCAATTCCTCGCCCACAAAGCAAGGATCCGGCGTGGGTACCTCCCCAAAATCCTCCGCAGTGAAGACCGACGCAAAGAACTCATTCAGCTTCTCTGCAATGTCCTTATCCTCCCTGAGCGCCCCTTTTACTCCCTTGTCATCTAATGGCCCAACTGACTCCCTAGCAGGCTTCTTGCTTCTGATGTATTTGAAAAAGTTTTTGTTGCTTGTTTTTGCCTCTTTAGCAAGCCTCCCTTCAAAATCTCTCTTGGCCTGCCTTATTAACACTTTACATTTACGTTGCCAGTGTTTATGCTCTTTCGTATTATTTTCATTGGGACTAGCCTTCCATTTCTTAAAGGATGCCTTTTTGGCTCTAATAGCCTCCTTCACCTCCCCATTTAGCCACAGTGGAAGACTTTTGGTCTTCCTGCTTCCTTTTTTAACTTGCGGGATGCATTTAATCTGGGCTTCCAGAAGGGTGCTTTTAAACAGCCTCCACGCCTCTTGCAAACTTGTAGCCCTTGCAACTGGGCTTTTTAGTTTCTTTTTAACTAGTTTCCTCATTTTGTCATAGTCTCCCTTTTTAAAGTTAAATGCTACTGCTGTACTTTTGTTTGTCTTTCTCCCTCCAGAAATTATGTCAAATGTGATCATATTATGATCGCTATTGCCTAGTGGCTCCGCCACAGTTACTCCTTGCACCAGGTCCTGCGTGCCACTCAGGACTAGATCTAGAATAGCTCCTCCTCTCGTTGGTTCCAGAACCAGCTGTTCTAGGAAGCAGTCATTTAGGGCATCCAGAAATTTGACCTCCACATCCCGCCCCGAGGAAACATTCCCCCAATCAATATTAGGGTAATTGAAGTCACCCATTATTATTATGTTGCCGACTTTAGTAGCCTGTCTAATCTCTTTTAGCATTGCTTTATCAGTCTCTCCGTCCTGGTCAGGGGGACGATAGTATAGCCCTACTGCGATACTCTTCCCCTTTATACCTGGAATTTCTATCCATAGAGATTCTAGGGAACAGTTTGCATCCTTTAAAATTTTAATTGTACTTGACTCAATGTTGTCTTTTACATATAGAGCCACCCCACCACCAACTCTATCTACTCTGTCATTCCGATATATTTTGTACCCTGGTATTACAGTGTCCCATTGGTTATCCTCGTTCCACCATGTCTCTGTGATGCCTATAATGTCTAGATCTTCATTTAGCGCCATACACTCTAATTCTCCCATCTTACTTTTTAGGCTTCTAGCATTTGCATATAGACATTTATGTGTATTCTTTTTATTCTTCTTACTGTGCACATTATAGGGGACTGTATCAGGCACCCTGGAATTGTTATTTATCTGTTCTCCAGCGAATTCCACCTGAAGTCCCTTAATTTTTATCCCTTCCTCAGTCTTAAGCAACTCTAAATCCCCTAAGTTAACATCATCCTGCATAGATGCCACAGTCCGAACTGTGCACTCCACAGTGCCTGTCAGCTTTCCCCCAGGTTCTAGTTTAAAAACTGCTCTATCACATTTTTAATTTTTAGTGCCAGCAGCTGGGTTCCATTCTGGTTAAGGTGGAGCCCATCCCGTCTGTATAGGCTCCCCCCTCCACAGAAGGCTGCCCGGTTCCTGATAAATCTAAAGTCTTCTTCCTAGCACCATTGTCTCATCCAATGCATTGAGACATTGGATCTCCGCCTGCCTTTGGGGTCCTGCGCATGGAACAGACAGCACTTCCGAGAATGCTACCCTGGAGGTTCTGGACTTGAGTCTACTACCTAGAAGCCTAAATTTGGCCTCCAGAACCTCCATCCTACATTTACCTATGTCATTTGGCTACCTATGGTGATGGCTCGGAAGCTGCAGCTAGTGCAGAATGCGGCGACTTGGCTCTTGGTGGGACTGGGCTGCTGGGAGCACATTACACCAGTGCTCCGATCTCTGCCCTGGCTGCCAATAGTCTTATGGGCTCGATTCAAAGTATTGATGTTGACCTATAAAGCCTTACACGGCCTGGGCCCTGCCTATCTGCGAGACCACCTCACTCGCCGGGTTCTGGACTGGCCCCTGCGTTCGTCTGGGGGCACTGTACTGGAGGATTCCTGGGGGGGCACGCAGAATAGGGCATTCTTGGTGGCTGCGTTGCGCCTCTGGAATTCTCTCCCAGTGGGGGCCCCGGACCGCCCAGCCTTTTGTAGGAATTGCAAGACCTGGCTGTTTTGTCAGGCATTTGGCGAGGAAGAGGAGTAAGGGTGGGGAGGGTTGGGGTGGGTTTTTGTTGTTTTTATTATTGCTGGTATTATTTTATGATTTAATTTGTTATATTTTATATTTATATTGATGCTATTAGCCACCCTGGGCTGTCTGGCAGGAGGGGCGGGGTATAAATTTTTAAAAATAAATAAATAAATAAATAAATAAAAAAAAACATGGACCACAACAACCAGTTCCTCCCCAGCACCCTCTAGGATTCTATCTGTGTCGTGTAAGGTCCGCTACCTTCGCACCAGGCAAGCAAGTTACCATGTGGTCCTCACGGCCACCAGCAACCCAGCTATCTACATTCCTAATAATTGAATACCCAACTACCACAGCTGTCCTATTCCCACCCTTCTGGGCACACACCCCTGGAGAAATATCCTTGGTGCGAGAGGATAACACATCACCCAGAAGGCAGGTCCCAGCTACGGGATTGCTTCCTGCCATTTCACATTTGTGCTTTCCTCCCTGAAGACCTCGCCCCTCCAAAGCAGCATAGGGGCTGCCAGAGTGGAGGTGGGACTGTTCTACTATGTCCCTGAAGGACTCCTCTATATACCTCTGTTTGCCTCAGCTCCTCCAGCTTGGCCACTCTAGCCACCAGAGACCATACATGTTCTCTGAGAGCTAGGAGCTCTTTACACTGGGTGCACACATACAACTCTCCCCAACAGGAAGATAATCGTACATGTGGTACTCGGTGCAAAAGACTGGGTAGCCCCTATTCCACTGCTGGTCTGCTGTCTGCATCTTGTTTAGTGAGATGTTAGGCTTACCCCTAGTTATGTATTTAACTATAAGGGATGGGAGCTAAGCATAGGTGTATATGTGAATACAGACGCTCACCTGTCTAGGGTGTTCCCCTAGAGGAATGGCAATGCTGAGCAAGGGGCCGAGAGAGCCCCCTTTTTGCTTCAGAAGCTATCTCTTGCTTTTAAGAGAAGTTTTCTTATGCAAAAGGCTATAAAAAACCTTTCTACCTTTTCAGCACCCTTACTTGCTGTGGGGAGATGGGTAGATTCCCCTTTAAAACATTAAGAGCAATTTCTGAGATGGCTATCACCAGATCATCAGATGCTGCACAAAGAATAACTTTTCTCTGGGCCAGAGGAAATTTGACAGCAGCTTTAGAAGAAGCAGGTGTCTCTGTAGCTGGCCCGACATGGTGATCCCCCACAGAGGTGCCACAAACAAGGGCTTAGCTAGCTTGGGATAGGCCCAGGGACAAGAAATGTCCGTGGGCCATCCCTGATTTTTTTTTTCCCTACTGGTGGTGAAGCCGCTGGCCAACCTGTAAGCACCTACCAGCTCAGCTGGCCTAGGGGTGCTGGGCTGCTGGTGCTCGGGATTGACTTGCTGACTGCAGAGTCTGTGGCATGCTGCTGGTGGCCTGCTGCTGGGCCCATCCATCTTCTATGCTGGCGGTGAGCTGGTCCCATGGTGCCCTCTGTCCCTTGCGGCTCGCTGCCCGCACGCTGGGGCTGACTAGTGCAGTCAGCAGCAGCAATGCCATTCCTGCCCCGGCCCACTTGACCAGTCCTGGAGGCCGGGGGCTGGTCGGGCAGGGTGGAGCAGGCTGGGCCGGCTCGATGTGGGGAGTGCTGGAGCAGGAAGGTTGCCTGGCGGCCATTACTGAATGGAGCTGCTGCCGGGCACCTTCCCACTCAGGTTGGGCCTCCTTCGAGCCAGCCATGCCTGGACTGGGTCCGGACTTGTGGGGAAAACTCCTCTGCGACGCAGCATCAGGGGTGCAAGATGTAAGGCTTGTGAGTGTGACCTGGCCTGAACCAGACTGCTACATGGGGCCTCTCCCTTACTGTGGTTGCAATGCGGGCAGGGAGGGGGAAGGGGCCCACGCAACAGCCAGAAGGGCCCCCAGCTAGCTCAGGTGGCAATTTCTTTTTTAAAAGGGGGGAGAGGAAGGGTGGCTTAGCTACCTTGGATATTGGGCCCCCAGCCAGTATGGGCCCTGGGACAAATGTCCCTGTTTGTCCAATGGTAGCTATCTCCCTGGCCAGAAAAATGGGAAAACAGAGGAAAAAAGCACTGTCTGTTATGCTCCGCAATTGATTTTTTCATAGTATAGATGACTGGCAATTCAGGTGGGAAGAGCTCCGTTCTGTACCCTTTGGAGGTAGAGGGGTTTAAATCTACCACCAAACAGCAATATGGATTTTGGGTAGTGTCCTCTATAGGCTTCTAGGGAAAACTGGGATTTAAGGGACTAGAATGGCAACCTGAAGCTTATCCCTGGGTTTTTTAAAAAACTACTAAATATTTAGTGTTTTAAATGAATTGTGCAGCTTTTTTTGCCCCTGGAGAAGAGCTTCTGCACTATATATAAAATGCTGAGATTTCTGTGGTGAATATAGTTTGTGAAGTTCTTCTCGGTTTCACCGCTTTCAGAATTGGAGTCCATGAGATCATCCACTATGACCCAGCTCATTTTATTAATAGGGAATAAAGCATTGTCAGTCACACTTTCAGGCAACCCCTCTACAAACTTGACAAAGGGGTATTTACAAAGTATCTTCCTTATACAAAGACTGCCAGTAGGTGTAACACCAAACTACATTTTCAGGCATGGATGTAAGCATTTGCTTTCTATGATCTAGCAGGTTTTTTATAAAGTAAGTTTTTTCCAGACCCACTCGGGCCTGTGTTTAGGTGACAGCATCCTTTCTCAGCCATAGTGTACATGGCTTTTTTAATACCCATAAGGCAAAGTGCAAAAGTTCTTTCTGATTACTCGCTTATTATAAACAACTTTTGGGGTTTTCTTGAGTGGCTTGGTGTATATTTCAAAGTGGGCATTGTCTTACAATGTCCTGCTGCTGAATAAGGATTTCTTTTGGGTTTTCCTCCCCTGGCTGATTACTGCACAAAATCTTTCAAGCTCTCAAAATTGATTTTTTTTCACAGTTAGAGTTTAATGTGATTCCCTTGACTTTCATGATAACGCTGCCATTAGACACCCTGTAATTTTAGGTTTTAGACCCTGCTGACACAAATTCTGCAACGTATTCACCAAGGGGGAACTCCCTGGTCATGTCTCCAAAGTAGTTCCCCAAAGGTGGCTCCCAGTCACTTTCCCTGCTTACAAAAATCACCATCCGTGTCATGGTACAGACACCTGTACTGAAGCCCCTCTAGCACCCTGTGCCGCTCTAGGCATGCATGCACTGTTGTAAGTGCAGCTATAAAAACATTGGTGTTGCCGGAGATCGCAGTATGGTCTTTAGTCTGCTTCGAGCACACGCAAGCGGTTTCTTCATTTAAAAATTCACAGGATGAAACCTCTTAATGGGGAGAGAATACTAACTGAAACAGCTAGTTAGGTTCCATTATTGCTTCTCTGTGCAAATTTACCCCACAGTGAATTGAGATAGAGCTTAGCTGTCTGTCGCGTGGCGGGATTTACCTCAATATGTTTGGGTCGCAAGGAGATCTCCCTCTTTCTTAAAGTATTCCTCAATATACTTTTCTTTCTGCTCTGGAGTTGCAGCCCATTGAGGGTAGCCTAAAGCCTCCTACTTCTGGTGCAAATGCCACACTAAGATTCTATCCAGCCTGTACCCTTTCTCTAAAGCAACGGTCAATTCAGTAGTATACCATGTTCTCAAGGGCTCTCTCCTTGTCCGTGTGGGAGCAGGGCTCCTGCTGTCGGCTTTCTGCACACATTCTGCACATAGGAAACATTAGCTTGGCACCCACTCTTGCAGGCAACACTGGGAAGAACAACCCATGAGGTGGGTACACTCTCTCTTTTGCCAAGCCAAAATACTCAGAGAGAGAATTGCAGTCTGTAAATAATAGTGGGGTGGCCGACGGGGTAAACTTTGGTCTTATTAACAAAGGGGTACAAGCTGGTAAAATCATAATAGTGTACCTTTTCACCGGGCAGCATCTGGTCATAAAGAGAAATGACATTCGTTCTCCCTTTGTACAGCGCGTTTCTAGGAAGAAGGGGCTGGGGCATCTTGCTGTCTCTAAGAAAGGCTTGCAACTCCCTGTCTGATTTCACCACTTCCCTCCATTCATGTTTCCAGAGGACTCTCGCTTTAAACCAGTTTCCCTAAGAAAATCGGTCCTTCGGTGGGTTTCATAAACTAATAATCCATAACTGTTTTACATTAGCGGAATTATATCCTGAAGCACGTAGCAGTGAAGGCCATGCCATGGTAAAAACACTCTAGGAATTCAAAAGCTGTTTTTTTGCCTCTTAATAACAGCATACCTGTACAACCAGTATGACCACACTCTTAACTTCCTCTCCCTGTAAAGTGTGTCTCATATGAATTTTCTCTTTGTGCTCAATAAAAGAGAGCCACTGAATGGATCCTGAGGAAAACCCTTTAGATTGCTGATTGTAACTATTGGCTGGTGAAATCACTATTGTGTGCGGCTGTAAATACAGACATCTAAACATAGCCAGACCGAGACCAGGGTTAAATACTGGAAAGGGTCTATATGGCATTATTGCACCAGAGTGTCACCACCTTTCATCTGCACAGTGTCACCTTTTTTGTCATCTCCATAATTTCAGATCTATACAGCACACATGCTTCCCTCAAAATGTTGACATCTTGCTGGCAATAATAAGCTACCTCCTGCGAATCAAAAATGCTATTTTCGTTTTGAGCGTACCACTCGAGAAAAGCAACTTTCTCCTCTGGCATCATGGTGCTTAACCCGTAGAAGTCAGGAGAAGGCATAGGGCCAACATCTTCGTGATTGACTTTGGTGTTTAAAAAATAAATAAATGGGGAAAATAAACCTTACACCCTTCAAATCCCATGGCTTTGGGGAGATAACTGAGTTTCATGGGCAAAAAGCAAAGGGAATGAATGAAACATAAGTTTAAAACTGTCATGGTAACCTCCAGGAGCTTGCCCCACCCCTTGTGGAACCAGTTGGATTTTTATCTGCTGTTTGACTAATTCGCTTACGATAAAATAGGCATCATACCTAGATACATTGTGTGCCAGGAAGGTGTAATTTCTAAACTTTACACCAATAAACACTTTGACAAATTATTTATTATTGTTGTTATTGTAAGCATTTATATAGCGCCAGCGATGTACCTGGTGCTTTACAAAGAGTAAGATAGACATGGTCCCTGTCCGAGAGCTTACAATCTGAAATGCAGTCAAATCCTGTAAATTCCCAGCTTTTATCCCCTTTGAGAGCTGTGGCATAAATGTAATCAACATCTCCTGAGCACTTTCAAACTCTTAGAAAATATATTTTTCAGAGTTTTCAGGCTTAGATATGCAGACCGTATACCACCAATGCTTGTCTGGATCAATGACTTTATGTTTACGCTTTCTGCCTTTACAATCATGGTCTTTGTTAACAGAGCACCTGCAGGTTTGACAGGGAAATGTATAAAGACATTCGTTTGTCTTTATATGTCTAGAGCTTCATGTTTATCCAGAAACCTTTTTGATCTACAAAATAACCAGCAGCTGGAATATTGGAACTGTCTAGTTTTTGCTATGTATGTGCAAGAGCTGTCTTGACACAGGCAGCACCACTTAGTACAGTTATGATCATGGCTGTAAAGTACATGGCAATATTCACATCTATTTCTGGCCCCCATAAAGCTTTTATGTCTAAAACATCATCGTAATGATTTTCCTGCAGAAGCATATAAACAGTTTTGTTCTCTGTTTGCCCCCATTTTAAAATACACCCAGGAAGTGTTGAGCTTATACAGCACTTGAATGGTAACATTTTAAAACCTTTTTTCAAAAGCCACTGCATCACTAAGCATGATTTTTTTCTTATCAGAAAACCGCTGGTGCAAGTAGCGCGTTCTAACACTTCAGAGTCCGCGAGATTGGTCTCTGCTAAGTTTCACTTCCCCTCCCGCAAAACAAAGATTTGTCCCTGTGCAATTAAAATTGATAACGTACCTTTTCTTGATCATGGCCACTTTGTTTTTAGTAATACTACTGAGTACTCTCAGGCCACCCCCACCCACCCTGTTTTTTTAATTTTGTTTATAACGGTGACTATTAAGAGCAGTTCCCCTGAAAAAAGAACCTCCGTGTTGCTCTGAATAAAATTTGTCACGTCCTCCAAAAATTCCTTTGCAGCAAAGACCCTGCTAGAATGACTGTTTGAGAAAATGGCGTGATTTAGCCCCATGCCTGTTGACCGAAGCAGCAAAAAGTCATTGGGAGTTTCTAATGGAAAGGTTAATAAAGCAGAAACTTCCCCATGTAGCATGGCATCAAAGAACTTAATAGGGCAGTCCCACCAGTCAATCCATTCAAGAAATACAGGGGGTAGTTACTGTAGTGCATTTTCAGGCCCTTCTTAATGGAGGCAGCATGGGAGCTAGCTTTGGAGGTTTCTATGGGGTCTGGCTCAATAAAGACAGCAGGAGAGCTACTTTCAGGGGCTTCAAGAGTGTCTGCCTCAATGGAGACATCAGGGGAGCTAGCTTCAGTGGCTTCTATGGGGTCTGGCTTATTAGAAAATAAAAAAGATACCCACTCTTACAGTGTTAGGCATAGGGCAGAGGTCTTTGAGCTGTAAGACAGAGTGTATAGACGTCATATATAGCGTATTATGCCACCTAGAAATTTTTTTAGAGTATATATTTCCCTCCACAAGGCTGTCAGTCTGGACATGGTTTCACCGGCTTCTGCAGAGAGGTACCTTCAGATTGGATAATGGGGCCCTTTTTATTCCCCTTTTCTTGCCAAAGTTTAAATATCTACCAAGCATTGTTTTGCCCCCTCCTGGTGCAGGGTCACGCTAAAGTTATTTGTATGGGTGCTGAGTCATCTTGGTTCTCCAACTCTTTCCAGGCAGGACATTCTAACATTTAGAAATTCACTAGTGGGCAGCATCCCTCCATGTTTAACTTAGCAGTTAGAATACCAATAGGAACTTGGATACTTTTTTTCCAAGCCATTTTTCCATTAACCCCCTTATCATTTGATACTTTCTCTGATTCAGAATAGTTTTGAAAAAAGAATATAGAGATTTTACTTTCACTCCCCCTGAAATGAAGGGGTTCTCCATCTCTCCCCCCACCCCTTTTACTATAGCTCCTTAGAATGCTGCAGCAGGAAATGCATACTTAACTGTAGTCTGTTGACATAAAGGCTTAATAAACCCACAGGGCTAATGAGTCATCTGCGTCTAGATCAGTCAGGCTGATATTTAAATGAGTGGAAACTAGGATACCTCTACCATGCCCCACTTAGAATTGCAAGAGGAGCATGGATATTTTTACCAAGCCAAATTTTCCTTTACCCTAACTACAGAGGGTGGTGGGGTCAGGAAAAGGTTATTTAAAGGGGTGCAAAACTTCCAGGTGGTACATTCCAGCACTTAGGTCACATTCACACCTGTGGTGGCAGTAGAGCAAAGATGCGGCAGCAGGGAGGACCCCAATGGTGGAAGTAGCTCCCGTGTGATTGGGCTTCTGCTGCAGCTTCCCTTGTGTGTGTCGGGGTGCAAAATCCTGCAGCGGGTCAGGTGTGAATGTGGCCTTAGAAAATGGAGGCTGCTTTTTTTCTTTATCCTGAGGTAGAGGGGTCAGGAAGAGGTTGTTGACAGGGGTGCTTATCTTGTCTTGCCAAAGTCTTTTTTTTTTTTTTTTTTTTTAAAATAAACCCTAGCTTTATCGGGTTGTGCTACTAAGATGGCTCTAGGTGCTGGGGTCAGGAAACGGTTATTTAAAGGGGTGCAAAACTTCTAGGCAGTAGATTCTAAGTGTTTGGTTTTTTTTAAAAAAAAATTAAGGCTTGCAAGTGAACTGCTGCTTAGGTGATATATATAGTATTGAAATCAATATCTTTAAAGCTGTATATAACAAAGTCTTCAAAATTATTTGGAAAGCGCTGAATTTGGGGGTCTTCAGCCTGGAAACAGCAGTTTCTGAAGTTCTTCGGGAAACTTCAGACGTGCCTGTGCACCTGGGCCTGGCTGGAGAACCTCCCAGAATCTCTGGAAACAGTGCCATATTTGGTAGGAGTGGGGGATGGAAGGGGGACAGTTGAGTCATGAAGTAAGGCAGATTTTGAATCGATTGGCTGGCCAAGCAAGATGGCTAGTTTGCTTGGTACAAGGCTGCAACCATAGAAAGAGAAGTGCCAAAAAAACCCAACAACCTGGCACACACATTCATTCTCTGGTGAATTTGACTGTGTGCTGCTACACTGCTAACTAATCAGCTGGGCTGGATTGAGCTGGGCACTCCTGGAATAGCATGACCCTATGCTTTCACCCTCTTCAGTGATATCTGGAGAACTCTCAAACAATTCCTGGAACAAAATTTAAAAACCATAATGGGCATTTTACACACACCTTAAAAGTGCTTGTCTTTCAATCTTCTGAGTTTACAAGTCCACAAGTGAGTTCTGGATGCATTTTTCACACACACACTGCCCTGAGGCAGTTCCTGGATGCATTGTTCACACAAGCAGGCATTTCTGGAGAGTGGCTCCTGGACTGTGTGGAAGGAGGGTGAGACTGGGAAGAGCTGGAGTCTCCCCACTCCCGCTAGGACTAACATCTCCAGCCCTGTGAGTGACATCTGCCTCCCAGCGTGGAACTGTGGGAGGGCGGGGCTACACACCTGCAGCTGGCAGCAAGGATTGGGAGGAGAAGGCCCCAGAACCCCAGCGCCACCGCAGGTGCACACCGTAGGCTGCGCACTGAAGGCCATGAGCCGAAGACGTGACCCTTGCGGGGCTTTCGGGATGTGAGGGGGTTGGGGGTTAGTTGTAATGTAATTGGTGTGTTGGGCACTGTAACCAGCAGATTTGTGTAGAAGTGGGAGGTTTTTAGTGGGGTAGGAGGATGTTGGGAGTAGGGATTGGGTGGAGGGGGCGGTTCCGACATATGCGCCTAGGTGTGAGGTGGGGGTATATGGAGGGAGGTGTGTCACCCGGTGTGAGGGGGAGACAGGTAGATAGGAGGGAGGGCGTATTGGGGGGTGAGGAATGAAGGTTTTGGGTTAGGGGGGAGGGGCTGTTCCCCCTTGGTGTGAGGGAGGGGAGCAGCCCTTCAGGGATGGGGGGTTACCATTCTGTGGTAGAAGAGGGTAGGGAGTGTGTGGGATGGGGGCGAGGGGACTGGTGGAGGGGGAGTAGTAGTGGGTGGGGATCTCCCTTGGGAGGCTGGCGGGATGACCCCCGGGGGGGGGTTGGGGGCGGATGGGAGGGTCTGCTGTCATGTATTTCCAGCTATAAGCCTATATATTTTGGCTATCTGTGTTTTAAATGTATCAACTTTGAGTTTCTATATGTTAACTTTCTGTTTTAATGTAAGCTAATTGTGCTTTACAGCATTGAATTTTAAAATCAGCTTCTGTGACTAGCAAGGTCTAAATAGGGCCCCCTCCAACCACATTCCAATAGAAGTTTTTCTAAAGCTTCCCAAAGGAACTTTTGACTGTTGCCAAGGAGACCACCAAATGGATGAGCCATAAAACAGGCATATCTCTAGCTAAGCCATAAAATAAGGCCCCTCTGGTTAGCTTAGGTTTTCTCAAGACAAAAAGTCTGGAATGTTATCTCTAGGT
>QEPC01001155.1:74652-88316 GCA_003113815.1 Sphenodon punctatus
TTTATTGGTGTTACTGGAACTTCATTTTGTGACATACCTAGGTATCCTATTTTTCTCAATAGAACTGAGAGTATTGTATCTTGTAAAAGTACTTTTGTTGATCCTAGACAACAGCCTTCTGAATGTAGCGATAGTACAAAATTTTCTGCTACAGGTTTACATTCATGGAATTGTGGGCCTTGTGTTAATGTTACTGCAAATATTATGGGTAATTATACAGCCAAAGAGAGGACAAGTCTAGGAAATAAGCATTGGTTCAAATTAATACAAGGTCCATTATTTATCAATGCTACTCCATTCTTTGCTGATAATTACACCATTTATTCGCTATATCAGAAATGTAAAGCCTTATCTAAAAAATATTCTTTATTTTCAGTGCTTCAGGCATTAGAAGAACTTATTATGGTACCTCAGGAAAATGAAGATTATCCTTGTACACATTTTTGCATGAATGCGTCTCTATTATTTCTCGACAAGAGCAGTTGGCACTAATAGATGAGTTAAGAGCAGACTCATCTTAGGTCAGGGGAATTATGGTCCCTCTGGGAGGCAAATTAGAGCTGTGAGGCAGGACAGATGTTATATTCTTGATCTGCTCAGTAGTCCCCAGGCAGGTGGTGAGGTGATCAGGGATCAGAGGGCTCCCAGCCTTGGGTTACTGCTGCTGAATGCGAGGTCGGTGGCCAATAAGTCAACTGTGGTTCGGGAGATGATCCTGGACCAGGCGGCTGATCTCCCATGTATCACTGAGACCTGGCTGGACAATGAGTTGGGGCCTATATTGGCTGACCATGTCCCGGCTGGGTACTCTGTGCAGCATCAGCCTCGTCTGGGGGTCCGGGGGGGGGCAGGGGGGCAGTGTAGCCATTGTTTTAAATAATACATTGTCCGTGAGGAGACTTCCTCTGCCAAACCATCATGGGGATAGATGGCCTGCATTTGGTGTTGGATTTAGCCGGAGATAGGTTAGGGATACTGCTGATATACCGGGCACTCACCTGTATGGCAGCTTCCCTATCCGCACTGACTGAGCTGGTGTCGGGGGTGCTCTTGCGGTCTCCCAGGGCTATAGTCCTGGGGGACTTCAACATCCATGCCGACGCCAGTCTTGGAGGAGCAGAGCTTGAGTTCGTGGCAACCATGGACCTGACTCAGAGGATGGTGGGCCCCACACACATTGGAGGACATACCCTAGACATGATGTTTTGCACAGGCCTTGAGGCGAGGGATCCGTTAGTGAGGGAGGTGTCAGCAGAACCCTTGTCATGGACGGATCATTATCTCCTCCGGGCAGGTATCCTGGTGCATGTCAGTCCCCAGGAGGGTGCAGAACCAATTAGGATGGTTCGCCCCCGATGGCTTATGAAACCTAGAAGGTTCCAGACTGCTCTAGGGGATGTATTCTCTGATCTCGATGGCTGCTCACTCAATGGTCTTGTGACCAAGTGGAATGCCGTGTTGGTGGAGACCATTGACCGGGTGGCATCCGCTCCCGAACCGTCAACAACGCAGGTCCCCATGGTATACAGAGAAACTGCGGTGGATGAAGCGGGAAGGGTGGCGGTTAGAGTGGTGGTGGTGTCACCCGCGTGCTGAAGTTGACTGATTGCGACATAGAGTCTGGTTACGTACCTATGCCGTGGTGGTGTGGGCAGCAAAGAAAACTTTCTTTGCTGACCTCATTGCGTCTCCTAAGTCATGCCATGGCCCGGAAGACTATAGGCAGCCAGTGCAGAGAGCGAAGCACTGGTGTAATATGCTCAAATTGGCCCGTTCCCATTAGGAGACGAGCCGCCGCATTCTGCACCAGTTGTGGCCTCCGAACCAGCACCAAGGGTAGCCCCAGATAGAGTGGAGCTTTTCCGGGTGGTGAGGTGGCTGGTCAGTCCGGCTTCCCTCGGCCTGGATTTAGAGTCATTGAATGCCCACTGTGATTTGTTTGTGGACTTTTTTTGCAGATAAAGTCGCTCAGATCCACCACAGTTTTGACACAACACTTTTAGCAGTGGGTGAACTAGAGGCAGTAGAAGCCCCGCCTTGTCCTGTTTTGTGGGATGAATTTCAGAATGTGTAACCCTCAGATGCGGGGGATGCCCTGGGGTCTGTCCGAGCCACTTATTGTGAATTAGACCCATGCCTGTCCTGACTGGTCAAGGCCAGCCAGGAGACATTAGGGCCGTTGCTGGCTGGGATTGTCAATGCCTTCCTGGGGGAGGGCAGGTTGCCGGACTGCCTTAAGGAGGCATTGGTGCGGCCCCTGCTCAAGAAACCATCATTGGACGTTGACATCCTGGCCAGCTATTGGCTGGTCTCTAACGTTCCCTTTTTAGGGAAGGTTATTGAGCAGGTGATGGCTCGGCAGTTGCAGGAACTTCTGGACCGGATTAACTTTCTCGATCCCTCGCAGTAAGGTTTTCGCCCTGGATATGGCACGGAGACTGCACTTGTGGTCTTGGTTGATGACCTCTCCCGTGAGTTGGACCGGGGTCGTTTGACCCTGTTGATCCTATTAGATCTCTCGGCTGCATTTGATACCGTTGACCCTGAGTTGTTGGTGACTTGACTGTGAGACCGGGCAGGGATTGGTGGGACTGTTCTTGAGTGGTTCCGCTCCTTCCTAGCTGGGAGAGTCCAGTGTGTGGTCCTGGGTGATTTTTCATCTTCTCCCCGGGGCCTCATGTGTGGAGTCCCGCAGGGTTCCATCTTGTCCCCTCTCTTGTTCAATGTGTACATGCAGCCTTTGGGGGAGGTTTTTAGGGAGTTTGGCGTATGGTGTCATCAGTATGCCGATGACACCCAGCTTTATGTCTCATTTCATCCGTCTCAGGCCCGGCAGTCTCGATGCTTACCCGGTACCTGGCATCTGTGGCGGATTGGATGAGGACGAGCCCTCTGAAGTTAAATCCTGACAAGACGGAGGTGATGGTTGTGGGGAAAGCCAGAGGAGTGGTGGCTCCCATCATTGATGGGATCCGTCCTCCCCTGGTATCTCAGGTTCGGAGTCTGGGGGTGCTCCTGGACCCACAGCTCCGCCTTGAAGCCCAGGGAGAGGCTATGGCGAAAGGGGCATTTTGCCAACTACATCTGGCGCGTTGGCTTCGGCCGTATGTCTTGGACTCCAACCTAGCCACGATTGTCCATGCTTTTATTACCTCTAGAGTGGACTACTGCAATGCACTCTATGTGGGGCTACCCTTGGTGCTGGTTCAGAGGCCACAGCTGGTGAAGAATGCGGCGGCTCGTCTCCTAACGGGAACGGGCCAATTTGAGCGTATTACACCGGTGCTTCGCTCTCTGCACTGGCTGCCTATAGTCTTCCGGGCCCAAGTCAAGGTGTTAGTGTTGACCTCTAAAGCCCTGAACAGCCTGGGCCCCACCTACCTGTAGGACTGACTCACCGTCCGGGTCCTGGATGTGGCCCCTGCCTCCTCGAGGTTCCCCGGGTTTTTTGGGTGTTGACCTTGTGGAGGGCGTTCTCCGTGGCTGCGCTGCGGTTGTGGAACTCTCTTCCATTGGAGGTCCGCCTGATTACTGGCCTCCCCTCTTTCTGTAGACCGTGTAAGACCTGGCTGTTCCGCCATGCTTTTCCTGAGGGAGAGGGGATGGGTGGGTTGGGTTAGAGTGGGGGGTATGTTTTTATATTGTGTTTTAATAGTGTTTTAAATTACTGCTGCTTTGAATTGTTTTAGTATGTTGTTAGCCTCCCTGAGATGCTTTTAGCAGGAGGGGGTGGCATATAAATTTTATTATAAATAAATTAAATAAATAAAACACTGTCCTGAGGCTGCCTAAAGTAGCCATAGCTGTAGACGTGAGGGGCTGCCATGGAAAAAAAGTGACCACAGCTGCCTGGAGCAAAGTAGTTTACCAGGAGAACGTTTTACACTCACAAGTTCTGTGGAATATTCTATGAAGAAGTTCAAAGAGCCAGATGTTTAAGATCTGGGTGAGTGATTTAGACACACAGAAAGTTCAGGATGTAGCTGCAAACATGCAGGAGAAATGTGTGTGTAAAACACCCAATGTGTTACAGCTTTTAAAAAAATACTCCTTTGTGACAGCCATTCCCAAATAGAACTCCCTTTTACCCCACCCTGAAAAAAGCTATTTTTACCTGTGACTCTTGACCCGGTTCTTCTGCATTGATGGGAGAAACCCCATCTTCAGGTCCCTCTGACCATATCGAGACCTTCATCTCCAAATCGGTTTCCTCATCATGTACAGGAGTACTACAAAGAACCTTAGCCAGAGAGCTGTTCTCATCCTCTGAACTTGAAATGTAGTGTTTTCTGTATAAGTGCCTCACCACGACTGGTGGATTAATACGCTCCAAAGGCCTCACGGGTAGTATCGCCAGGGGAAGCCATTTTGTTTTTTGTGCCTAAGCTGTAATGAAGGCCTATTTGATCTGTGCAGCGTTCAGAAACTTATACCTCGTATCACAAAATGGCTCCTCTTTCATATACGATTGTTGAATGGGGGTGGTGCTGATACTGGACCCAATGGGAACCTTGGCAGAAAGCCCTAGGGCAGGCCTAGGGTACAAAAACCTTTCTGATTGATTGAGGGGTGGTGGGCTGAGTTGTTTGAGGGGTTGAATGACCCCCTTCTACCAATCCTGCCTACCTATGAACCGTCATCCCATTGGCCACGATCTCTGTAATGGAGGGGCCCAGGATGCTGAAACCTTCACCCATTGGTTCAGCTCATTCTCCTGAGTTCAAGGCCTCACATGACCCCCTTCTGCCAATCCCGCCTACCTACAAACCACCACCCCATTAACCCCCTTTTCTATGGTACGGGAGGGAGGTACGGGAGGGACTAGAGCTCTCAAACCCAGACTTATTGGTCCAGCTCACTCACATGATCCTCCCCTCATTCCAAGGCCCATGTGGGGTTGTGGGGGGTGGGACTCAGAACTAGAAGTGGTGCTGAACTTCAGCGAAAGGATCGTTGGGGGCTTAGCACCTTTGGTCCCACCCACCCTGACCTGGAAGGCGGGACTTCCAGCCAGGTGACCTGTCAAACTGATAGTTATCAGTTTGATGAAAACTATACCGCTATATTACTAGCAGCAACTTGTCAGCAGAGACATTCCTTTGCTTTAAGCTGAATATGTATATACAGCAAGTAAGTTCTAGATACATTGTCCTTTTAAAGTTCTGTTTTACAAGGCCACAATCATGAAGCAAATTACTTTGGAAAGTGAAGGGAGGTGTGAGGGAGAGGTAGTCGTATAGTGTTAAGACTTGCAACCTCTATGAAAAACTGGCCAAGTTTGATTTAAAAGCCCACAGAAATTTTAAGGGTGAATTTCCAATGAGCCTTTTTATTATACCTGACAAAGTTGGGAACAAACACTGGCATTGCTACATGCAAACCAAACCCCCAGTCCTGCAATCTCATCTATGCAGCAGCCTAGAGTCACATTGGCTCTTTGGAATTCTGTTTGGGTGCCAGGACAGATCTACTGGAAACTTTGAACCCCAATTAAGTCAGCTGGGTATACAGTGGTACCTCGTTTTGTGTGAAGATAATTGTGCAAGCCAATTGAAACCTTAATTATATATATATTTTAAAGCATCTAAAATACTTAAGCTACATTTGAGGGAATGCCTCTAAGCCCTAAATAGTCTAAGGGAATCTGCTGGGTCCAATTGATCCAGACTCAAGCGGGGCTGGGAGTAGGTGAATGTGGGGGTGCATCCCCGGAGCAGTTCTGGGGGTGGACAGTCCTGCCTCTGGCTGAAAACACCCAAAGTGAGGAGACATAGGCCCTTTTTACATGGGCGACACCCCCGCGTGAACACTCGGAAATCTGGGTGTACATGCGTGGATGCCACTTGTGTAAATCCCACGGGGGTGGGTGTGCATGCTCCCACGCACATACATGCACACCCATCCCCATTCACAGAGGAGCTGCCTCTGTGCGTGGGGATGGGTGTAGATGGGTGTGTGCCTAGCTACGTTTCCTCCCCCACTGCTCTGTGGCCCATGTAAAATGGGCCAAATGGTGGTGGCCAAACAGGCAATAATTTAATTTTTTGTATATTAGAAGGATGGGAATTTAGGATTCGGATAGAACCAAATCTACCCTAAAACGGCTGATTTGGTTCCATCTGAAAATTCGAATCTCTCTTGCTTTCAGAAGATTTGGATCTTTAACATAATTTTTTTTTTTTTATTCAGATTTTTTGCATTGCAGCTTGTTCCCATTGACTTCAGTGGGGAAAAGTACTGGGTACTAAGCTAGAAGTTACCACTCAGAAAAAGGATCTGGGAGTGATTGTGGACAATACACTGAAATCCTCAGCCCAATGTCAAAAAAGCAAACCGAATGTTAGGAGTTATTTGCAAAGGGATAGAGATTAAAACTGAGGATGTCATAATGCCTCTATACAAATCAATGGTGCGACCGCACCTGGAATATTGTGTGCTGTTCTGGTCACCCCATCTCAAAAAAGACATAGCTGAACTAGAAAAGGTACAGAGAAGGGCAACGAGAATGATAAAGGGAACGGCTTCCGTACAAAGAGAGGCTTGACAAGCTGGGTCTCTTCAGCATAAGAGAAGACTGAGAGGGGACATGATAGAGGTTTATGAAATCTTTAGTGGTGTGGAACAAGTAGATAGGGAACGGTTATTTACCCTCTCAAATAGTACTAGAACTAGGGGACACTCCATGAAACTAGCTGCTGGCAAATTTAAAACAAAAAAAAGAAAGTACTTTTTCACTCAATGCATTATTATTATTATTATTATTTATTATTTTATTTTATTATAAACTTTTATATAGCGCCAGCGATGTACCTGGTGCTTTACAGAGAATAAGATAGACACAGTCCCTGCCCGAGAGCTTACAATCTAAAGACAGGGGGCGGGGAGACGGGGAGGGGAGACAGAAGGTGAGAGAAGGGATGCAACATTCATGAGGATGCGAGAACTCAGGTACATGTTCTTGGCTTGGTTACAGTAAATTGGGAATTTGCAGATAACAGGTGGGGGATAATCCTGGGTGGGGGTGATTAGCAGGAGTTAGGAAGGGTGGAGCGGAAGAGGTGGGTTTTGAGGAGGAACTTGAAGGTGTGGAGGGTGGGGGCAAGGCAGACGAGGGCAGGGAGGGAGTTCCAGGCATGCGGGGCAGCGAGGGAGAAGGGACGAAGGCAGTTGGGGGAGCAGGGAAGGCGTGGGAGGTTGAGGGAGGGGATGGAAGAGGAGCAGAGTGCTCGAACAGGGGTTTGGAGGAAGATCAGGGAAGAGAGGCAGGGGGAGTGAGGTTGTGAATGACTTTGTAGGTGAAGACGAGGAGCTCGTGCAGAATACGCTCAGGAAGGGTGAGCCAGTGGAGAGAGGAGAGGCTGCACATGGTCAAAGAGACGGGCTAGGTGAATGGTCCTGGCAACAGAGTTTTGAAGAGAGATGGGGGAAGAAAGGTGAGAGTGGGGAAGGCTAGCTAGGAGGAGATTATAATAGTCGAGGTGTGAGATAACTAGGGCATGGATGAGAGTTTTGGCAGAGAAGACAGACAGAAAAGGGCGGATCTTAGCAATGTTGTGGAGGGAAGAAGCGGCAGGATTTGGCCATGGAGTCAATGTAGGGTTTGAAGGTAAGGTGCGAGTCGAAGATGAAGCCCAAGCTACGGGTTTGGGGTACAGGGATGATGGATCCCCGTCAGTGGTAATTGACAGGGAAGAGGGAGAGGAAGGATTGGGAGGGAAGATTTCGCCATGTTCAGTTTGAGTTGGCGCTGAGACATCCAGGCGGAGATATCAGAGAGACAGTTGGTGAGACGAGCTTGAATGGAGGGGGGGAGGAAAGGAGTGGAGAGAGAGAGCTGAGTGTCGTCAGCATATAGGTGATATTGGAAACCATGGGAGGCAATGAGTTTGCCTAGGGATTGGGTGTAGATAGAGAAGAGGAGTGGGCCAAGGACAGAGCCTTGGGAAACCCCGACCGAGGGGAGGAGTTAGGAAGAGATACATTGAAGGAGCTGTCAGAAAGGTAGGAGGAGAACCAGTCGAGGACAGAGTCCCGGAATCCCAGGGAGTGAAGCGATTCAAGCAGGAGTGAGTGGTCGTCAGTGTCGAAGGCAGCAGAGAGATCAAGGAGGACAAGAATAGAGTAAAGGCAGTTGGATTTAGCCACAAGAAGAGCATTGGTGATCTTAGCCAGAGTGGTTTCAGTGGAGTGAAGGGGGCGGAAGCCAGATTGGAGGGGGTCAAAGGTGGAGTTGGTGGAGAGGAGGTCGAGGCGATGGGAATAGATGACGCGTTAAAAGGAGTTTGGAAGCAAAAGGGAGGAGCAAGACAGGATGGCAATTAGAGGGTTCAGAGGGATCCAGAGTGGACTTTTTGAGGATGGGGGAGACAGTGGCGTGTTTAAAGGCAGAAGGGAAAGAGCTGGTAGAAAGGGAGAGGTTGATGATGTGCAGGAGGGGAGGTGCGACGGTGGAAGCAATGGAGGTCAGGAAGAGGGAAGGAATGGGGTCCAGGGAGCAAGTGGAGGGGTTGGAGGAGGAGAGCAGGGAGGAGATTTCCTCAAGGGAGGCGGGAGGGAAGGATGACAGGAGAGAGGTAGGGAGGGGGGGGAGTGGTAGGGGGAGAGGACTTCCAAGTGATTTCCAGGCGGATCTTCTCAATTTTAAAGGTGAAAAAGAGAGCAAGATCCTGAGTGGAGAGAGAGGAGGAGGACAGGGGGATTTGAGAAGGGAGTCAAAGGTGGAAAAGAGGTGGTGAGGGTCCCGGGAGCAGGACTCCATGTGTGAGGCATGCTACTGCTGTCTAGCGAGGGAGATAGCAGAGTTGAGCGATGAGAGGCAGAATTTGAAGTGGAGGAAGTCAGCATGGTAGTGGGATTTGCACAAGAGGTGTTCCACAGCCCGGGTACAGGAGCGGACATGGCGAATGATGGTGGTGAGCCAAGAACTTATGGAATTTGTTGCCAGAGGACATTGTCAAGACCAGTAGCATAGCTGGGTTTAAAAAAGGACTGGATAAGTTTAGAGAATAGGTCCATTAATGGCTATTAACTAAGTAGCTTACAGGATGAACTTCTTAGTGTTGGGAGCTGGGAGTGAGCAATGGGGAATGGATTGCCCATTGTGACCGTTGGTTCGTCTCCCATGTGATCGAGATTGGCCACTGTCGGAGGACAGGATGCTGGGCTTGATGGACCATTGGTCTGACTTAGTATGGCGCTACTTATGTTCTTAAAAATTCATGCAGAAAATCTGACTCAAGATCTGAAATTGCTAAAGAACTGAATCCCCAAAATCCAAAATTCCCACTGGAGTCCCACCCCTATGTTACATCATGTAGCAGTCTGTTTCACCAAGATTCCAAAGAGCCTGCAGAATAAACTGAAATGATTCCTAAACCCAGAGAAGAGGTCTCTGTATTGAATTCCTGTGTTCTGCTCTCCAGGCTTAGCATAATTTATATAGTGACTTCCACTGTGTGTTTTACAGATTAAGTATGACTTTCTGTATGAAAAAGAGTACGTCTGCTGCTTGGAAGAGTGGAACAGTCCGGTTCATCAGAAGATATATACTACTTTCATTCTTGTCATACTTTTCCTCCTCCCACTGATGCTGATGCTTCTGTTGTACAGCAAGATTGGTTATGAACTCTGGATTAAGAAAAGAGTGGGAGATGCATCTGTTCTTCAAACCATTCATGGAAATGAAATGTCTAAAATATCCAGGTTTGTGAAGTATGACTTTCAGCTTTAATAATAATTTATACCCAGGTTCATAGAGAGGAGATGGAGAGGACTGCTCTCAGTAAGAGGCTCTGGGGAGGGGAGGTTTGGATTGGGTTGGCTTTTATTTATTTTTTCCACATTACTAATGACTTTGGAGGCCTGGATTTTTGGACACTTGTCGGCCTGGTTTTAAAAGTATTTAGCATTTGTCCTCTGAAAATGAGTTGTCTTTTAAGGGATCTCAAATTGAGCACCCACAACTGATAGTTATTCAGACCTGGACCCTATTAGACAAGCAGGCCACTCTAGTGGATTGAAAAATCCACTTTTTAAAAAGTAGCACTGGGAGCATTTACACGTAGTGGAAGTTGCCAGCTGCCATTGAAAAGTGCCCAGCGGCTCGCACGTTATTTTTAAAACAGGATTTGTCAAACTTCGGGTTATATTCTTGAGGCAAATTAGGCTTGAGCAAACTCAAATCTCCTGGAACTAAGAGAAATTATTATTTATTATTGGTAAAGCACAAGCAATGTACCTGGTACTTAGTCATTAATTTAGAGACGAGTCACTATCCCGAGGGGCTTACAAACTAGGAGAGGCAAGGGATTGGCGACAAGGAAGAGGGGAACAAAGGGAGAGACAAGTTGCAGGTTCGCTGCGTGGGCATAGGTGGGTGCCGCCCATGTAACCACCGTGGTGGGTGGGCGTGCGTGCTTGCTCCCACAACCCACCCATCTCCAGCCATTGGCCACACACAGAACAATTAGCCAAAATGGCGATTGCTCTGTATATTGAGGTGGGTGGAGATGGGGGGGTGTCCATGTACGTGCTCACCCATGTGCTGCCTCTGCACCAGCGTGTATGCACACAGCCCTGGTCTGTTTTAAAAAGGCCTTAGTTACAAGGAAGAGTAGCATCATTGATGAGTCAGAGGATGAGAAACTAGTGAAAGCTTGATGGAAGAGGTAAGTTTTTCAGAAGGGATCTAAACGGTGGGAGGGAAGGAGCAGAGTGAATGTATTCGGGTAGGGTGTTCTGGTCATGGGGGGACAGCGAGGGGGAAAGAGTGAATACGTTTCAAGGAGCAGGGGAGTCAAGAGCATCTGAGGGTGGTGGCAGATGAAAAGTGAAGCTCCACAGTGAGAATGTGGTGGGGGAACAAGGTCATGAAGAGCTTTAAAGGTAAAGACCAGGAGCTTGTGCTAGATATGTTTGAGTAGAGGGAGGACAAGAGGGACTGAATATGGTCAAAGTGATGGGTAAGGTAGATGATCTTGGCAGCAGAATGTTGAATGGAAGTGAGAGGAACAAGGTCAGAGCAGGGAAGGCCAGTAAGGAGGAGGTTGCAGCAGTCAAGGAGGAGGAGGAGGTTGAAGCATGGACTTCTGGCAGTGGAAGCAGTAAGCAAGGGATGGATTTTAGTAATATTATTCAAGGAAATAATATCAAAGGTGTTCTAATGAAAATTCTTTATTTAATTTAGACTATGCCACTGTCTTATCAGTCTCATGTACATTTTAAATGTTGCTAGTTAAATTCTAACTATATATAAATATGATTTTCTCTTTTTAGTAGCTCTGCTACTAAAGAGATTTGCATTTTCTTGGTCTTACTCTGGCTCATGAGACTATCCATTTGGCACCTCTGTGTTTGACATATAGCAGAAATGAATAAACCAGGGAATTAAATCATATAGTTATTGAAACTTTCATGTAAATAAGTGCAGTGTTCAATATAACTTCAATACATTTGATATTTAGGGCCCTTCATTTTCATTTTGTATTTTTTCTTTTCCCCAGGAATTTATTAGTGTTCATAACAACAAAAAAGGTGGGAAATTGGTGCAAAAACCCCCTCATCGTTTTTCTGGGTAAATATTGGCGTTTTATTTTGGTGGACAGAAGGATAGGGGGGAAAAAACATTAAATAGATAATGCTTTGATAAAACCTAATTTAATGTAGTTTTCTGGAACTGAAGCAGAACTCAAAACACTGTATGTCACCTCTGAGTTTAAGAAAACAATATCTCTAATCCCCAATAAAAACTTGGGGAGGGGGAAAGTATAATAATAATCTTTATTTTTATATACCACCCCACCACCACCACCATAGCACTCGGAGCGCTTTACACATAACAATTTAACAGAACTTTTAATCCTCACAACAACCCTGTAAGGTAGGTCAGGTTAAGAGAATACTGTGACTGGCCCAAGATCACCCAATGAGTTTCTGGCTAAGATGAGAGTAGAACCAGGGTCCTGCCCCTATCTCCCAGTCTAGTATTGCACACTTAGTCATTACACCACAATAGTTATTGTTTTAGTGTTGTTGAGTTAATTGTGTATCACTCTTAAAAGTAAACCACCTTGGGTATCTCTCCCCCCCCCCCCAATGTTTCTTTGTTAAAGTGCTTGTCAATAGTGCTCTCTAAGTTCCCTATCTTTAGGGTAGTGAAATCCTTGGTTGGAAATTCCTGATTTGCTCCTCCTTTTGGCAATGACGCCCCCAGGGTGGAGACACCAAAGCACCAAGTACCTAAGTTACTTAGCATCCCTCTCCTTTCTCCCCAGGGAGGTGCCAATCAAGATAAGAAAAGTAACTTCAGCCCAGGACCCCTAAAGCTCCTCAGTCAGGGAGGCAGGAATAACCCCAAGTGAGAGGGTGGCATATACATGCTCTGATCCCTGTGCCACTTAGGGGGAGATGAGGGGATGGGGGTTACATTGGTATTGCAAATCTTAAAACTGTTAACTGCTAATAGCATTAAATGTGCTAATAGCATAAATGTGGTGGGCATGAGATTCAACAGTGCGTACAGATGCGCATTCACCTTTGAGCATGCGTGTGTGTGTGCCACTACATTGCCTTATTTCAACAGGCAGCTTTGTATACATGTAGACTAATTTTATTACTAGCATGACACGCATCTAATGCAATGTATTGTATTTTCCTAATAAAATGATCATTTTATGTACTTGAGTGATACAAAATTTGGGTCAAAATCAGTAGAAACTGAATAATCTTTTGTAAAATCTGGTAAAAATCAGTTTAAGTGAAAGTGAAGGGGCTTAGACTACTTTCAGACATCCCCCTCCCCCCCCGCGCTTGTTTGGGCTGCAGGGAGGAATGTGCAGCCTGAATATGCGCGGGGATCATCCAGTCTGAAATGCCCCCCCTCGTGCGACTTTGCTGGCAGAGACATGCAGGGATGCAGAGCAGGAAATCGAGCTCTGCATCCCCATGCATCTCTGCTAGCAAAGCTGTGCGCGGGGGGGAGGAGGAGGGACCTTTCAGATCGGCCTATCCCTGCGCATTTTCGGGCTGCGCATTCCCCCCCGCAGCCCAAATATGCACAGGGGGGCCATGTCTGAAAGTGACCTAAGTTACATTGATGTTTTTCTTTAATTAATTTGTTAGGTTTGTTTCCTGATATGGTGATGACCGTTAGCAGTACGTGTATGTGCAACAGGGAAGTGTGTAACAGTTGGATTATTCTATTGACCCCCTCATCAAGATGGTGAAACTGACCGTGAAATGCTAACTGAGATTAGCCAGGCTACTAAAGTTGGGAACACAGTAATAATGGGCGATTTCAATTATTCTAATGCTGTCTGGGTGAATGTCTCCCCAGGGTGTGATGTAAAGGTCAAATTTCTAGATGCCATACTGACTGCTTCTTGGAGCAGCTGGTCCTGGAACCTACGAGAGGAGAAGCTCCTTTGTACCTAGTCTTAAGTGGAGCGCAGGACCTGGTGCAAGGGGTTACTGTGGTAGAGCCACTTGGTAATAGAGATCATCATATAATCAAATATTATATAGCTATAGAAGGGAGATTGACAAAAAAAAATACCACAGTAACTTTTAACTTTAAAAAGGGGAACTATGCAAAAATGAGGAAACTAGTTAAAGGGAAAGTAAAAGGAGCAGCTGCGAGGGTTAAATGCTTGGAAGAGGCATGGAGA
>QEPC01001156.1:0-12350 GCA_003113815.1 Sphenodon punctatus
AGCTTGATAAAGTCTCGAAGCAAAAACAATTGCCTTGGTCAGTCTTGATGTCTGTATTCCTAACCTGGAGGCAAGATAGCCCACCACCTTCTGTTTTAGATGATATACAGACTCATGTTGTTGTTGGTCTAAGTCATATATGACGATGTTTTGTTCCGAGAATTTGTTTATGGGGGTGTAATCCTGGGCAATCTCTTCAGTCTGGACCGACCTCTCGGAGATACATAGCCTCTTCTCCCTATACCTAGACTGCCTATTCTGCGGGTAAATAGTATTACGGGTATCACACGAATGAGGGACTAATTCCTCTAACTGTGGAATCCCTGCAGGTGTGCTGGTCTGAGTGTACCTATGTTGTATTAATTTCAGTTTTTCGGACTGAATATTTACATTTGCTATCTGTTGTCTAATTATATTGTCTTGGATTCCTTTGAGGGTACACCTAATTTGGTCCATACCTCCTATCATCTCTTTTATTTCGAGAGAGAGATTATCAATTGCTTGTCTGAGTACTTTGCAGCAACAATTCTCATGAATCAGAGAGTTGATAAGTTTTGGACAGTTAGCTGCATTTGCTTGCTGTGAGGGAGACAATTGTGGGTAACTCTCTAGGAAGGTAATAAAACTGTTCCCCAAATTAGAGTCCAATGATATAGGGCTTGTCCCTATAGGAGCTGCCAAGTCGATTCCAGACTTTGTTGGATTTATCCCCTCATTTAGATGATGGTCTGATATATTACTTTGGGAGGGGATCCGAGGACTGTCCATCGTTTCTTCCCCTTTTTCCAAGTACCCAACAGTAGGTAGCAAATGGGACGATGTAACCAGTGGAGATGAGGTACACATCTGCCCCAGCTGCTCTAGTTTCTTCCCTCTCCGTGTGATATATTTTGTTATTTTAACTTGGGTATTCAATTTTTTTACTGCTTCCAGGAGTGATGTAGTTCCCCTATTTTCCCCCTCCATAATGATTTTAACTACCACTTCCTTTTGTCAGAAATGTTACTTGCCTTCCAAGACAGTAGTTGGGGTATAGCTGTTCTAACCCACAGCTCAGTAAATATTTATTTTGTTAACCTCCTATTACCGATGGGAGGATTTTCCTCCTAGTGTGTTAACCCAATACCCACAAGCCAACAGAGCCTTTGTATTCAGTCCCCCCCACCTCCTGTAGTCACTTCTAATAACTTTATATGTCCAACAGCAATTCAAAAAGTCTGATTTGGAAGATACATACAAAATAAACAGCCTCAGCTGGCGTCTAAGGCTGCGCGCACAAGGGCGCGCCCTTGTGCGCACAGCCTTTAGGCGCGATGCCCTTTGGCGCACACCTTTGGCGCTGCCGCAAGGCGGGGGCCGAGCTCTTATAGTCCGGCGGGGCNGAGTGGCAGCTTCTAGATATTGGACAGCCCTCCCTGCCTGTAATGTAAGCCCCAGAACCCTGATGGTGGGCCCTGGGACTGGAGTGGCTGCTTCTTGATGCAGTTGAAAGATGGCTCTCTGTGTGAGGAATGACGGCCCCAGAACCCTGATGGTGGGTCCTGGGGCTGGAGTGGCAGCTTCTAGATATTGGACAGCCCTCCCTGCCTGTAACTTGGCCTCAGAACCCTGACAGCAGGTCCTGGGGCTGGAGTGGCTGTTTCTTGATATGGTGGAATGACATCGCCTCTGTGCGAGGAATAATGCCCCCAGACCGATGACAGTGGACCCTGGGGCTGGAGTGGCAGCTTCTATGTATTTGCCACAGCCCTCTGTGCCTGTAACTTGGCTCCAGAACCCTGATGGTGGGTCCTGAGGCTAGAGTGGCTATTTCTTGATGCTGTGGAATGACAGCGCTCTGTGCGAGGAATGACGGCCCCAGACCCGTGACGGTGTGTCCTGGGGCTAGAGTGACAGCTTCTAGGTATTGGCCACAGCCCTCCCTGCCAGTATCGTAGGCCCCAGAACCCTGATGGTGGGTCCTGGGGCTGGAGTGGCTGTTTCTTCATGCAGTGGAATGAAATCGCCTCTGTGCTCCGAACTCCTGAACCGCATTCGCCCATCCCTACTTCAGGGGGCTGCCCCAGAATAGGCATAGCCTTCTGTGCACCTGCTCAACCTGCACATTTGGCAAGACACCTTTAGATGAACAGGTCACCTGCTGTGAAGCAGACTGGTGCTCCCAGGGCAGCCTAGCCATCTAAAAGCACCCATTGTAAGGAGCTAACAAATGAAATGGATACAACAAGCAAAGGGAAGTAGAGGGAGAAAGCATTGCATTGGGTTACACCCAGTACCATTTCGGGGTGAGGTTAAGAGGGAAGTTGCTCTGAAGTCTGGACCACTCATATCTAAGGGGATCTGTTGTGGTGGCTGAACCCCACACCCCACCCCCACACCCCAGACAGCTACTTCCAGACAAGAGTGGAGGAGTCTAAAAAAAATCATTTATGCTGGGCCTCTAAAAAATCTTTAAGTAGCCCTGGTTGCACAGTAAGACATTGGGTAAACTTAGAACAAATGCCACTCTACTCCAGACACCTGTCAATTAAACCCCTCACTGTCAGTACATCCGCACAAAGGCTAGAGACTCTGAGTCATACAGCATTTGATTTTTTTGTTTTGTTTTTAACCAGAAAAAGGATTTTTTTGGTGTAGGAAAAGAGAGCAGCAACAAGTTTTGATGGTTGAACTTCACAATGGGAAATGAATGAATGAATTTTATTTACGACCCTTAAGGTCAAAAAACACATCAAAAAACAAATACAAAGGACATACAGCATCTTATTGGGGATAACACAACTTATCCGAATTCAACAAACATACAGCATCTTATTGGAGGTAACAACTTATCCATCATTTTAACAATACAGCTTCCTCAATTTTAGTTTCATATATTTGCCCTCCAATACATACCACTCAGCAGCGTTTTGACCTTTCTGAGTTGTCTCTTTGATTTCCCATAAAATATATTTTAAACTGTTATCTATATTATGGTTATTTCTGATTCACCTGGTTCTTCCTTTTTATCTGTGCTGCACTCAGAAACTTTGCGAGATGGAAGACTGACTTCGATGTCAATTTCTGAAAAATATTGACCGTCTTCTCATGTGAGAATAGTGTGTCCCCCTTGACCCACGGGGTCAGCCGTTTTGTTCTTTTGGCTGCATACAAGGGGCATTCCCACAGGGAATGCGATATATCCTCCACCCTCGTCTGTGTACATAGGCATAACCTTTGCTCTAAAGGAATTTTCTGCCAGCGTCCCTCCTGAATGTTGGATTCCAGCTGTGAGAATCTCATACGTATAATTGCAGATCTCAGATGGTATTGGGGGATCTGTAAATAAAGTACTGGCTTTGATGCTGCGAATCTATATTGATTCAAGGAAATATATGTAAGCTCAGCGACCCTAGCCTTATCCTCCTGAAGGGCAATGTCCTTCAGGAGGACCAAAATGTGCTCCTTATCACCCCTAATTGGAATACAATCTTGAAGTTCCCCCATATACCCAAGGCCAATTTTTGACAGTTCAGATCTTATTTCTTGAGCCCAGGAATGTTTAGATCTCAAGTTTCATTCCATTTCCAGGAATAACCTCTTGGGGATGCGGTTTGGGGAGAGGGTCCTGAGCTTAAGCCAGTATGCAAAAACTCGCTGCCTAGCTTTGACAGCCACGTTTAGTATCCTTAACTCCTGTCTTATCAAAGCTCTTGGGGTTGATATTTGTACTCCCATTAGCTTTTTCAAAAAGATTGCCTGTACTACCTCAATGATTTTACCTGCCCCCTGATCTAGCCCCCACAGCTCAGCCCCATACAGAAGAGTGGCATCTAGTTTGACCTCCGCCACTTTCAAAGCCTTGAGGCAAGGTCGTTTGCCACATCTCCCAAAAAATTTCATAATCCCACCTATGGCCTGCTCAGCCTTTAGTCTAACCCTGGCCAAATGTGATCTCCATAATAAGAATGGGGCATCGAATGTTAGCCCCAAATAAGTGTATGATTTGACCATTTCAAACTTTTCTTTTCCCAATACCCATTTGTGTCTCTTAAGTGAACCAAAATACATCACTTTAGATTTGGGGACGTTTATGATCAGGGCATTTTCCTTCACATATTGTTCTAGAGAAGCCAACATTCTTTGTAAGCCAATAGGTGTCAGGGACAGTAAAGTCATGTCATCTGCATAGAGTAGCAGGAACAAATCACCACCAATAGTCTTTGGATGATGATTGCGGTGGTTTTGCAGCTTTCTGACGAGATCATTGGTGTAAAGACAAAATAATATTGGGGCGATCACACATTCCTGTTTCATCCCTTTAGCTGTTGAAAAAAAGGCTGTAAGCTCTCCCTGTGTGCCATATATGACCGCTGTGGTAGTGCCCGGTCCGTGTAGTATTTCCGGACCAAATTCAGCAATGGGAGATCCATACCTAGCAAATCTAACTTCTGCCATAATTTGACCCTATCTATGGTCTCAAACGCTCCCTGTAGGTCAATAAACGCTGCATAAACCGGCTGGTTTTTTTGGTTATATTTCTTCACAAGATGGTATAATGAAAAGCATCAATCAATACAGGAATACCCATGGCAGAATCTGGCCTGTTCTTCTACTATTATATTTTTATCCTCCACCCAATCAACAATATTCCCCAATAGATGTTTTCCGTATATTTTCGCCGGGAGATCTATCAAACTAATTGGCCTATAAGAGGCTGGGTTATCCCTGTCTCCCTTTTTATAAATTGGGACCAATATGTTTGTTTTCCATGTGGCCGGAGCCGGGCCGCCGATTATAACATTATTTATGACCTTAGTCAAAATGCTGGCCCAGAAAAGTGGGTCAGATTTAAGCAATTCAGGGGATAGGAAGTCTGGGCCAGATGCCTTCGCCGCCTTTAAATCTCAAATGCGGCAGAGGATATCCTTATTTGAGGCCATATATGATTCTATCTCACCTTCCCTCAAATCTTCCCGTAATGTATCATCATTCTGTGCACAAACTTGGGGCACATCTTTATTTCCAAATTTCTCTTCGTAATATCTTACCCAGATAGATGGAGCTATATAAGAGTCTGGCGTAATGTTCCTTTTGATCTTACCCCCTCCAACTATTTTCCAAAATAGTCGTGTGTCCTTAGAACCTGCTGCCTGCTTCAATTTTTCCCACATGGTTTCCTGATATTCCTGTTTTTTCCCGGCCAATAACCTTTTATAATTACCTTTAGCCTGTCTCCAATAGACCTTAAATTCTTCCTTTTCCAGTGAATCTACATTTCCCAAAATATGGAGCAATTTCTTCTTTTCCATGAGGCATTCCTTATCAAACCAGCCCTTATGGGCTCCATGCCCTTACTGCATCTCCCCAGAGGTAAAAAAAACTGTATATATTTTACTTAGGAGAGCATTATAACCTTCTAAGATCAGGGGTCTGTTCTGTTGGAAGCTTTTGATCTATCTCGGCCAGATGGGAAGAGCAGATACCCAGTATCTTAAGTTCTAACTCACTATCCCACTTGGCCTTCCTCTTCACCAATTTCTGTGAAGAAGTATGGAGTACTTCCTTACCAATGCCTTTCCTTAAATTGATTTCCACAATTAAAGGGTGATGGTCACTTTCTGGCCTTAAACAAATTTGTAAAGCCTGACAAATATTCCAATAATTTTTGTCTACCAGTATGTAATCCACAGTACTAAATCCCCTTGCCGAGCCAAAAGTAAATTGGCCCGGTATATCAGGAGCAAGATCTCCATTTAGCATCCTCCAGTTGTTATCCTTCATAAAATTACACAACCACCTCCCCTCAACATTGGTTCTCTGGTCCAACATTTTTGGACTGATCGTTATAGGTAACATAGAGTCATTTGTTGCTCTTTTGTGGTTTCCAACCCTAGCGTTGAAATGGCCAACCAAGAGCAACATAGCATGTGGCACCAAAAGCCCAATATATTCTACCTTAGCCTCCAAGAGAGGGACCCACCACCCTGGGCCCTGTCCTTTCTTCTTGGGGGGAAGGTAGATATTTATAACCACCATAGTAGTGGAGTGTGCGAATTCCAACTGTATAGCCTGGAAATATGGAGAGTCTAGATCTATCTGCTGAACTCTGCAGTCAGATCTGACTGAAACCCCCATCGCCAATCCTCCATAAGATCTTCCTTTTTTGTGTAGTTTAAATGCGGGAACCACGTAAAAAACAAATCCATTTATATACAGATCCCCTTCTAGCCATGTTTCTTGCAAGGCTATAATATTGGATTCGGAGAGAAAAACTACCCAGTCCTTGTCTTGCAGTTTCTCCCCAAGTCCAGCTATGTTCCAGGAGATTAACTGGACTGAGCGATTCTCTTTCTCTCTTCGATTCCAGTCATTCATTTTGTGGCTTTATTGGATTGCCCCTCCATTCCCTGTACCCTGTTCTATTATTTTCCCCAAAGAATTTCTTCATTCCTATTCCTCTTTTCTGTGACCACTGAGTACCCATAAGCCGATTTCCCAGACTTCAGTAAAATGGCAGGGTGTCCTCACCTATCTCCAACCCTATCATAATGGCCTCTGCTTTCTCAAGTATAAACTTCCTCAATTCCAGATCCCCAAAACCAACTCTCACTGGAGCATAATGAAATCCCCCTCGAGCTTGATAAAGTCTCGAAGCAAAAACAATTGCCTTGGTCAGTCTTGATGTCTGTATTCCTAACCTGGAGGCAAGATAGCCCACCACCTTCTGTTTTAGATGATATACAGACTCATGTTGTTGTTGGTCTAAGTCATATATGACGATGTTTTGTTCCGAGAATTTGTTTATGGGGGTGTAATCCTGGGCAATCTCTTCAGTCTGGACCGACCTCTCGGAGATACATAGCCTCTTCTCCCTATACCTAGACTGCCTATTCTGCGGGTAAATAGTATTACGGGTATCACACGAATGAGGGACTAATTCCTCTAACTGTGGAATCCCTGCAGGTGTGCTGGTCTGAGTGTACCTATGTTGTATTAATTTCAGTTTTTCGGACTGAATATTTACATTTGCTATCTGTTGTCTAATTATATTGTCTTGGATTCCTTTGAGGGTACACCTAATTTGGTCCATACCTCCTATCATCTCTTTTATTTCGAGAGAGAGATTATCAATTGCTTGTCTGAGTACTTTGCAGCAACAATTCTCATGAATCAGAGAGTTGATAAGTTTTGGACAGTTAGCTGCATTTGCTTGCTGTGAGGGAGACAATTGTGGGTAACTCTCTAGGAAGGTAATAAAACTGTTCCCCAAATTAGAGTCCAATGATATAGGGCTTGTCCCTATAGGAGCTGCCAAGTCGATTCTAGACTTTGTTGGATTTATCCCCTCATTTAGATGATGGTCTGATATATTACTTTGGGAGGGGATCCGAGGACTGTCCATCGTTTCTTCCCCTTTTTCCAAGTACCCAACAGTAGGTAGCAAATGGGACGATGTAACCAGTGGAGATGAGGTACACATCTGCCCCAGCTGCTCTAGTTTCTTCCCTCTCCGTGTGATATATTTTGTTATTTTAACTTGGGTATTCAATTTTTTTACTGCTTCCAGGAGTGATGTAGTTCCCCTATTTTCCCCCTCCATAATGATTTTAACTACCACTTCCTTTTGTCAGAAATGTTACTTGCCTTCCAAGACAGTAGTTGGGGTATAGCTGTTCTAACCCACAGCTCAGTAAATATTTATTTTGTTAACCTCCTATTACCGATGGGAGGATTTTCCTCCTAGTGTGTTAACCCAATACCCACAAGCCAACAGAGCCTTTGTATTCAGTCCCCCCACCTCCTGTAGTCACTTCTAATAACTTTATATGTCCAACAGCAATTCAAAAAGTCTGATTTGGAAGATACATACAAAATAAACAGCCTCAGCTGGCGTCTAAGGCTGCGCGCACAAAGGCGCGCCCTTGTGCGCACAGCCTTTAGGCGCGATGCCCTTTGGCGCACACCTTTGGCGCTGCCGCAAGGCGGGGGCTGAGCTCTTATAGTCCGGCGGGGCGGGGATAAGCGCCAAGCCTCTGAGTCACAGGTGGGATTGATCAACGTTCTCCAGCAGCACATGCAGCTTCCACTCCAAGGGCCTGTAAATTACACCGCAGGGGCGAAGATTGTGGCTCAGAACTTCAGGGGAGCACCACTCACCCAGACACCAACCTCCCAGTCACTTGGGCCAAAAACCTGTTACTTGCCACACGCTGCCACAAGGCATGGGCCGAGCTCTTATAGTCCGGTGGGGCGGGGATAAGCGCCAAGCCTCCGGGTCACAGGTGGGATGGATCAACGTTCTCCAGCAGCACACACAGCTCCCACTCCAAGGGCCAGTCAATTACACCGCAGGGGCGAAGAACATGACTCAGAGCTTCAGGGGAGCAACCACTCACCCAGACACCAACCTCCCAGTCACTTGGCCCCAAAAACTGTTACTTGCCACACACCGACTGCAGTTGGTGCAAAATGTGGCAGCCCATTTCCTTATGGGAATGGGCCACCCAGAGTATATATTACACCAGTAGTCTGTTCTCTGCACTTGTTGCTTATAGTCTTCCAGGCCCAATTCAAGGTGCTGGTTCTTACCTATAGAGCCCTATATGACTTGGGTCCCACATATCTGCCAGATTGCCTCACTCTCCGTGTTCTGGATCAGCCCCTGCGGTTGACCAGGAGCACCCTTCTTGAAGTCCTCCCAGTATCCTGGGGGGTGACTTTGGAGAGGGTTTTCTTGTTGGCCGTGCCGAGGCTATGGAACTCCCTTCTGGCAGAGACCTGACCGGGCCCGGACCTCTCCTCTTTTCAGAGTCGTTGTAAGACCTGGCTGTTCCACCAGGCTTTTGGCAAGGGAGATGGGTGAGGGTGGGGTATTATTTTTTTCTCTCATCTTTTCCTGGGGTGTGTGTGTTTTCTCCCTTTTTGTCTCCTCTTCTCCCCCCTTTTTAGATGTTTTATGTTTAAGTTGATCGTGTATTTTCAATATTTTTATATATTGTAAGGTGTCTTGAGCTGCCTTTGGTAGGAGGGGTGGTAAATCAAATGTTTTAATAAAATAAGAAAATACAAATTTCGCCCCTTTCAGTAGCAGTGGAGGTGCTGGTGGGAGATCTGTCATCACTGAGTATAGTAATTCCTCATGCGCTTTCCATCCACAGTCTTCTGCATGTAATGGATGCATTCTCCATCCACACTTGTACTTGGTAGTATACTCTCATGTTGTGATACTTTGTGGCAGAGGAGGTTGGCGGCAATTGCAGGGATGTACAAGCATTCACAACTGTGGTAGTAAACACATGTCGTAGCAACTCATCTAAGGTTTCTTCATTTCTGGAACCATATAAAAATCAGAAGAGCTCTCTCCCCTGCAAGTGTAACCTCATCTTCGGTCACTTCCTTCTATAAAAAGAATTTGGCTAATTTTGCATACTCCCGGTTTTCCCATAGCTTTGCCAAAGCCTGACCTTTACAAAGACCATAAAGTCATGAAGTAGATCTGCATCCCTAAATTGCATGTGCAAAAATCAAGCCAAGGCACACCTCCAGACCCAATGCCTCTTGTATCTCTCAGATATTCCAAATCTGAACTCTGCTATATTTCTTAGGCTGTGGTGCAAAGTAGAGTTTTCCTTTTGTAAGACCTCCATGATAACACAAGAGAACTAGCTGGTCAGTATCATCACCAGCAACATGCAAAGTGTAATTTATGTCCGTCTGAACAATCTGCACATCTGCATCACCAGCGGCTTGAATGACAGTAAAACCTTTACCATGGAGATGAGTACGGATGTGTGAACGCAGTTTGGAGCGAACTTGAATAGTTTGGTCGACCAAACCGAACTTTCGAACCGAACTCAAATTTGACCGAACTCGATTTTCAAACCAAACCGAATTTCTGAACTCGGTTCTGTTCGCACATCCCTAGAGATGAGTACACAGTGCATTCACAAACCTTGATTTGTTTCATTGACTAGACAAGAACTCTTCTTTCTTTACTTTCAATGGCATGTCTAGTGTGAAAATTACTTCATGACCCACCATACGATTTATTCAGGCATGGATCGTATCTTTGATTGATGGTCCAGTGTCATCATAGCCATCAAATACACTAATTGTGTTAGAATATTTCTTGGCAACGTACGTGGGTAACAATCCATAACGTTGTTATACGTCTTGTTTTTGTAACCCTATACAAAAGAGTGCCCCATCCAAAATGTATTTCACAGTATCAGCCATTTCAACATCTGGGCTTTGTTCCAGCTTGCAAGCTAAAGAAATAGCTTTAACTAGGTCTGGTCTATTTGGTTCTTGAAGCATTAGTGACTCATCAAATGAGGTAGCTGGATATGGACAGAGTTCGTATTGATGCACAGAGTTCATATTGGAAATACTTGGATTCAGGGGTTTTAGATCTCGTCAAAGTCAGGAATCTCTGAAATAGGAGAGAGGGATCCACTCAAATGAAATCTCCACTTTTTACTTGCTTCATCATCATTTGAATGGCTTCCAGTTTCCTCTTAAATGAAAAAGCATTGATATGTTTTCCCTGCATGGCATTCAAAATTTATTTATATACTAGTATAATACACCAGTGATATACAGCAGTGCTCTGATCTCTGCGCTGGCTACCTATAGTCTTCCAAGCCCAATTCAAGGTCCTGGTATTGACCTATAAAGTCCTATACAGCTTGGGCCCTGCCTATCTTCAGGATTGTCGCACCCCCCAGGTCCTGGATTGGCCCCTGCAGTAGGCTGGGGATGTCCTCCTTGCAGTTCCCCGGGTTTCCTGGGTGATCACAATGAGGAGAGCATTCTTGGTGGCCACTCCGAGGCTGTGGAACTCCTCCCAATGAAGGTCTGCTTGGCCACAAGCCTCCCCTCTTTCCATCGACAATGTAAGACCTGGCTGTTCAGCCATGCATTCGGTAAGGGAGACAGGTGATGGGTGGGCAGTTGGGATGGGGGGTTAACACCGCCTGGTATGCCTTGTGGGATTTTTAATGATATTTTATATGTTTATTTTATTATACATTTATATTTTATACTGTGATATGTTATGTTTTATTTTTTATATTGTTGTGAGCCACCCCGAGTTGTGACAAGTGGAGGGGGCAGGCGGCATAACATTTTAAAAATAAATAAAATAAATTTACCTATGTCCTTGATTCCTCGACATTCACACCTTTGGAGGTGACCATACCATTCATGAAGTTTCTTAGCTATGTATTTCCTTCAAAAGGAGAACCACACTAAAGGACCTTAAGAACCAATGCTGTGTCTCGACAGTCTCGTCGTTGTCTTGTTTCTATATGCACCTTGTGCTACTCACTAGTTGTAAGCTTCGCATCGGTAACCTTCACATCAGTGAGGAAGTAAACGGCAAGTAGGTTAATTCACCTAAGTAACCTTCACATTGGTGCTTTGCAGATATGAATTATAACAATAACTGTATTCATTTATACATCAGTAACTAAAAAATATTTACTTATAGCGTCTACGTAGAGTGATAGAAATAAAGGTGAAAGCTTTTATTTTATGTAATTTGAGAACCCCTAATTGCCCCCCTCTTATGGTCAAATGCACTCCAACTAGTTGAGATAAGCTAGCACTGGTAGGAAACCATATGTCTCTATCCTTAACTGTTCATAAACTTAGTAAGCTGTCAGAGACTTTTGGAACACCTAACATATTAAAAAATTCCTAAAAAGCACATTTTGCCTCGAGGTAGCAAAGTAAACTTTTGATATGTTTATTAACATAGTATTCTGCAATAAATAGCACAAAATTATTTATTTTGCAATTTGTTTTCAGTACCCCCAAAAATTCACTTGGTTTTACTGTACTATGATCGAAGACATGATGACTGAGAATTCCCTTCTCAGTCATGTTTAAGTGAAGATGGCACTTCAACATAAAATGACCGTGTGTGCAGTTCCCTTGAACATCTAGATGAATAGGGACTGAGTTCTGGTTTTTGAAATCTTTGCCTTTTAGCTCCTCAAGTTACTTTTACTTCCACCAGTTTCTCTCTTTTATATCAAACGTATGAATGATCATAGCTTAAACTCCTGTCTGTTGTCCTTGATTGGGTATTGTCTGAAAACTGCCTGTGTAGATTCAAAAACCTTTAGACTTTGCAATTTGAAATCACAATGTGTGCTTTCACATGGGCGTGGGGGGTACGCAACCCTGGAGGAAGTCCAGGGGTGCATCCCCGTGTCTGCCCACTTGCAGCCACACCTGGGTCCATTTTAGATGGACCTCATGTTCCACCAGTGTGGCACTCCTCCCCCACACCATAGCACTGAAGGTGAATCACCCACAATGCTATGATGTTGCTGGGGCAACCTCTGGCTGCAAGTGGGACT
>QEPC01001171.1:0-10891 GCA_003113815.1 Sphenodon punctatus
CCAATATATACTTCACTAGAGCAAGGGTTTGCTATAATGAAGTTCACATGTTCTTTTAATATGTCTCTTGAATGTTCTCACAATCTGTAGGGAGAAACTGGTTGGTACCCTTCAAATGTACTCAAATCTTTCTCCATTTCAGAATGTATAATATATCATATTGTAATGATTCCCATTAGATTGTAATCTCCAAAGGAAGCTAAACACAGAAAATAGAGGTCCCCAGAGGTCCCTAAATCTATTTAATATAATCCTCCCCTAGGAGAAATATAAAAGTCCAAATTACAAAAAAAAAAATTAAAAAAATTACCTTCTTTTCTTGTTAATTCACCTATTTTGCCACCTTTGAATAAACACAGTATGACAAAAGTCTTGCGCTGCATTTTGAGTTTGGCTCACTTGTTATACAACATCCTAAAGCACACTGGAATTAAAAGGATGATTCATTCTGACTTGCAATACAATAGTTGGAATTTGCATCTTTTAACTCAGGGTAGCATTATTCTATCTCACAGTATTATAGACTATAGTGTGGATGGACACATTATAAGAGAAGCTGGTGTGCAATTTTCCATCAAATTTCTTTTAAAAAATCAAATTGGTTATATGCTATCAGAATTTTTCATGATAAAAACATCAACTTTTTAAAATGTTTTTTTGGTGTGAAAAGTATGACAACAAAAATGTCAATATATCAGTTTCGGCATTCAAAATGCCAAAATTTGCAAAGTGAAAGTGAATTGTTAACATTTTTAATTCCAGCTAACTACCATGTAGACATCTGGTGGGATTTCACATTTTGAAATACAGTGCTTCAAAAGCGTTGGAACTTTTGACATTTTTAAAAAGCATTTGGCATGTCTGCATTTTAAAATATTTTGTCCAGCTTTGAGATTTTTGAAATTATTGGTTTTGAAAATATAAAACCATTTTCAAAGTGTTTCAGTTTTTGGTTTCATAAAAAGACATAATTTCCCATTAAAAATGAAAATTATATTTTTTTTATCAAACTGCTGTGATATTTTTAAACTATCTATTATTTTAAGTTTAGCAAGAGACAAAAACACCTTTCTTATTCATAGCTGTCTGTCCTAATAATTTTCCATTTGCTATTTTCTTCCCCAAAAATGTCTGATTGCAAAAACTGGTTGTTGTGGAAAAAGTTCCCAATAAAATATATTGACAAGATTTGTATCTTACAAAGCATTTTAGAATATAATTTGTACTCAGAAAAGGATATGCAGGGAGAGGAGGGGAAATTAGGATTGACAGGGCATTCTGGATATCTTGGAAGTAGGACTAGATGAGATAAAGTCTTTCCATTTCAAGGGTAAATAATGACCTTTCAGAGTGCTTACCAGTGTCTATCAGTACTTCATCAGTTTCTTACAATTCTGTTCTTCTGCAGGTTTTTTAGTGCTGAAACTCGGTATTTGAAATTACTTGTGTTTTACCAAGAATCTCAGTATTCGACTCAATTTTGTTGAGTACCAAGTAACTGAGGAATAGGTCAGTATTCAGTCCAGTGCTTGGTACTCGGGTAAATCCTTGGATGGGCAACACACGGGGCTTTTCCTGTAACATACGGGGCTTTTCCTGGTTCTATATAAGGGAACTTGGTACTTGAAAAATACTCAGTAGCCAGCTGTATTTTACCGAGCACTGAATATCAAATATTAGGCCAAGTTACTGAGGACCAGCCAAACACTCAGCTAATTTTCAGAAACTCGAAGCTACTTGCAATTTTTTTTGTTTTCCTTTTTGGTAACAGTCCTACATTTTTTCCATCACGGGCCTCATTTTTTAGGACTTTGTCGCTTTCTGGGACTTTTTCATCACTTTCCAGGAATTTTATGACAGTTTTATGGCAGTTTTATTGCACTTTTGGAAATTTCAAGCACAACCCTGGTGCTTGCTTAGCCAGCAAGTTTTCATCTCCTCAGCTACTGGGGGTATGCACAGGGCACACATGAGGCTTGGGACCAGTTCATGGCTGCCCCATTCAAGGTGTGGAAAATATCATAAAATGGCAGAAAACAGTGGGAAAACTGGAAAAAAAACTGCACAAAATTCAGTGAATGCCCTGCATCTGATGGTAGCAGCACTCGCTGAGATGTTTCATTTCAGGTCTACCTAGCTTCCATCAAGTTCAATAGTATAGATTCAGAGGCTGTCAGGGGTCTGTCAGATACTAAAGAAATGCCAGAAGTCTGTCAGATACTACTTCGGAACAGCTAATACTTATGACAGCAATTTTTTTAATTTCCCAGATGAATTTGGAAAATTATCTGAAATAAATTACAGCTATGCTGTTCCAGAGGAATTTTTCAAGCAAGCCTTCCAAATCCATGCCAGCCATCTTAGCTCTTTCCATCTGCTTTGCCATGGAATTCTGAAGTTTTTCCTACCTCCCCTGTGCCTGAATTACGTTCTACACAGAGAGGAGGGATAATTTACCAAATTATCCATCACATCAGCAGGGGAAGCTGAACAACAAAGCTACATGAAATATTTATTTATTTATTTATTTTAAAAAAGAAGTCTTCATGAAGTATGTCAAGAGGCCAGAAATAATATTTTAATGAAAAGAGCTATGTTTGTAAAATCAAAACCATTTGCAAGGGCATAATGGAGCCAATACTAACAGAATGGACTGAATCCTCAGTTGGGATTTTACTTAAAGAATGGAGCACAATGCCTTCTTTCACAATGACTAGCAGTTTTGGATGAATTGCCACCCTAACCCGTGTCCCTGCCTGCTGAAGGCTTTGCCAAAAAGAAAGGTTTTACACTGACTCCCAAATATGCTCAGATGTGGTATCACACAGTTAGTACTACTTTGTAATTCTCTAATTGTTCTTCAGCATTGTGCTATTTCCTTTCACATAGATTGTGTATTTTGATGTGAAGTTCATGATTCTGTTCGGATATATTCCAAACCCTTTAATATCACTGAGGGTTTCTTGTTCAGATATTACACTGAGGCTGTATTTTTACCTGCGGTGGCGGTGGCAGCAGCAGGAGGGGCGAGGGAAGACATGGCAGCCCGGAGGAGCCGGCCGATGGGAAAAGAGCCAGTGCGAACTGGGATCTACCGCGGCTTCTCTCACGCATGTCAGGGCAGGATTTTGCACCTTGACATGCATGAGAGAAGCCGCGGCAGATCCCAGGTCGCACCGGCTCTTTTCCTGTTGGCCAGCTCCTCGGTGCTGACACATCTTTCCTCACCCGTCCTGCTGCCACCACCACCGCTGCAGGTGAGAACGCAGCATGAGAGGTACAATACCATGTAGTAAAGAAATCACTGAGTATATTTACCATTTTGTAAATAAAATTAACTTACCTTGAGTTATTACCATGTATTACCCCTCAAGAAAGTCAATATTAATGACCTCAAACTAGGGGTGTGCAGAAGGCAACCCATTTATTTTCATTTGTATTTAGCAAAAAACCCTTTGTTTTGGTGTGTGTGTGTGTTTGTAAACAACCAATTCATTTTCTCCCCCCTCCTCCCTTTTATCAAAATATTCAAAGAAAAATAAAATATATGTACAACCCCCTACACACACACACACACACACCTCCCAAGGGGAAAGTTGAGACAGGAGAACTAGCTGGGCTTGCTATACAGGGAAGGGTCAGAAAGGGGAGCTGTGAGGAAGTTCTTCCAGGAGGGAAAGAGATGGGAAAAGAAGATGGCTGCCAGAGAAGATGAGTAGGCATCAGGAGAGGGATTCAAAGCAGCACAGGAGAGAAGCTTAGGGATTCAGAAACATGCAAGAGAGCAGAAGAACTCAAAATAGCTCTTGCCACACCTGCCTTGGAGCTGGGCCTCATTTGGACAGAGGGCCTAAATCTGGTGGGAGGCCTGGTGGAGCCCCAGACCCCAAAAGACAAAGAAAACTACTGACTGCAGCTACCCCATCAAGGGTCAACATGAGTCAGCTGTCCATAGAAGTACTTGGGGGAAATTTCTTGGGAAGGAGGAACTCTGGGAGGTGTTGGTGTTAAAGGCAGCCACTGTTTGTTATTATGGTGTTTGTTGTATGTTAATCTTGAAAGTAAAATGCCTGGGGTATCCCCCCATGTTTGTTTACCCTTACTGATGTAATGTAATTAGCATCTAAGGTCCTTATCTCCCAGGAAGTGTAATATCTGGGTGGGAATCCATAAAGTGCCCTAGAAGTGGGCCACAACCCCCCCGCCCCCAGATGGAAGCACCGAAATACAAGAAAAGGATGAGTCCAGGTTATATATATATTTAAAAACCATTGTTATTGCGCAAAATGGCCACCGGACCACTCTGTCCATGCGTGCCCTTTTTGAAAATGGCAGCAGCAGTGTTGCCGTCATTTTGGAAAAGGGCAGCTGGTCTGCATATGTGCAAAATGGCCACCGCCACTAATAACATCAATAGGTACAATACATTACTATGTTTTTGGAAGGAATGTCTGCTACTGACACAAGTGTGCATGGAACTAGTCAGATTTAGCTGGGAACGCTTCAGATGTGCAACCACTGTGTAGGAAATGCAGTGTGCACACAATCTTCACACAATCTGCACAACTGTCCACATGCAAGTTTAGGATCAGGCCCTTTGTGTCTTTCCGACATGGATCAACAGATGAATGGAAATAAATAGAAAAAAAATCATGAATTGGTAATTGATAAATTGGCACAAAACGGAATAATGGTAAGTCATAGAGTTGGAAATGTTCATTTCAGTTTTATCCAAAACAGCCCTGAAGGGTCCAAAAATCAGACCGTTTCGGTTCCCAGTTTTCGATTCTGTATTTTCCCATTGAAGGCAATGGGAAAATCTTCCGATTGACTTCAATGGGGAGAGGAACTGGGGTCCAACATCCCATTCCCAGGGCACACTACCAACCTCAGAGGATGGAGGTGCGCATCTCCAGGCCCAAGGGCTCGTCTTCATCCCCACCCCAACTCCCTGGGACCCTTCTGACTGGTGGCTTGTACTTACCAGTCTGTGGGTCTTGGAGTATGAAGGTGAGGAGCTGCCATCTCCATTGCCAGTAGGACCGCCTCCATTGCCTGGTGGCTGTGCTGGATCCGGTGCAGCTGTGGAGATCCCAGCCTGTGAGAACCCAGCAGCCATTCTTCCCAGGGTGCACTGCCAGAGCTCCACTACCAGAACTCCACTGCTGGGAGGCTGGGAACATTTGTTTGCATTGAAACATTTTTGTTTTCATATAAAAATAATAAAATAAAAATTTAATGCAAAAAATTACCATTGGAACATTATGCACATGCACACCCTTTCCCAAAATGGTGGTAGCAGCATATAATAATAATAATAATAATAATAATAATAATAATAATAATAATAAATAAATAAAAGAACAAAAAATAAAACAATTTTTTTGTTTACGAAAACCTCCAAAAATGAAGGGTTTTCAAAAGAAAAAAGTAAAAAAATATGAAAATTTATGATGTTCCTTCTGCATGCCCCTGTTATATACACATTAAAGAACTTTGCCACCTGCCAGTGCCACCCCACTCTGCAGCGCTTGCCTACAGACCAGTCTCAGGCTGCACCTTCCCTCCTTCAGCATGGACCTTGCCCTGAGAGTCTCAGAAGTGCTGTATTGCATTACTGAACGAGTCCAGTCTGGGCAACATTGCCACTTGAGAACATCCATATAAGTGTCCTTCAGTCCTGGGGTTGGAGAAGTCTTGGGTCCCTGGCTGCCTTCTCTGTCCCACAACTGGACACAGAGTGAACTTAGTTTGGTGTCCCTTGTTGATGGACTCAGGCCGTGGAAACAGTGACATTTCTGTCCTTTTCCTGGGTCTGCAGACCATTTGGTTGCCTGCCCCTGGTTTGTGTGTGACTGCACTGAGAAGGGAGTGGGGATAAAGTGAGGGAGATGAAAGGAAGGTGTCTGCTCCCTGCCATACCAGTCTCTCAGAACAGTAGCAATGTAGGGGAGGGAATATCGGTGTCGGAAAATCTGATACACCCGATAATCAGGTATATTGGATTAATCTGATAATCACCGGTATCAGCATACCGGATTTTTAACATTGGCCTTTTTACCGTTTTTTTAACATCGTGGTCATTGAACTGAATGGCCACAGTGTAAAAAAACCAGATAAAGCGGCCAATGTTAACAATTTGGTATGCTGATACCGGTAAATCCGATACTGGGGATTTCTGATACCAATAAATCTGCTATCCGGTATTCTCCCCGGCGTCCCATCCCTAATAACCAGGGAACCATGTTCACTCCATTTGTCTTCGCATTGGGAAGAAGGCACAGTAAGTATGGGAAAACTGGTCACAACTTTTTATTAAACAACACAGCAACCTGTGGAGAATGGCAACCTGTTGGAAAGACATAACCAATTATAACCAATCAACCAATTAAATGAGAACAGTGGACAGATCCTTATTGCCTATTAAATATATCATATTCACTCTAATTAGCCAATTATTCTAATTATTCACCATTATGCAATGGTCACATAAAATACTAGTGAAGAATTCCAGTTGAAATGCCAATCATTGATCCAATTATAATCAGGCCAAATTAATACTTCTGGGTGAGTCCTAAGGGGAGTGATTGGNTTGGCTGCCCTACGATGGAAGGATTCATCGTAGCGCAGCCACGCTCCAGGACCTCCCGTATCAAAGGCTCGGCGCACAATATCCAAGTATTTGATTATCTCCAGTTCGCGTTCAGGGAACTTAACCAATGTCACACCCATATAAATAGTGTAGGCAGCTGTCCAGTTGGACCAGGTGCACTCCGCCTTTGGAGTTTTAAACTTCTCCTTCTCTTTCCTCTCTTCCTTCTCGTTAGGGTCAGGTATAGGGTCGCTGAAAAGGAGGGCAAATATATTAAGATATCAATATATCAATATATTCGCCACTCCAAATCTTCTCTCTGGTGGCCTGGAGCAGATGCTCGCCCAGCGGGGCTGAGATGTCTGCATACCCCCCTGACAAAGGGCAGGGCTCCTACTTATGACCACAGCACCGCGCGGCCAAATCTGTGCAGCACCTATCTGCACCCCATACTTGGGCCGCCGCTTTGTATCCCTGGGCAGGGCAATGTCTGCAGCCAACGGCCTGGCACTGTATGCCCCGCCCCCCTGAGTGACACCCCCATTCGTATCCTGAATAGAACTGGCTTCTTCCCCATTCCCTTTGTGTACACACTACTCCTGGGAATTCTTCTTCTTGTCCTCTGTGGGGCCCCTGCCCCCACTGGGCACCATCCCCTTCCCACCAGCTTTTGTCGATCTGCTCACCTTCCAGTGGTTCGGGCTCGTACCGCAGCCCGGGGCCCACTGGCCCCGCTGACTCCGCTGAACCGCCTCTAGGCTCTCCGTCAGCACCTAGTCAAAGAGTGCTGATTTGCGCCTGGTAGTTGGGCAGGGATTCCTCCCTCCACCTGCTGCTCCTTGGCTCTTTGTCCCTGTAATGAGATGGGAGGGCCTGCTCCCTGCCTTGTCCCTGGCGACGTGGACCCTCCCTGCTGCCCGGGGTCGAGACCCCCACCACTTCACTCATTGTGGACACCTGAATGACACCCTTGTGATCAATCTCTTGCCCATGGCCCCCCTCCAGCTCATCTATGCAGGCCTGATAGCCGGCTAGCTGGGCCTGCATGGCTTGGAGGACTGCCTCCTGGGTGGCCCCACCCTGCTGCTTCCTTTTATATTTGGCCGCTTTTGAGGGTTCCCCAGCGGCCCTCTTCATCGGGGCTTTCCTCTGGCCTTTCCGTACGCAAGTGGCCATTTTTCCAACTGCTCGCTTTAGGCCCTACCTACTAGCCCCTGTCCCTAATAAGGTTTAACCTGGGAGGGAGGGAGGTGTTCTCCTTTTACCACTGAATCAAGAAAGGCAGGTGGGCCCAAACTTCCAGGCTAATGGCTAGAGGCAGATCCACAAACCTGCTAAATCATGACCCTTAAGAACGGGTCAAGGTGTGATGGCTCACTGTGTGGTGTGGGAGGAGTCCCCACCATTCCCCACTGTGCCTGTTAGACCCGGTAGTACAACCTCCCTTTAATCCCACTCCCCCGGGTTCCCACTGCTTGAGAGGACAGGAGGGAATCTCCTCAGGCCCCTGGGGAGAGCTCCTTGTGGCCAAACCTGGCCACGTTAAATGCACCCTCCTGTGCAACTCCCCCTGAGTATGGGTGGCGGGGTAGCTTGCACAATGAGGGGCCTCAGCCAGTGCTCTAATTTAGGTCTGAGGGGTACCTGTAATTATAACCCCTGGCTCGGTTCCGAGGGGGGGCTCCCTGGTATTTTGCTGGTGGTGGTGGTGGGTCCTGGAATTTTAATCCCCCTGCCTCAGTCTCGAGGGGTGGGCTCCCCATACCCTGGTGAGGGCCTCAGGCCCTGCTCGCACCCAGAGGAGACCTAGTCCCCCACCAGGGGAGGGCTAGGCTGCCTCTCCCCCANAAACATAAAGAACAACATGCTGTCACCATTAACCAGGCAAATTATACTCACACACTACCCTTGCTGGAAGAGGGCAAACATAAGACTTAAATGCTGAAGAACGCCACCTGTCCATCGACTTAATATCTTCTGTTGAAAAACCTGCCGCAGCTGCAGTGGACGCTGCGCTAATTCTAAAGGAATGGGAACTGAATCTTCCCACCACCCCCCAACGCATCCAGGCACCATCTCATAACCGCCACATACTGAAAATGAGTAAGTGGCAGACCATTCCAGTGAATAAACAACAGCCCAAAAACACTAGGTCTAACTCCCCAAAACTCTCTCATACATGAGACCGGACATATCACTGGCTCAACAGATTTACAGAGCACAACCGTGGTGCCTCTCATAATCTGATCAGTCTTTGACCTTCTAATACTCAGTTGCACACTGTCACCACCAACCAACACATCACCAATCTGCAGAGCCCTACCAGACAGGTCTGAACATGAATTCACCACCAACTCACTAACTCTCAAGGCTGCAAAAAAGGCAATCACAAAAGTCGCCTGAAAAGACTTAATTTCACCCACGTCACTACAAATAACACACAGCTCCTTTACCATGTCCGCCAACAGCTTGGGCGACATTGGCACCCTGCTATCAGCCATATCCCGCCCATGTCTCCTCCAGGACTCTAGTTGGCCCTCAGGATAGGAGATCCAGACAACTCAGAAGGACCGACCATCTTTGAAAGAAAAGATAAGGCCAACCACTTAGCCACAATCGTACCTGGTGCCAAACCTTTTCTTCTAAGATCCAATCCAAATTGGACCACCTGTGGCAAAGGGATCGGAAAACACACAGCCCAGCCCTTTCCTGCGGAAAAAGCACAAAACTCCTTCAACGCTCTCTCATAAAGGTGCCATGTGGCCAGAGAAATGGCACCCTTCACCATTTCTATAAGCTCTAAAATCCAATGCTCCAAAGGTCCTGGGGAACAAAGTCTTGCTTCTCCCTGATTGTTGGAGCGAGATCCCTAAAACATTGGATCTGGAAATGAGAGAGGGCATCAGCAATCTTGTTGCTCACTCCTGGCACATGTTTTCAAGAAAAAATTATGTTATGCCTCAGGAACCATAAGACAAAAACTCTAACTAGGCACATAACCCTCACAGATTTTGAAGAAAATGAATTCTCCACATGCACCACTGCTAGGTTGTCACATCAAAATATCACCCTCTTATCTATAAATCTATCAACTGACAAATGAACAGCCACTACTATTGGAAACAATTCCAAAAATGTCAAATCCCATAAAATATCCAAGTCATGCCAATGGGCCCACCACTGCTCAGAACACCACCTTCCCTGGATATAAATTCCAAGCCCAGCCACATCCACCACATCAGAATGCACCTGCAACTCAGCCTCCAAGAGAAATACTTCCCTCCACATGCTGACACCATTGTGGCTCTGAAGAAAATCCAGCCACACTCCCAAATCCTTCTTCATTTCTGTAGTGACTCTAATGTGGTGATGCGGCAAGGTAACCCTAGCAGTCCTAGCATACAGCTGAGACAAGAATACTCGACCAGGCGCCACGACCCTGCAAGTAAAATTCAGTTTTCCTAATAATGATTGCAAAACCCGCAAGGTTACCTTCCCAGCCCCCATATGGAAGAAATCTCACTCCTAAGAATCCTTAACTTCTTGTCTGGTAAACAGGAACACTGAGACTCAGAATCCAGTTCTATACCCAAATTGGTCAAAACGGAAGCAGGCCCTTTCGCTTTTTCTTCAGCCACTGGAACCCCAACCAACTCAGCAACCCTCCTGAAGGCAGCCAACAAGTCCCTGTGCTCTGAGGACCCTGCCCTACCAATGAACAAATAATCATCCAGATAATGAAACACTTGCAATGAACCTGTCCACTGTATCACGATCCATTCTAAAGCTGAGCTGAATTTCTCAAAAGTGGCACATGAGATAGAACTAGGGATGGGCGAATGTGGTTCGGAAGTTCCGAGTTCGGCCCGAACTCGGCCTGTTCGGATGACCGAATGTGAACACGAACATGAACATGAACACGAACACGAACGTGAGCACGAGCACAAACACAAACATACCGAACAGAACAGAACACCGAATGGCGAAATGGCCGAACAGTTTGGTCAGTTCGGATTGTGTTCGGGTGAGTTTGGGTGGTAAAAAAAAGGTTCACTGGAAGGTCGAACGTGACAGGGAGGGGTAGTACTAGTCACTGAGGAGAAGACTTCCAGGCACCAGGGTTGGAGAGGCTTGCAAGAAATGAAACTATCTGCCTCCCCCCTTCCCAACACCTTCTGAGCTAGTCAGTGTTCCTGAACAGCAGGCGTTGAGTAGGATTATTAGATTGCTTTAAGTTTCATTTCAGTTTTGTACTGAAATGAAACTTAAACCTTAAACTGAAACCTTGTGTTTGTGATT
>QEPC01001171.1:12818-27449 GCA_003113815.1 Sphenodon punctatus
GGGCTCCCCATACCCTGGTGAGGGCCTCAGGCCCTGCTCGCACCCAGAGGAGACCTAGTCCCCCACCAGGGGAGGGCTAGGCTGCCTCTCCCCCACCCGGTCCCAAACCTCGGTCTCTGGTCAGCTTCCAGCAGCCCTATCCCGGCACCACTTCACCGTCACCCTTGCAGCCGCTCCTTCCCCGCCAGTGACCGTCCACACTCTGAGGGAGGGGGGTTTGAAAATCCCACCCCGCTTGCCACTCGTCACAATTCAGAGTGGTGGGAGGCAAGCGACCTGGTCCTTGCCTCACCGCCTCACTGCACGTTCTTCTCCCTGCTCCGCACCCAGCCGAATGAGGTGTGCATGCAGGGAGGCTAAGATGGTGCCTGGGAATCCCATCTCTCACAAGAGTCCCAGGCGCCTTGAGTTGGTTGCCATGCAACCTCGACTTACCTGCCCATCCCACCAGCGGCCGTTCCCGACCCCCCCTCATCTCCTTTGTTCCAATGAGGGAGGGGGCACCGCCAAACCCCCGCTTTGATGAACGCGGAGGGGACTTCTACCACCATCACCTTCAACACCCCCCACAGAAAACCATTCCAAATACAAGGCAACTACATCTGCAAATTCCAAAATGTAGTGTATTTTATTCAGTGTACTAAATGCTGCCATTGGAACTACATTGGTGAAACTCAACAACCATTACACCTACGTCTGATAAAGCATAGACATACAATTTTGAACAAATCCTAAACCACTGACTTTACAATGGGAAGTCATTTCTTCCAACAAGATCACTCCTTTTCTGACCTGTCAGTCCTAATTCTCAAAGGAAACCTGCACAATACTCTCAAGAGATGAGCCTGAGAACTATGACTGTTTTTAAACAGAACACACCCACTGACCCCCACCCATCTCTCACCCAGCTGAGCATCCATCTGAAGACAGTATTGGTGGGAGTGCGCTCCCATGACCCATGCACCAACCACTCATGCCCTGACCCCACACAACACATCCGGGAAAAACCTGGGATGCTCCGTGTGGGGGCAGGCAGTGTGACGGTAGGGGTGAACACTCAGTGCACACCCATCCCAGCCTGGGTAAATCCCCCTGCTCACCAGATGTCCATCGGCGCTCCTCGCCAGCTGTGCCCATTTTAAAAGGGTATAAAATTTACAGTAAAAATAATGGACTTAACATGGACCTAAATTTCTCCAGCCACTAAAAAGATCTGTAATTTACAGTCCCCTGTATTTTTAACTTTTGTTACCAAGTTTCTTCATATTCCTTTTATTGCTGTATACCTTACTGGTAGATTGTTTGTTACCTCTGTCTCACTCTCTGACTCTCACAGCCCCTCTCATATGTAGTTCATACCTTCTGTCACTTGTTCCCAGTTCCTTTCTTATGTGATTTTATTTCACCTACCTGTTCCCCTTCCCTTCTTCCCTCATTCCCTCCTTTGTCCCCCTCCCTGAACACCAGTAACAGCGCTGTCTTTATAGCTCTGATTTTAATGCCTGGCACTATTTACCCCCCACCAGTCACCCTATCTTATCTAAATCCATTTTTTCCTGCCTCCTCATATACTTACTTCCTTCTTAGTCTGTATTTTTATTCCAAACTCTGTCTCCCTCTCTGACACTCTTAGACCCTGTCATATGTAGATTCTACATTCCCAGATCCTTTCTTATGCAATTTCACTTCAACTTAGCTGTTTCCATTTTAACCCAAACCTAAATCTACAAATCCTTAACAGCCTTGTTTTTATACCTTTAGTGTTTTTTTTTTAGTTTTTTTTTATGTCTGGCACTCTTCTCCCTATCAAATAACAGCCCCTTTCCCCACTAATCACCTTCTCTTATCTATCCCCACCCTTTCCTGCCTCTTTGTATACTGCCCTGTATTTATTCAGTTTATATATATTTTGACTGGCTACGTTACATGCTTGAGGAAGGGTCCTGTCTGGCCCGAAAGCTTGCTTATTCCACCAACAGTAGTTGGTACAATAAAATATATCATTTGAACCACTTTGCTTCTCTCTCTTTTACTTATCTGTGAGACTTTCACTGGCACTCAGCCCTATTTTGTTGGATAATTATTTTATTTTAGGCCATTGTAAGGTCTGGGAACTATTTCTTGCCTGAAGACAGAAGCCAAAGCTTTCAAACTTAAGGACTGTAAGGTGTTATCTTAAGTCACATCATTGCTTGCTGGAAAGATGAAAAATGGTTTTCAATGTGGGCCAAGTAGCTGAGATTTCATTCTACCATGATAGGGTCCTGGGTTCTATTTCTCACTGTGTTCTTGTGATTACGGCCTATAAAATCATACCTCTGTAAAAATGAGGTATCAACTCATGCTTTATTATTATTATTATTATTATTTTAAGGGCAGAATGACCTTGATCAAAAACAAGAGTAGTGAACCATGCAGGAATTAGTCATGAGGAAAGGGACCAGCGATGCTACCAGTGGACTGAGAGGGAGCAACTGTCCACTAATAGCAGCACCATTACCTCTCAGATTAGCAAGGCCAACCAGAATTTTAATTGAAGGGGGGCACAACACTCTCATATCAATTTCTGACATGGTCTACTCACTTCAGAGTGCTGTGATGTCACCTCCCGTCCCCACTGCCCATGCAAGTTGGGGCTGTTTCTAGCAGACTGACTGCCTTCTCTACCCTGCCTGCAGGAGCCCTCGTCAGGGGGAGACTGGATAACAGGTGGCAGAGTGGGCATCAGCACTGATCTTTGGAGGGAAGCAGCCCTATCCCAGTTTTCTTGCAACAACTCCAGCTAGCCAGGACTACTACGGGGGTATTAGGCCAAAGGTAGTGTGTGTGTGTGTGTGTGTGTGTGTGTCTCCCTGTGCTCTCCTCACCCTTGTTAATATTAGATTGTAAGCCCAATGGAAAGGGATCTGTCTCCAAAATCTGTGACTGTAAAGCGCTGTGTACGTTTGCTAGTGCTATAGAACTGATAAGTAGTAGTAGTAGTAGTAGCAGTAGCAGTAGTTTATAGTAGCTAGAGGGTAGTTGATACATGGCATAGTTGCTCCAGCTTTTTTAAAGTTATTATTAGCCATATAATAATATAAATATATTTATAATATCTAAATATAATAATATAAATATAGATTATTATGAGATATATATTTATAGCTCACCCTTGCTCCAGCTTTTTAAAGGTTATTGTTATCTATATAATAATATAAATATTTTTATACAATACATAAATATAATAATATAAATATATATTATGATGAGATAGTTTAATTATTTATTTTATTTTATAAAAGATTTTTATCCAGCCCCTCCTGCCCACAGGGCAGCTCGGGGCAGCAAACAACAAATTAAAACAATGAAACAATAAAAGCAATTTAAAAGTTTTAAATGTCATATGCGGGAGAAAAACAACAGCTCCCCAACCCACCCACCCTACCCCTCCCCTCGCCAAAAGCCTGGCAGAACAGCCAGGTCTTACACAAATGTCAAAATGACAGGAGAGTGGGGGTTAACTGAGTCTCTTCTGGGAGCGAGTTCCACAGCACAGGGACAGCCACCGAAAAAGATCTAACGTTGGTGGCCACCCATCTCGCCTGGGGAACCTCCAAAAAGGCTCCCACAGATGATCTCAGGGGTCACACAGGCACATGAGGAGTGAGGCGGTCCTGCAGATAAGCAGGGCCCAGGCTGTATATAAATGTAAATATACATTGATAGCTCACCCTTTCCCAGATGGACTCAGCGTGGCCTACAAGACAATTATAAATTGTATTGTATTACAATTTATCAGTTGTACTTTATTATATTATCACTTATAATTGTTTAAAAAGATAATTAAACAAATAAAAATAAACTTTAACCCCCTGTAGACAAAGAAACCCCAAGTCCTCAATTCCTCCCACCATGCAATACAATAAAGCATAATTAATCAATAACTCTTCACATTCCAACCCACATCCACTCTCTTATCTGTCACCCAAGGGAGGGTAAAAACAAATGTGCGGATGGTGCAGTGGCCAGACCCTGGGCTGGAAACAGCAGCTACCCCTCCCTGGGTCAGGGAGGGGCATCAAACAAATGATCCCAGGGCTGGAGAGCAGTCCTGCCATCCTCACACCCCAGGTAGGGTAGGGACCTCAACAAACAAGCAGGCAGCTGGTTCTGCCTCGTGGTGATAAGCCATGGTGCAGGGCTATGGTGGCCCGTGTACTGAGGCGGGGATGGTGGAGATGAACAAATGTGCTGTCCCATGTTGGTCTGAATGGTCATCCCTTGACCCATGAGGGGCACCCAGAATCAGACCCAGGACACATCCCGGGCCAGCTGTATATACCCAGGAGCAGTCATGGGCCCATATCTGGTGGTATGGGATCACACATACGGGTGAGTCCTGGGCTAAAGATGGCCAACGTGGGTCTGCATCATGTTTGTTTTTACCCAGAGGTCACATCCTCTTAAATATCCAAGGTTTGGCATGTAGCCAGATGTATGTGTGTCCATTGGTGTAAAAACTCTGGAAGAATAGCTACAGAGAAATCAAAATATGTAGCAAAACTCTGTTGAAGCTCAGCCTTCATTGTGCGATAGAGCGATTGTCCCAAGCCAATATTCTCACCATTGAAAAAGAAAGCTAGGGATGCTTTTTATTTAAAAGTTTCTGCACCAATTATGTGCCAGAACAGCAGCTTTCTTTGCTAGATCGCTGGCTTCCTGCACTTTGTTTCTCCTTGGCCTTTTCAAAATAATTCATAATATTTTTCTACCATCACATTTGGCTGAATGTACTGCTGAGCTTCAGGGGAGAGTCTAATTTTAACTTCTGAAAAACCCTACGCTTTCATTAGAAGCACTTGGTTTCTTTTATGTTTTCTCTTCCATGCTGTTATTATAGAACCTTTGTCAATAAGCCAGCCATTATTGCATTTACTTCTTCAATTAGACTAATTAAAGAAGTGTCTTCAGTCCCATGATGAGCTCAGAATAGTAGCTTCCTTGCCTGGAGGAGCTGTGTTCAAAGAACAAATTGAATCAGTTCATTGACATTCCTGACATGAACTCTGAACTTAAAGGGCTCTTCTTGAAGGTTTTCACAGGTTACCTATGTGGCAAGCTGGATTAGAAAGTTCTTTTCTATGCTATGAGGATTTCTGAAGCTACATTTACCAAGAAACAGGGCAGTGGAATGTGTGGACTGGGCAACTGGACAAACCAAAACCTGTTATTTGGATTGTAGGTTCACTTTGGTTTCAGCTCCAGCTATGGTCCTCCATGCACGGAGGCACCAATATGCATGGGAGATCGGTGGAGTGGATGGACTGCGAGAGCGTGCATGCACGCAACCCCACACATCCTAACCAGCAGTCACACAGAAGCCCCCGACCACGCCCACGCAGTCACACATGTGGGCGAAGGGGGGCATCCATGTAAAAAGGGCCTATAATCATGTCTAGAATCCTACTTTTATGTATTCATCCCAAGGACGGAAAAGCTTTCCAGTTGCCTAATATGAAAAATTTAAAATAAAGCTCTAGCATGTCACAATTGTATAACTTTTTGGTGCCTGTAAAACCAGCAATAATGCAGCTGGCTAGCCACCTTTGAGTAGCATTCAATTAAAGGTTTCTTCATTCAATTAAACATTGCAATTTAAAAGAAATAAATAATACAAAGTGGATCTGATGGAGATTGTTAATGTGACTGTCAGTTCTGAGAAACTCCATTTTCCAGCTGCCATTGATTAGCATGTGAGATTTGCTGTGCCTTCAAGTAAAGTCTGATCTGACAAGCATTTGTTCTCAGCACAGCTTTCACGAGGTGACATTACCCTTCAATTCTTCATTGCATAATCCAAAGGGTCAGAGTGGAATTAGAATGGAAACAATTACCAGACTTTCTATTCACAAATGTTATTTGCATATATTTGGATAGCTATTCAAATATTAAAGTGACTACTTATAGTCAAAATGAAATGAATTTACTTGGTTATTTTGGTTCAGATGCATCAGTTCTTTTGGTTTGGATATTCAGTTATTTGATGCAATATCTAAATCAAAATAACAAAAATCACTAGAACAAATATCCAAAATGAATGAATGAATGGAGCTGAAGCAAAAAGTTATTTATGTCTGCTTTGTCCAGATGAACCTGAAATGGGCAAATTCATAAAATAGATTAATTTATCAGATTATTTGTTCCAGGCCTAAACAGAACCAAAGTGAAGAGAAGAAATGGAAAGGTGTGTAGCATGGGTTCAACCAGAACCCATGCTACACACAGAAAAGGTGTGTAGCATGGGTTCTTGTGCAAGATTCAGAGTTCAGATCAGGATGTGAATTTCTCTGAAGTATAGGGATGTTCAGATTTAGAGTTTGGGTTCCATTCATTCTAGAAATAGGGGGTCAACTGTGAAGTAGGGGATGTGCGAACAGAACACAGTTAGGATGTTCGGACATTCGGCTCGAAATCCAAGTTCGGGTTCGGTTGTTCAGTTAGGTGGAGTTTGGTTTGGTCGAACATTCGAAAATAGCACTATTGATACCGATACCAAAATCGATTTTTTTTTTCAGTATCAGTATGATTTGGCCCTGAAACTACCTCTGGTCTCCACCCCTGGTGCCAGGAAGTCTGCTCCTCAGCTTCCTCCCCCTTCCAGACACGTTTTCCCCACCCAAAGTCACGTTTTTACTGCCCCTGAATTCATCCAAACTCATCCGAACTTTTCCAAACTGTTTGGCCATTCAAACGTTCAGTTCGGACGTTCAGTTCAGTCATCCGAACAGGCCGAGTTCAGCCCAAACTCCGAACATCCGAACCGCATTCGATCATCCCAACTGTGAAGTTCCAGCTCTGAATTGTCCCATGGGTTTGTAGTATATGGGTATGTTCAGGACTAGGTCCTATTTCTAGTTCAGACAGCAACAATTCCCCCCTCTCCCTCTAAAGTTTATTTATCCCTAAACATAGAGAAAACAGGGTTGTATGGCTAAATATCTCAGTTCTGATAGATGAAAAGAGATTGCAAATTGTATACATACAAATAGCTTCCAGAAATGAAGTACCACTGGATTCCATTAAGCTCCACAACCCCCATTGCAACTGGAGGTACCATACATTTGCTGAACAGGTGTAGCCCATCTGTTATCTGTGTTTGAATTTGATCTTTTTGTCATTTAATTCAGTAGTAAAACTGCTGCAAGACATTTTTGGGCTTAGAGGAATACAATATGCCAGCCATGAGAGTTTATAGGAACCTTTAAAGTCTTTCAGATCTTTTTCTTCACAACATGAGGTGATTTAATTTATTTAACTGGTTATCAAACTGTGGTCTGTACACCACATGGTAAATAATCCACAACCCCCTCCTTTCTGCTAGCATCCATAGTCACCTGCAACTACAGCAAAGCAGGCTTTGATTCCCACCAATGATATGGCTATATCTAGAGGTGTAAAGGTGTGTGATGGGGGTGAATACAATGTGTACATGTTGGTTGTAGCACCAGTCTGGGCTGAAGATGCCTGCCTGCCTTCTACTGACATGGCCATCCTTCATGATGATCTATGTATGAGACATTTTGTGGGTGGTGATGACAGAGGTCTGTTGGCACAAAATGCTTGGGAACTACTACCGTATTTGTTTTTTAACTGTACTAGAAAAAAGCCTCTGTTTACCCATCCCTAACCATTGAGCTTTGCCTGAGATTTGGCCATCAGGATCCATTGTCACTTCCGGCATCCTAATATTTTTAAATTTCAGTTTATAGACCACCCTATCCCAAGACACAGAGTGGGTAGCATCATAAAAACAAATATTCAATAAAAAATATATTTTAAAAAGTAAAATAATATGTAGGATAAAAACCCCATGCAAATCTTGTATAAAAAACTATCTCTGCTTGCCAAAAGCCTGACCAAATTAAAAAGTTTTACATTTCTTTCTAAACATACCAAGACTTGGGCTCTGATGCACTTCTAAGGAGACTGAAGTACCAAAGTTGTGGAGCAGCTGCCAAAGATGTCTCTCTGTGAACCTTCATCATACGGACTTGACGCACCAATACAGTTACCAAACAGTCATACTCAGCTGACCTTGTTGGTAAGAATGTAGCATAGGAAATGAGGCAGCCATTTAGATATGTAGGGCCCAAGCCACTTAGGGTTTTCTAGGTCAGCACCAGCACCTTGCTGAATGTGTGCCACAACAGGAGCCATGCCCACAACTGAAGCCACTTCTTCTGTGTGAGAAGCAAGTTTACCTTATTATTTCTATTCAGAAACTATTTTTTAATTATTATTTTTTTACAAACTTATCTTCTAAAATCAATTTACTGCACATGCTTACATGGCATATGCCTTTAAGAGGTTTTTCTCTTGTGCAACAGTCAAGAATTAGAGCATTGTTGGATTGTACCCATTGAAAGTCGTGGAAGCTTAATATGGGACTTGTCCAGTAGGTGGCGGATCAGGGGATGAATGAAACAAGGTTTTTTTTCCCTCTTGTCTCCTCTCTTCTCCTCTCTCTGTCCTCCATCTTGTCCCATGCAGATTGTACAGTATGGAAGCATGTCTTCTGAGTTCTTAGTAAAGTTCTGTTTTGAAGAAACTTTGCTGTGTGTTATTCAACAGAAAGCTAACTCTACAATAGATTATGGGCCCAGGACATCTTCAAGGCAATTTTGAAGATTAGAAGCAGCCTAGAAGGAGTGCAGACTGTGAAAGAAAACTCCCAGACACAGAGGTGTAACTACTGACTTTGAGTAAGAAGGCCTAAATCCCAGAAGGAGAAAGGGAGGGAAGCAAGTATGGCAAGCAGCTCAGAGCTCAGACTTTAAGTAGGAAAGCTGAACAATGTAAACTACCAATTGTGGAAGTTTAAAGTGGAAATGCTGCTGTCTAAAGATGATCTATGGCAGGTGATTACCACAAACAGACCAGCAGCAAACCATGAGGAATGGGATAAGGACAGGTTAGCAAAGGCTACAATAAGTTTATTGGTAGAAGATGACCAGCTAATCCATATAAGAACTGAGACCACAGCAAGAGGCATGTGGATTGCATTGCAAAACTTCCATGAGAGAACTAGACTGAATAGCAAACTGTTTCTACTGAGGAAATTATACAAAATGAAGCTTGGCAAAGAAAGTGAAATGCAGGAGCATATAAATGCCATGTTGGACGTAGTGGCACAGCTGCGCGGCATTGGAGAAGATATAAAGGACAGCCATGTGGTAGCCCTACTCCTCTGCAGCCTGACTGAATCTTACAGCGCCCTCATCAATGCCCTGGAGACAAGGCCAGAGGCTGAACTGAAGCTGGAATTTGTTAAAGGTAGATTTGCGGATGAATTCCAGTGCAGAAAGGAGAATCTGCAGAATGATCTAAAGCAGGGTAATGAGACTACACTGAAAACCTCAGACAAAGCTTCTAAGAGGGAAACCAGAGTATGCTTCAGATGCAAAAAGGAGGGACATTTAAAGAAAGACTGCTATATATGGAAAGCAGAACAGCAGAAACTGTCTTCATGAACACTGAATCAGATGGCTAAAGTCACAAACAGCAACACAGTCGCACAATAATGGAGTGGGTGCTTCAGAGCAACACAAGACAGCTCATCCCAAAATTGGTGTGTAGACTCTGGGGCAACGAACCACATGACTAGCAATAAAGGATTCTTCAAAGGGCGGGATCTGAGCAGTAAAGAAAGTATCTACCTTGCAGATGGGAGAAGCATCAATGCGGAAGGAATTGGACAAGGATTCCTGTACTGCAACCAGTAACAGGGAGGCACACTGACCATACCCATGAAAGATGTGCTCTTTGTGCCCAACTTAGAAGGGGGACTCCTGTCCATGAGTTGCCTGGCAGTGAGGGGGCTCACCATCCCTTTACAGGGAGATGAATGCACAATACAAAGTGGGACAAAAGTACTGGCTAGAGCCACTGCAGTTGAACACCTGTACTGTCTAAGCACAGCGAAAGAACAGGTGAAACTTACTGTGCACAAGCTATATGATGACTGAATCCACCTGTGGCATAGACGCATGGGACATAGAAACCCAGACAGCATCAAGGAAATGCACAGACAGCAGTTGACCAAAGACCTTAAGCTATCAATGTGTCTTGTGATCATGAAATGCGACTGTTGCATCAAAGCCAAAGCCACGAGGACTACGGTTCCTAAGAAGAGTCATAATAGAGCCACAAAACCACTTGATCTTGTACACAGCAATGTCTGTGGCCCAATGAAGGTTCCCACACCAGGAGACAACCGGAATATGGTAACTTTAATTGATGACTATTCAAGGTACACGATCACGTACATCATGAAGAGTAAAGATGAAGTATTGCACAAACCTCAGGACTATATGACCATGACGAGCAACAAGTTCCAGCACAGACCAAAGACACTGCAGACTGACAATGGAGGTGAGTTCACAGGAAAGGAAGTAGAGGACTTCCTGAGATTCCATGGAATTGAAAGTGCCATATACAGCTGAGCAGAATGGAAGAGGTGAAAGGAAAAGCAGAATGCTAACCGAAATGGTTAGATGCATGTTAACAGACTCTGGACTACCAGAAAGATACTGGGGTGAAGCAGTAGTTGCTGTCACCTACCTACAAAATTTATTGTATTCTAGAACAGTGAGGAAAACTGCATACGAACTGTGGCATGGTCAAAAACCTAGTGTGGGCTACATCAGAGTATTTGGAAGTAAGACTTATGTATATATCCCAGAGGAGAAACGTACCAAGCTGCAAAATAGGGAAGTGGAAGGCATCCTCGTAGGATACAGTGACCATTCCAAAGGCTACAGCATCCTGGACCCACGCACAGACAGAATAACCATTAGTAACAGTGTGATCTTTGTGGAAAACTCAAGCGACAACAGGATGACTCTCCAAGGTCCAGGCGAAGGAGAACCATCAACCACGGACAAAACCACTGAAATGGAGCAATCCTCTGAACAAATAGTCGAAATCAGCACAAAGGTAACGGAAGTGCAGGAACAGAAAAAGCCGACTGCTGATGCTGAGCCAAGGCAGTCGACGAGTTCTAACAAAGGCATTCCCGCCACTCATCTGTCCTATAAAGTCAGCACTAGTAAATTGTCAGAGCCAGCATCCTGGGAGGACATATCACAGATGTCAGAAGGGGAAGCAGAAAAATGGTTAAGAGCGTCTGAAGAAGAAGTAAAGTCCATGCAGGAGAAGGCGACATGGACACTTACTCCACTGCCCACAGGGAGAAAGACTATAGGTTGTAAATAGACATTTAAAATAAAGTACAATGCACGGTACAAGGCCCGACTTGTTGCTAAAGGATACTCCCAGAATTATGGAGAAGACTACAATGAAACATTTGCACCTGTAGTTAAGCACACTACAATCAGAACATTGTTAAGTATAGCTGCCGGAAGAGGAATGCAAGTCAAGCATATGAACGTGAAAACAGCGTTCCTAAATGGTGAGTTGAAGGAAGATAGCTACATGGACCAACCACCATGGTCTGCAGACATTGAAAGGCTAGATCTTGTATGCAAACTACACAAAAGCATATATGGGCTTAAGCAGGCCGCCAGAGCGTGGAGCACTAAAATAAACAAGGTGCTCATGAGGGAAAATTTTACCAGGAGCAAAGTAGAGACCTGCTTATATGCAAAGAGACTAAGGAGCAAGTGGACCTTTGTATTAATTTATGTCGATGATCTTATCGTATGTTTTGAGCATGAAGGGCATGTGTGCGAAACAATGGGAGCTTTAAATCTGGACTTTGAAACTAAGGACCTGGGTAACATAACGCACTACCTTGGAATACAAATTGAAAGAGAAGACGATGGAAGCTATCTTCTCAACCAAAGACAAGCAATAGAAGAGAAGATAGAAAGTTTCGGCATGAGGGGTGCGAAGGCAACAAATACCCTTATGGAAACCAGATACCCAAAGGAGATCAAAGAACCAAGCTTATTGCTGCCAGACAATAAGCAGTACAGAAAGGCGATAGGAAAGCTCTTGTACATTGCCACAATCACAAGGCCTGACATTGTGGTGGTAATAGGTATACTGTGTAGACAAGTCTCAGTCCCAACCCAAAGGGATTGGAAGCCAGTGAAGAGGCAGTGAAACAAAATTTCATTATCATTATTATTATTATTTGTTTTCCTCATTACAGTAATGAAAATGAAAATTACATTTTTCGTTTTTGTTATCATAATAATGAAAACAAAATGCACACCCCTATAAAACATCCCAAACAGATGCCTGTCCAGACTTTTCTTAAAAACCTCCAGGGAAGGAGATTCCACATCCTCCCTTCCCACTTTGTTTCAGTGTCCAACTGTTGTTACAGTGCATTCCCCACACCCCTAATTTTTAACCTAAACCTGCCTTCCTGCAATGTATACCCATTGTTTCTTGTTATATTCTCAGTAACAATGGAGAACAAATTTTCTCCAACAGTTCTATGGCATCCTTTTAGATATTTGAAAACTTCTGTTTTCAAACAGAACTCCTTCACTGTTAATTTTCTTTTTTCTAGGCTTAGCATTCCCAGCTGCTTTGCAGTTAGTCAGGAGCTATTTGCTCAGGAAGTTCAGCTACACAAGCTGTGGAGTGACCAATTCCCGTGTGACACCATGGTGCGCAAATGTAGCTGCCACACTGTGGGGGCAGTGCGTGGAGCTGGGCAGATGGTTCTCCCCCAACGGGGCAGCCAATCAAGCGAGCCGCTGTTAGATCACCCACCATGGCCAGGGTGGGTCAAGGTGCCGACCACATGAGTGGGTATCTGCTGGACCTGCCCCGCATTCCTCCTCCAGCCCGACCAAAATTCCACCCCCTGGTCATGACATGGCCACACATGATGGGTGACAGTGCCTGATGCTCAAAACCTCAAAGTGGGGTTCTGAATAGAAACATCGCAAAGTGTAGAAGTGGGGATGGGCGAAAAGAACGCTGTTTGGATGTTCGGTCATTCGGTTTGAAACCCGAGTTCTGGTTCGATGGTTTGGTTTAGCTGAGTTCGGTTTGGCCGAACTTTCAAAAATAGCTCTATCGAAACCAAAACGATACCGAAACCAATTTTAGGCCCTGAAAAGACGTTTTTCCTGCCCCCGAACTCATCCAAACTCATCCGAACATGACCAAACTGTTCGGTCCTTCGAGAGTTCGGTTCGGACATTCAGTTCAGATGTCCAAACAGACCAAGTTTGTTCCAAACTCCAAACATCCAAACCACGTTTGCCCATCCCTAAGAAGAAGCAACCAGGCACGTGGGCTACCACACGATGGGTATTTTCAGACGTTACGAGATCATGCTCAACCATAGTGAACCACGCTCAATTCCACGGAGGGGCCAAAGCGCCCGGAACATCTGTTTGGCGCACACCAGATGTTCACCACGCTCAATACCCACATGGGGTCAATGTCAACCATGCTTCCTGGGCTAGCGGGGGGAATATCCTGGGAAGTATGGTCAAAGAGATCCCCACTGGGAACCAACAAAAAGTAACGTCTGGACGCCAATCCCCGCCCGGGACCAAAGAAAATGAGTCCCAGCCATGGACAATGCATGCAGCGTCGCTGCCGGACAACCAGCAACAACACAGCCACAGGAGGTAGATTTAAAGGGAAATCAGCGACAGGCATGCGTGGCGGGATGGAGCGAGGAGGGAGGCGGAAGAGAGCGGCGGGCGACAGAGCGACGGTGGTGGTGGTGGTGGAGGAGGAGGAGGAGGAGGTGGCAGGGGCAGTGGTGGAGGTGGAGGGAGCACAAGCGGAGGAGGAGGGAGACACGGGGGTCGTGCTGACCCTGCAGGCGGCCCGGGAACAACACCCCCAGCAGCAGGCGCCGTGCGATGCCCCGGGGACAGCAGCTGGGATGGGGCCGGAGGACGTACCCAGGAAATGGGTAAGGGCAACAGAGGGGAGGGGAACAGGGGTCACGGGGGCACCCTGGGGGGTCCAGGGCACACCCGGGTGTCCGGGAGGGAGGTGGGGGGCAGGGGAGCCCCACGAGGGGGCCCAGCCTGCACCTAATCCAACACGCCCCTCCAACTGTCCCCACAGACACGGAAAATGGCCCGGGAGGATGAGCCCCCGGAGGACACTGGCTTGGCGCGGGCGGACGCTGCTCTGGCAGAGGAGGAGGAGGAGGAGGAGGAGGAGGACCAGCCGTGGAGACGCCGGAGGAAGGCATACCACCGAGGGGGGCAGTGGGGCCTCCAGGAGACCAGGGACTTCATCTGCATATGGGGGACCCTGGAGTACCAGCTGGAGCTCGCCCTCAACCAGCGCAACGAGCATGTCTACCAGGACATAGTGCGGGACATGGAGGCGGTGGGGCATCAGCGCACAGCGGCACAGTGCCGCTCCAAGGTCAAGGAACTCAAGAGGGGGTACAAGGCCATCCAGGACAACAATAGGTGCTCTGGACACGGGGCCCGGACCTCCCCCTTCTATGATGCCCTGGACCGCATCCTACATATGAAGGGGTCCATAGTCGCCCCACGGTTCATGGGCAGCGCAGTGGTACAGGGCAGGGAAAGGGCCAAGGTTCCCCCTCCCCTCACCCCCCACCCAGTAGACATGAGCTCCAGGGCCCCGGACCCCCAGGAGGAGTGCCCAGCGGCCTCCGGCACCGGCAGG
>QEPC01001171.1:38728-57675 GCA_003113815.1 Sphenodon punctatus
CTGTGTACTTATTAGATAATCCATTTAGTTCATAGCATTTAGAATAGTTAATAGCAGTTAGATTTAGTGTAGATAGATATATATAATATTAGATTAAAAAAAAAAAACCATACAAAAACCAAAAAACTAAATAAAAAACAAAAGAAAACCATATAAAACCCAATAAAAAACCAAAAAACCATATAAAAAACAAAAAACCACCCATAACAACATTTCCCGAATGGCTGAACCGAACAACCGAACGGCCTAACCGAACAGCGTGTTCGGACGACTGAACCGAACAGCCGAACCCGAACCCGGCAAACTAGCCGGACGGTCAAACCGAACGGCCGAACTGAACGCAGCCGAACCGAACGGACGAACCGAACGCAGCCGAACCGAACGGACAAACCCAAACCGCGATCTGTTCACCCATCCCTAATCAGAGTAGCACCTTCTCTAGCACTTAGATAAAAGTTCCATTCACTTGCATGGGAACCAAACATCAAAAGAAGGACAAATCTGTGGAAGCAAAACATTAGAAGAGTGCCTGGTCCCCAACCCCAATTCCTGCCACCACCACTTTCCATCCCCAACTCCCTTTTTTCTTAGGGGGGAGGGGAGCATCCTTGTACTTGCTCCCCTATGAAGGCGGGAGAAAGCACAAGGCTGGGGGTGGACTGCAGGGAGGTGGGAAGGAAACCTGGCTTTCATTCTGGCATGAAGGGAAGCCTCACAACTCGAGACAAGGTTTCCTCTACTCCATTTTGCACTACCCAGCCAGCCTACATTATGACTGTGGCAGCCGGGGAGCCAGATGCACATACACCCACCTTACAATTATATGTGAAAGCAGCATTGTGAGCTGGGGCAGGTCACCATTTGGGACATGGAAGGAATATTTCCAGAAACCTCTGAATGGCCATGAGGCAACTAAATCATAGAATCTTAGAGTTGGAAGGGACTTCAGAAGTCACCAAGTCCAACCCCCTGTTCTGTGCAGAAAATCTGGTTTTCCTGCATTCCCCGAGGTGTTCGCAAATTTGGCTTGTTGACCAGGGCATTTGCACAAGCCGTATTATATTTTGGCAATTTCTTGTACTCACTGGTTCAGTGGTTTGGGAGGGATACAGTGGCAAACATTGGGAGACATATCTTTATGAGCTAGGGAAGGAGGCAGCACAATGGCAGGGGGTGGCCCAGCACCTGACCTTTCCCAGGGGTTAGGAGAGCACAGCCATGCAACCTGTAGGACAGGTATGGTCCTGGGAGATTTCTGGCACATCCTCTTTCCCCTGCTTCAGGGGCCTCACTAAAGGGCCTCAACAGGCAACAATCCCTCCTCTCCCAAGTCAATTATCATGGTTGAGTCAGAGTGGGAATGTTATGCTCAAAGGGCTTGTACAATGAAGACTAGAATCTGTGCTGTACATTGGAGGCCTTCTAGCAGTAGTTTGTGATGTTACCACTGAACCTGGGCTGTTATTGTGGGAGTTTAACCACCAGCACCACCGCCCCTAGCTGTTTGGAATTTGTTAACAGAGAATGTGGCCATTAAACCCCATATATGTGTTCTTGCCATATATGTAACAACACCACTATGCAGATAGTGAAGCATAAAAACACAAGCACTAGGGATGGGCGAACGCGATTTGGAAGTTCAGAGTTCGGCCCAAACTTGGCCTGTTCGGACGAAAGAACCCAAGCCCGAATCCAAACACAAACTGACTGAACCGAACTCGATTCCGAACATCAAAATGACCAGTTCGGATTACGTTTGAGTGAGTTCGGGTGGCAAAAACCTGTCACTGGAAGGCAAAACGTGACAGGGAGGAGGAGTCAGCTGAGGAGCAGACTTCCAGGCACAATGGGGCTCACGGTGAGGCGGGCACAGCAAGAAACAAAACTGATTGCCTCCCCCCTTCCCAACACCTTCTGAGCTAGTCACTGTTACTGAACAACATGTATTTCAGAAGGCTCCCTCTCGCAGCAGTTTTTGTTCCTTCCTATTCCTAATCCATTGCCATCCTCCTCCTATTTCACCCATCCAACNTGAACAGCAGGCGTTTCAGAAGGCTCCCTCTCTCGCAGCAGTTTTTGTTCCTTCCTATTCCTAATCCATTGCCATCCTCCTCCTATTTCACCCATCCAACCCATTTACCTCCATATTATCATTTATTTAGATTATATTAGATAGATTTAGGTGTTATTTTTTGTTTTTACCTCTCCCTGGGTTCCCTGGGTTCAATCTTCCTTCCTCCCTCCCCCCTCCATTGAATCCTTTTCTTGTCCCTCTATATATATATTCCGTCCCTGATTCCCTTCCCCTGTTTTTTATTCATTTAGAGTAGATTAGATTGATTTCGGTTTCATTTCAGTTTTTTACCCCTCCTTGTGTTGTTTGTGATTCCCCCCATCAGATAGATAGATAGATAGATAGATAGATGTAGGAGTTACTAGTTAGTTTAGTGATAGAGATACAGCATTTAGTGTTTAGTTTTAGTTTTGTAGGAGTAGACCTTTGTGATAGATAATTACTTAATAGTTGATAGCATTTAGAATAGTTATAGCAGTTAGATTTAGTGTGTGTGTGTGTATATATGTTTGTATATAGATTTAGTGTGTGTGTGTGTGTGTGTGTATATATATATATATATATATATATATATATATATATATATATATATTAGATAAAAACTGTAAATACAATTTTTTTTTAAAAAAAATTAAAAAATAATTAAAATCTTTATTTTGGAGGGAAAAATGGAGAAGGGAAGGAGAGGCCGGTCTGCTGCCCGTAGGGGAGGCAATGGACACGTGCCAGAGGTGACAAGGGCTGTGCTGGGGGAGTGGCAGCAGGCAGCAGCAATAGCCCGAGCACATCACCACGCCCCAAACACTGCAGGCCTGCTTTATGGTCCCAAGCTTCAGCAGCTCAGTGTCGCTTCCAGGTAGTGCCCTCCTCCACTGCCACGCAGGGCACTGGAAGGCCTGCAGTACATGAGGCTGTGTCTGTCTCTGCTGGTGCTGGAGGTGCTGGAGCAGGTGCTGGTGCTGCTTCCAATGTTCCTACAGGCCCACCAATGTCCCCCACTATCGAGGCGATCCCCACCAGTCCAGAGCTGGTGGATCCCACCCTGGATGCTAGAGGCAGGGCCCGATCCCTGGGCAATGTCAGTAGGGAGTGGAGTAGCAGCAGCAGCACTAGCATTCACAGCTATAGAGGGGAGCACAGGGAGAGTGCCAGCAGCATGGCGGGCACGGGCAATCTAGCCTCAGGGTCCCAGTACTCCCCTTCATGGGACATCACCATGATCGCGGACAGTGAGTCAGAGGCAGACACTAGTGCCACAGAGGAGATGTCTGGAGCTGAGGCAATGGCTGAGCCTCCTCCCACAGCTGTGTTGCCAGTGCCACCAAGTTCTCCCCCTCCCAGCAGCACTGGCTGCAATGCGTCACCCGGGGTGGGTCAGAGGGCAGGAGGGAGGAAAAAATCCTCAGCCTGGGATCATTTTAAGCAGGTGCGGGAAGATGATCCCAGAAAGGTGCAGTGTACTGTGTGCAAAAAGGTGGTAAAGCGTGGGTAGGTGCTCAACAAACTGGGGACAATGGCAATGGCAAGGCACCTAAAGTCATGCCACAGTACTCTGCTGCTCAGCGGGAAGGCAGGGGAAGTGGATGCAAGCGGGTTCCCAACTGCAGTGGTCAGGCACCTGGCTCCTTCAGTGGGCAAGCATCCTGCACCAGCACCAACTGCTGCCTCTAGCAGCAGGAGCAGTACTCCTCCTGCTAGAGTGGCAGAACAGCAGCAGGAGCCTCCCCAGCAGCGACGTCAGTCCACCATGGAGGAGCTGGGGTGTGGGGATCAGTTAAGGCCATCGGCAGGGTGCTGTGGCATTGGTTTCCAAGAGAAATCAAAGTCAAGCGCATGTTGGCAGAAATGATTGCCCTGGATGGGCATCCCATCTCAATTGTGGAGGACAAGGGCTTCCAGTGGCTGATTGGGTTCCTGGCCCCCAACTTTAAGCTGCCTTCCTGCTCCACCCTGAGTTGGACTGTGGTCCCACAACTGTAAAGGGCTTTGAAGGAGAGGGTGAGGGAGCATCTGGCAGGGGTTGGGGGGCCCACGGACCACTTCACCACTGACCTGTCATCCTCCAGAAACGCCCAGCATGCCTACCTGGCAGTGACTGAACACTGGTGGCAGGACCCAGAGGCAGCACTTGGCAGTGGCAGGAGGTGTCCTGAAGCAGGGTATAAGTGGGCCCTGCTTCAGGCACAAGTCATGGACAGCTCCCACACTTCATGGAACCTCAAGGCAGCCCTTGCCATCCTGGTGAGGGAGTGGTTCACACCAGGCACGGCCTTCACCAAGGGGTGTGTGGTCACGGACAACACGGCCAATATTCTAAAGACAGTCCATGACAGGGGCTTCACAAGCATCCCTTGCACTGCACAGACCCTCCATCTTGTGGTGAAGGATGCTCTTGGCTTGGGGGAGAAGAGGATTGGGCCAGGCACCCTTAGCTCCCTGGTCGACCAGGGGAGGAAGCTGGTGGGGTTCTTCAACCACAGCGTGAAGGGCAGCGAGTTCCTCCGGGAGAAGCAGGGCAAGCAAGGGTCCCTGGTCCACCAGCTCATCCAGGATGTCTTCACCAGGTGGAATTCCACCTTCCTGATAATTGAGCGGCTTCTTGAGCAGAAAGCCACCCTGCATCAGGTGGAACTGGAGATAGATATTGTGGCACCTTCAGGGTACAATAGGAAGGAATGGGAGAATCTACCTCACATGGTCTTTGTCCTGAGACCATTCCTGGCCATGACGGAGACTGTGAGCAGCTCCACCACCACCCTCAGCCAGGTGGCCCNCATTGAATCCTTTTCTTGTCCCTCTATATATATATTCCGTCCCTGATTCCCTTCCCCTGTTTTTTATTCATTTAGAGTAGATTAGATTGATTTCGGTTTCATTTCAGTTTTTTACCCCTCCTTGTGTTGTTTGTGATTCCCCCCATCAGATAGATAGATAGATAGATAGATAGATGTAGGAGTTACTAGTTAGTTTAGTGATAGAGATACAGCATTTAGTGTTTAGTTTTAGTTTTGTAGGAGTAGACCTTTGTGATAGATAATTACTTAATAGTTGATAGCATTTAGAATAGTTATAGCAGTTAGATTTAGTGTGTGTGTGTGTATATATGTTTGTATATAGATTTAGTGTGTGTGTGTGTGTGTGTGTATATATATATATATATATATATATATATATATATATATATATATATTAGATAAAAACTGTAAATACAATTTTTTTTTAAAAAAAATTAAAAAATAATTAAAATCTTTATTTTGGAGGGAAAAATGGAGAAGGGAAGGAGAGGCCGGTCTGCTGCCCGTAGGGGAGGCAATGGACACGTGCCAGAGGTGACAAGGGCTGTGCTGGGGGAGTGGCAGCAGGCAGCAGCAATAGCCCGAGCACATCACCACGCCCCAAACACTGCAGGCCTGCTTTATGGTCCCAAGCTTCAGCAGCTCAGTGTCGCTTCCAGGTAGTGCCCTCCTCCACTGCCACGCAGGGCACTGGAAGGCCTGCAGTACATGAGGCTGTGTCTGTCTCTGCTGGTGCTGGAGGTGCTGGAGCAGGTGCTGGTGCTGCTTCCAATGTTCCTACAGGCCCACCAATGTCCCCCACTATCGAGGCGATCCCCACCAGTCCAGAGCTGGTGGATCCCACCCTGGATGCTAGAGGCAGGGCCCGATCCCTGGGCAATGTCAGTAGGGAGTGGAGTAGCAGCAGCAGCACTAGCATTCACAGCTATAGAGGGGAGCACAGGGAGAGTGCCAGCAGCATGGCGGGCACGGGCAATCTAGCCTCAGGGTCCCAGTACTCCCCTTCATGGGACATCACCATGATCGCGGACAGTGAGTCAGAGGCAGACACTAGTGCCACAGAGGAGATGTCTGGAGCTGAGGCAATGGCTGAGCCTCCTCCCACAGCTGTGTTGCCAGTGCCACCAAGTTCTCCCCCTCCCAGCAGCACTGGCTGCAATGCGTCACCCGGGGTGGGTCAGAGGGCAGGAGGGAGGAAAAAATCCTCAGCCTGGGATCATTTTAAGCAGGTGCGGGAAGATGATCCCAGAAAGGTGCAGTGTACTGTGTGCAAAAAGGTGGTAAAGCGTGGGTAGGTGCTCAACAAACTGGGGACAATGGCAATGGCAAGGCACCTAAAGTCATGCCACAGTACTCTGCTGCTCAGCGGGAAGGCAGGGGAAGTGGATGCAAGCGGGTTCCCAACTGCAGTGGTCAGGCACCTGGCTCCTTCAGTGGGCAAGCATCCTGCACCAGCACCAACTGCTGCCTCTAGCAGCAGGAGCAGTACTCCTCCTGCTAGAGTGGCAGAACAGCAGCAGGAGCCTCCCCAGCAGCGACGTCAGTCCACCATGGAGGAGCTGGGGTGTGGGGATCAGTTAAGGCCATCGGCAGGGTGCTGTGGCATTGGTTTCCAAGAGAAATCAAAGCCAAGCGCATGTTGGCAGAAATGATTGCCCTGGATGGGCATCCCATCTCAATTGTGGAGGACAAGGGCTTCCAGTGGCTGATTGGGTTCCTGGCCCCCAACTTTAAGCTGCCTTCCTGCTCCACCCTGAGTTGGACTGTGGTCCCACAACTGTAAAGGGCTTTGAAGGAGAGGGTGAGGGAGCATCTGGCAGGGGTTGGGGGGCCCACGGACCACTTCACCACTGACCTGTCATCCTCCAGAAACGCCCAGCATGCCTACCTGGCAGTGACTGAACACTGGTGGCAGGACCCAGAGGCAGCACTTGGCAGTGGCAGGAGGTGTCCTGAAGCAGGGTATAAGTGGGCCCTGCTTCAGGCACAAGTCATGGACAGCTCCCACACTTCATGGAACCTCAAGGCAGCCCTTGCCATCCTGGTGAGGGAGTGGTTCACACCAGGCACGGCCTTCACCAAGGGGTGTGTGGTCACGGACAACACGGCCAATATTCTAAAGACAGTCCATGACAGGGGCTTCACAAGCATCCCTTGCACTGCACAGACCCTCCATCTTGTGGTGAAGGATGCTCTTGGCTTGGGGGAGAAGAGGATTGGGCCAGGCACCCTTAGCTCCCTGGTCGACCAGGGGAGGAAGCTGGTGGGGTTCTTCAACCACAGCGTGAAGGGCAGCGAGTTCCTCCGGGAGAAGCAGGGCAAGCAAGGGTCCCTGGTCCACCAGCTCATCCAGGATGTCTTCACCAGGTGGAATTCCACCTTCCTGATAATTGAGCGGCTTCTTGAGCAGAAAGCCACCCTGCATCAGGTGGAACTGGAGATAGATATTGTGGCACCTTCAGGGTACAATAGGAAGGAATGGGAGAATCTACCTCACATGGTCTTTGTCCTGAGACCATTCCTGGCCATGACGGAGACTGTGAGCAGCTCCACCACCACCCTCAGCCAGGTGGCCCTGCTGGTCCATAGTCTCCAGAGGAGCCTGGACGAGATTCTCAGGGGGGGGGCAGGATTGTGGCCCTCTGGGCAGGAAGATGTCTGATGAGACGCTTGACCTAGCACGGAAGCTGAAGGCGGGGCTGAATGTGCGCTTTGATGAGCTCCTGCGCTGGGAGGAATATGTCCTGGCAAGCATGCTAGACTCCAGGATCAAGGGCAGCATGGCACATGAGACAGCGGTTTATGGCCTCTGGAAGGGTGCACTGGTGAAGAAAGTCCAGCAGGCAGAGCGGACCATTCAGCTGTACCCCCCTGGGGATGGTGGGAGTTGGAGCAGCGACCCCTTCCAGCCATCTGGGTCTATCCTTGCCCCAGCCCTAGCGGTAGCAGCAGCACCAGCAGCAGGATGAACAGTAGCAGCAGGACCCCTACTAGTGCCAACAGCTACTCCTGTGTGCAGGACACTCTGGGGAGCATGGGCCCAGGACAAAAGGGCAAGCAGTGTGAATGAGGGAAGTGGGGAAGATGGTGCCCATCCAGAGCTACCAGAGGGAGCATGATTGTGCCTCAGCACCAGTGGAGACCTACTTGGAGGAGGAGCCATGCATTCATTCCAGCAGTGATCCCTTGACCAACGTGTGGCCAGCCCTGTCCAAAGTGGCCAAGGGTAACCTGTCCTGCCCAACAACCAGTGTCCTCAGTGACCGGGTGTTCTCTGTGGTGGGGGACATTTAATCTCCGCACCACCTGAGACTGGGGGTCAAGTTGGTGGAGCAGTTGCTCTTCTTGAAGGTGAAACTTCCACTGCTTGGATTCCCTGAGCTGCCCCTGGAGAAGGAGTGATGGTGCAGTGGCACATGCCATTCCATGCCAGGGGCAGTCAGGACAGGGATCCTCCTCCTCCTCCTGCCCTACTGCCTCTCATGCCACACTGCCTGACTGCCCGCCTGCCCAGGTTGCAAAGCTCGAACACTGCCTCAGTCTGCCTGATTGCCGCTCATGCAAAGACACCTGACTGCCTGCCCCAGCAACCAGTGTCTGCTGCTGCTAGTGCCAATGGCCTCCAGGCCTATATGCTGTCTGTGCCAAGGGTTCTGTACCCTGGTAACCAATATCTGCTGGTGCCCCCAGGCCAAACCTATATGCCATTTGTGCGAAGGGTTCTGTAACCTGGCAACCAATGTCTGCTGGTGCCAGTGGCCCACAGGCAAGGCCTATATGACATTTGTGTCACGGGTTCTGTACCCTGGCAACCCACTTTCTGCTGCTACCAATGCCCCCCAAGCATATATGCTGTCTGTGTCAAGGGTTCTGTACCCTGGCAACCCACTGTCTGCTGTTGCCAATGGCCCCAAGACCTATATGCTGTCTGTGCCAAGGGTTCTGTACCCTGGCAACCCACTGTCTGCTGATGCTGCTAGTGCCAATGGCCCCCAGGCCTATATGTTGTCTGTGCCAGCCAAGGGGTCTGTACCCGGGAAACTCGATGTCTGCTGCTGCTCCCAATCATGTCATGTAGTTTGTCTGCCCACCCAGGCTGCCAAGCTCAAAGCCTGCCTGATTGACGCTCATGCCACGCTGCCTGCTTGCCCTGGCAACCCATGTTTTCTTCTGCCAAAGACCCCCACCCCCAGGCCTATATGATGTCTGTGCAAAGGGTTCTGTACCATGGCAACCAGCAATCCACTGTATAGCCATCAGCACCCACTGCCCACTGCCAAGGACCCTGTCTCTCTTTCTCTCTGGCACACCCACACAGACACAAGCCTTGCCCTTCCTGGGGGGCTGTCTGCAAGTTTAGACCCCGCTGCTGACACATCTTGGCGTCAATGTACATTATCTACACTATATGTGGTGCCAGGTGCTTCTGGTAGGAATCAACAACTCAAACTGTATGAGATTCTGTGCCTGCCTGCGTGTATGCATTCCTGTACCTGCTGCTACCACCTATCGCTTGATTGAATTAAGTGTTCCCAACCATGCGCTAATTCTAGGGACATATTATCATTAAACTCACATAGGCTGTCATTCCATTGTACCTGAATCAGTCATGCCCGCCCCTCCCAGGAACCATCAACGAGATTCTGGGACCATCATTCCAGTCACTGGGGGCTGCATTCCATTCTACTGCATCCAGAAGCCCGGTGACCACACACCAGTCTGCCCCCCTCCCAAACAACCTATTCCCCTCACCCACCCGCAGATGCCCGCTGAAGCTGATGAAAATAAAAACCCCTCCAACCACCAGCTCCCACTGCCTGCTGCCTATTGCCAAGGAACCCGTCTCTCTCTCTGGCACACCCTCAGAGACACAAGCCCTGCCCCTCCTGTGGAGCTGTCTGCAAGTTGAGACCTTGCTGCTGGCACATCTTTGGGTTAATACCTTAACTACGCTACATGTGGTGCCAGGGACTGCTGGTAGGGATCAACAAGCTGTATGAGATTCTGCCACCTGCCAGCCTGAACTTCCGCACAGAGGGATAAAAGATTGGAAAGTTCAAACAAAGCTCATGACAATAACAACAAATATAACTTTTAGTAAAATAACAACAACAACAACATTATAAAACAAAAAACAAACATTTTAAACTAGAAAGGAAACTTATATATCTATTTGTTCAGTCTTTGGGCCTGCCCCCGGAAGTTGGGGGAAAGGCAGAAGGGGTGCACGGGAGGTAGGGGCAGGGGGCATCACACCCACCAGCATTTCATGGCCGTGCTCGACGGCATAGTTGACGGCCCCTGCCATGGCCACCTGCCAGTTGGAGACCGACTGGCAGAAGAGTTCCAGGTCGTCCATCTCAGTGGAAATGTACTTTGAGACATACTGCACATATGCCTCCACCTTCTGTTCTTGCACCTCGACTGCCTGGAACCGTTCCACCAGTCAGTTCTCCATAGAGGCTGTTTGCATCTTTAGGGCAGCCACAAAGTCCCAGGTGGGCCTCTCCACCTAAGCCTGAAAGGCCTTGTCCTCAGCACATTCCCGGGGCCCGGGGGACTCCACATCGGGGCTGGAGGAGGGGGAAGGGATTACATGCCGGCACTTCCAGGTTGCCTTCCCCCCCCTTCTTCTGGTGCAGAAGCTGAGGCTCCACGGCCATGCCAAAGTCCTCCTGCTGCCTCACCTTCAGGCCATGGAGCTTTTCGATATGAGCAAGGAGTCCCGATGTGGTCCCCTCTTTCTGCCTCCTGATTCTTTTGCCGCAGAACTAAAGAGCATAAAAAGAAAAGATAGGAACATAAGAAGTGCCATACTCTGTCAGACCAATGGTTTGTCAAGCCCTGCCTGCATTCTGTCTCCACAAGTGGGTGGACAGGGTGGCCAATCTCTCTCTTCAGGGGACTTCTGTTCATAACAGGTCATAGGGAAATCCATTCCCTGTTGTTCCAGTCCCCGTGCCTTACCTTGCATATGGCGATTCCGTCGCCCATCTCATAAAACCTCCAGACATCTGACCTTCTCTGCCGAATGTCTGTGGGTGGGTGTTACACCTCTGCCTAGAGGTCCTCCTTGGCCTGGCACCAGTGCTGGGACCAGCATCCGATTCCTCTCTGAAATGGGAACACATTAAGAACACCAAAGTGATATCATGCATTTATGATGATGCCTCTAGTTCTCCCTCCTTGGGGTGCTAGGGATGGCAACGGGAGATGTGACCCTGGTTGGCACATGCAAATCCTGCCCTCCTTGGGGTGCTAGAGGATGCAAGGGATTGCAACTAGCAAGGCCCTGGCTGGCACGTGCAAATCCTTCCATTATTTGGGGGTGCATAGGGAATGGGATGGCATTGGCAACTGGAGAGTGGAGACCCTTGCTAGCCTTGCACATGTTTGGGTGGGGGTGCTGCTCGTGCTCATGCCTGACTGCTGGAAGAGCCCCCCCCCACTACAGTACCCCCTCTCTCTGTGGCAGACATCTGCTGCTACCCACTGATGCCCACTGTTCGTGCCTGATGGATGCCCACCACCCACGCACCCACCTGCACTTCAGTGAGCTTGCTCTAACAGATAGATCCTTTCTTGTTCTCAAAGTAAAAAAAAAGGTTACAAACCTCGCAGCACCTCCTGTGCCCGCCGCTTGCTCCTCATCCGAGGAGCCGACCACCACCACCACTGACGGTCCAGGGGCTGGTGCTTCCTCCTCCTCCTCCTTCTCCTCCTCCTCCTCCTCCTCCTCCTCCATATTTATTACGTCTTTAAAATCTCATAATACTTAATACTGTACCTGGTTTATTTCAGAGCCTGACTTATGACTTTTGAAAAGTTAGTGGTGGCAACCTTGCATTTTTTAAAAGATTTGCTACATTCTTCCACTGACCTTTCTGCAAGTAATGGGACCACATTGCTGTAACATTTGTCTCATGCTTGTGTACCTTGAGCAGGTGTTATGGGAGAGAAAGTGATGGAATATGTAAATGAATATTAAAATATTTAGATTAAATACCAGACAACACAAAAAACAGACGTTCTTGCATGAAGACAGATCTTTTTAATGAGAGAAAAAAATCACCCTAAAGTGAATTTGGTAAGATGGATTTCATAACTTTCCCATCTCCAGCTATATACTATGCACTGTAGTACAATATAACTAGATAAAGACTGTCAGTGATATATTTCGCAACTTGCTTACTGAGGCAATGCACCTAGCTTCAAGAACAGGACTTAACTGATGTTGTGATGTATTAAATTTTGAATGCTTTCCCAAAGTACTGGTCAAAACCAACATCTCTTTTATGGAAAACATACAATATGACTAGGAGTTATGTTTTTAGTTATTATTAATTTCACTTTGGAAATATGGGTGCCCAAAATTGGGAGTTGATGCCCACTTACTATACTGTAAAGATTTTGGGAGGGTATGTTGCAAATCTCTTGCTTAAGTAGGAACAACTTTGATTATTTTTCTTATATTTTTAATGAAATGATGAATTACATGTTAGTTTAAGCTTTGTATCTTTGGTATCAAACCCCTGTTTTAGTATTTAAGGCAGACATTACTACAGATTTTGCTAGTACAATCACATTGTCACATGGATACAAAATGAAATAACAGAGACAATAATTGGGTTGAAAACTGGCCACAAGTCTTTATTAATCCGGAACTTTTAAGTCTGGGTAGAAAAAGTGGGGGGAGGCGGGGGAGGTTCCTACGGGTGTGCACCAGGCCCCCATGTCATTTTGGCTTCTCGTTTTCATTTTTGTTATTCAAAAATGTCATTTTCGTTATCGTTATTAATGACAATGTCATTTTTGTTTTTCTTATCATTTTTTAAAAATTATTATTTATTTTTCAAAAGTTTATTTTATAATTTCAATTTCATTGTACAATTATATGCACAGCAATCAAGGTACCCTAAAAAAAAAAAAGAAAACCTCAACATCTTATGGTACATCTACAGACATTCTCCAAAGTGACAATTTTTAAGTTGCATTAGAGTTCAAACAGGTTTCTGTATTCTTTTTCCAACTCTTTCCCTTCTAAAACCGTGATGATTGGAGACCATGTTTCCTCGAAGCTGTGGGCTTTGCCTTGCAGACTGTGGTGTAACTTTTCCATTGTGAACATGTACCATTCTGTTATTGAAAGCTCATGTAACATGTCCATTCTGTTATTGAAAGCTCTTCAGTCCCTTTCCAATGTCTGGCGATATTGTTTAGAGAAGCTAAAAACATTATCTTACTGGACTTTTGATAGGTCGGCTTGCTTCTTGTCTCTGGAAATAAGCCCAGCAGTGCTATCTCTGGTTTAAACGGGATTAATTCCCCCACTACCTTATTGACCATTTTCCAGACCGTGCCCCAGAAGACTTGCATCTTACCACAGCCCCACCAGCAGTGACTGTAGTCCCCCCTTTCCCCACAGCCCCTCCAACATGGGCTCTTCCCATTAGGGGCCCCAAAATTGAGTCTTGTCGGGGTCAAGTAGAATCTTGTAACCAATTTGATCTGAGTTTCCTTTACCTCTAGCGAATATGAGCATGTATTCATATGCTGTCAAATCTTTTTCCTTTCTTTTTCTCCCAGATAGATTTTTAAATCCTTGCTCCATGTATCTATATATACTAGTCACCATATAGTAAGTTCTTAAGCTCTTTATATATCTTCCTTACCCTCCCTTTTGTCTTATTTTGCATGAACAGTATTTTCTCTAATTTGAAAGGCTCTCTGCTAAAGCTCTCTCTGTTTTGCGGGCAGGTCCCCAAGTGCCGCAGCTGTAAGTATTGGAAGGGGTCTATTTTCTCTTGGAGCAGTTCCTCCAACCTTTGATGTACCATGGACCTCCCCACTGAAAACAGCTGCTGCATCCTCAAGAAACCCTTTTCTTTTAACACTTTCCTTAGAGTAGGAGCCAGTCTCTGCTCTCTGGCTTGTATTGAGTCTATCGGTGTGTATGGGGAGAGCCCACCCTCCACTCCCATTTTTGTTTGTATTTTTGCCCAGTAATTTTTAAGTGTGCCCATGAAAGGGTGTTCTCTTCTGTGGTCTATTCCCATGGGCCCCTTGTCCACTATAAGGTCTTTTAGGGATTCAACCTGGAGTATTTATTTCTCCAAGCTCACCCACTCCAGATCCTGGGTCTCTCTATACCAGTCAGGCAGCACACTCAGGGCTGCCGCCACGTGATAGAGTTTTAAATCTGGAAAGTTAATTCCCCCTTTCTCCTGGGTACGCGTTAGTGTTAGTTTTTTTATCCTTGGCTTTTTCCCGTTCCGCTTTTTCTCCTTCATAAGTGAGTCATTCAGCCTATAGAAGGAGTTTGGAATATGGATAGGTAATGTCATAAAACTGTACAGTATTTTTGGCAATATTATCATCTTGTACAGATTGACCTTCCCCAGCCATGATATCATTAGGTTTTGCCATGGTTTAACCTCCTCCCTTAATTTCCGAATTAGAGGGATGAAATTAGCTGTGTATAAATCTTTTAAGTTTTTTGTAATTGTAACCCCCAAGTATTTGATTCCTGCTGTTGCGATAGGGAAGGGGGATATCTTTTTAAACTCCTCCTCCTGTTGTTTGTTGTGCCCAAAAGTCAAAGCAAAGGATTTTTCTTTGTTGATAGTGTAGCCTGAGATTTCCCCAAACTGATGTATTACCTTAAGAAGCACTGGCAGCGATTTTTCCAGGTCATCTGCATACAATGAGAGTTTATTTGTATGCTTACCTATTTGAATCCCTGCGATTTTGCTGTTCTGCCTTATAGCACTCGCAAGAACCTCCAAAACCAAATTCAAGAGCAGGGGCAATAATGGACAGCCCTGTCTAGTCCCCCTTTTAATCTGAAAGTATTCTGAAAGATTGCTATTTATCATTAGTCTTGACCACGAGTTATTATATATCGCCCTCAGCCATCTCAGAAAGTTCCCTTCAAAGCCTATTTTTTCTAATACCATAAACAGAAAATCCGGCTCCACAAAATCAAAGACCTTCTCTGCATCAGCAGATATGATCATAGCCAGAATTTTCTGGTTCTGTATTTTGTAGATTATGTTGATAGTCTTCCTAATGTTAGCTTTCCCTTGCCTGCCTGGGATGAATCCTGACTGGTTTTTATGAATTAACTCACCAATTATCGCTCTTAACCTAGTGACTAGTATTTTGGAGAACAATTTGAAATCTGCATTCAGTAAGGAGATGGGCCGGTAGCTACCACAGTGATACACCTGTCTCCCTGGCTTGTGAATTAGTGTGATCATCGCCTTATAAAAATCCTGTGGCATTTTATTTTCTTTTGGAATGTTATTGAATACCTCTGTGAGGTGGGGTACCAATGTTGCTGAGAAAGCCTTGTAGAACTCATTTGGAAAACCATCGGACCCCCCCGCTTTATTATTTTTGGAAGCTGTTATCGCCTTTCACTTCTTGCTCTGAAATTGTTGCATTTAGGAAAGAACCCTGTGTCTCACTTAATTTGGGCAGCTGAATGTTCTTTAGAAAGGAGGAGATTTTGGTCCTCTGGTCTTTGGGAACTATATATTCCCTTGTAGAATTCCATAGAGGCCCCCTGTATGTGTGTGCTATCTGTTCCTCTCTTGCCCCTCACATTTTGAATTACTGGTATATATGATTTCCTTTGCTTACTTTTTACCAACCTTGCTAAGGTTCTACCTGCTTTATTATTTGTCTCATAGATGTGGCACTTGACTTTCTGGAGTTGGTCTTTCATTCTATCTAATTCTGTACTATTAATGATTTCTCTGTTCTTTATTATTTCTTGTTTTAAGAAAAGGGAAGGTGCTATTTTATTTTGTGCTTCCAGTTTCTGCAGCTTTTCATATGTTTCCTTCACTAGCTTCCTCTTTTCCTTCTCTTTCTTGACTTGCAAAGCTATTATTTTCCCCCTGATTACTGCTTTCGTAGCCTCCCAGAGAGTTGCCGGGGATTTAACCGAATTAACATTGAGCTCAAAATACTCTTCTAAATCATCTTGAATTTGTTTATTATTTGCCCCATTATTTAGAATATTTCTGTCCAGCTGCCAGTTGACATTCCTTCTCCCCCCCCCCCCCCGCCTCTCTGAAGGTGGTTGCCACAGCATTGTGATCAGAAAGAACTGTTGGGATGAGAAGGCATTTTGGGCATCTGTAGGCTTCAGTTTTGTCTGTTAATACATAATCTATTCACGTATAGCTATTGTGCTTGGCTGAGTAAAAGGTGTAATCCCTTTCTGTCCCATTGAACTGTCTCCACAGGTCCGTCCACCCATATGATTCTATTAGTTTTTCTATTTTCTTCTGTTCCCCTCTGGGTTCTTTTTGTCGGGAGTGGTCCAGCTGCGATAGGGTGACATTAAGTTCCCCCTGTATGATAACCCAACCTTTTGCATTGTCAGCGACTTTCTTAAGATATGTTTCATAGTATTCAAGTCCTCCCTCATTAGGGGCTTATAGATTTACTAGTGTTACCAGTTTCTCCTCCAGGCTCCCAATCACACATAAAAACCTGCCCTCATTTTCTTTAATCACTTTCTCTACTATGAAGGACTTTCCTCTGCTAAACCCGATTATAACTCCCGCTTTCTTAGTTCTAGAACAGGAGGAAAATAGTTCACCCATTTTGGCATTAGCAAATCTTGCCACATCCTTGCCCAATAAATGTGTCTCCTGTAGAAAGAATATTCCTACCCTCTGCTCCTCTAGTAAATTCCTGACTCTTCTTCTTTTGTGTGGGGAGTTTAGCCCCCTTACATTTAGTGTTATAGTCTTAACTTCCCCCATCACAGTCTTTTGATTTGCTTGTGTCATTGCAGTTGTCATACATATCCACTTTGCTCCACCTTGTGAGGCCTTTCCTCAAAACTCCACTTGCATTAATCTTAACCTGCTGAACTACTATTAAATGCATAATTCTCTCCTTATGTACCTTTATATTTAGATTTTTTCCTTGCTTTCCCTTCATGTGAATGTACCTTTTCTGCATCTTCCCTTTCCCTGAACTAAATCTTCCTCCCTCCCATCCCTGTCCTCCCTCCCTCCACGTTTTTTTTGCCTGTCGCCTCTTCCTTTGACCAGGCTCCTCTCTTCTATCCATCCTAAGGGGGTCTGCTGGGACACCCCTGCACCTGTATTAGAACACCTCCCAGTGTCCCCCCATTTCCCCCCCACACAACTCTTTGCATAGCAGCGTTTGTAAGTCATTTTGCCCCTTCTTGCATTTTACCACAAAACAAACTCGCTTTGGGGTCTGGATCTGGCAGTCACTCTGCTCCTTGCGCCTCTGTCTGCCCTCTTGGAACTGCAGGAATGGTCATCAGAAAAACTTCCAAGTCTGCTGTGCACTCAAAAATCTTTCTGTTTCCTCTGTATAAGTTCATCATTTTTCCTGGGAAAATTAACTGTGGTTTCATATTCCTTTCTGTCACAGTCCCAAAGTATTTATTCCATTTCATTCCTTTCCTAATGGTTTCTGCTGCATAGTCAGGGAAAATCTTCACAGCCTGTTGCTTGTATGTTAGATTCCTTTTCAGTCTGACTTTTTAAAGAATTTCCCCTTTCAATTGAAACTTTGCAAATTTGACTATAATAGTACGTGGCCAGTCATTGTCTTTTTGTCTTGGGTGCTCAACTCTGTGAGCACTGACAATTTCAGCCTTGTGAACTGTGGTATCCTCTGGGAAATTCTCTTTTAACATTTCCCAGATTAGCTCATCAACCTTATCTGCCCATTTCATTTCTTTGATCCCATTAATGCGTAAATTGCCCCTACGAGATCTATTTTCCATGTCCTAAGACTTGCTTTGGAGAAAAACCGTCTCTCTTTTCAAGTTGTCCAGCTGCTCTGCTATTGTGCTAGATTGATCTTCTAGGGAGAAGATCCTGCCCTCAGCCACCTCTATCCTTCTTGCCACCTGCTCCAATTTTTTGTTCCCTTCATCTACTGAGAACTTAATCTTTCTCACCTCAACTTTCAGTTATTTTTTCATTTTCAGTAGCAATCTATACAGGGATCTCTGCTCACCTTCTTCCTGGTCTGAATCAGATGAGGCCTGCTCCTCTTCTATCTCGCGCTCTGCCACCACCATTTGTAAACTGTTTCCCTCACTCTCCACACCCCTAGGCCCCGCGCTGATTATTTTTTTTACAGAAGCGCTCTAACGCATTGCTGTGCAAAATCTTTTGCTTACTTTTACTTCTCCCTGCCATACTGAGCTATCTCGGGTTTTTTTCTTTCTTTTAAATCCTCTTGCTGGCTTGATATTAAAGCTGGGGGGATGGAGCTCAGATGGGTCCCAGCTAGCTGCTCTGACACATGTGCAGATCCCCCTTCTTATCGGTTTTGTTATCGTTTTTGGTATAGTTTTTATTATCAGTATCGATATTGGTATCGGTATTGTTTTTGTTATCGGTATAGATATTCGTTATCGGTATTGATATCGGTATTGATATCAGTACCATGTCAAACAAAGATTTTATTTTTGGTATCAGTATCATTATTGGGTATTTTCAGACGTTATGGGATCACAGTCAACCACAGTGAATCTGCACAGGGTGAAAGTGATTCCGTAATGTCTGATGGGGGGAACGGAAGTTTCCCCCCAGATGTTCACCCCCATGAATCATGAGGGGGAATCAGATTCACCGCGCAATGCCAGGGGGGGAGGCGGCCAGGCGCTGCGGCCGCATTGACCGCGGCCTGCCCGTCTCCTGGAAGGCGGGCAACCAAGGCAGCATGGGGGTGCAAGGCTGTGCAACCGCACATTGCGCCATGCAGCCCTGCCCCCTCCCGTGATTCCCCACCGGGATCGGCCACCGCATCTGTTAGCCCGTGACGCGGTGGCCCCGGCGGGGAATCAAAGGATTGTTTCTGTGCCGGGGCCAATTGGCCCCGTCACATCTGAAAATACCCATTGATTCCTGTGTATAACTAATATTGATATAAATCTAAGGGAGACAGGGGAAGGAGAAAGGAAAACTATCTATTGCCTAATCAATTATCTATATAACTATTCTAATCTAATCTATATGTCTATTTTAGATAGATAGATAGATAGATAGATAGATAGATAGATAGATAGA
>QEPC01001171.1:64025-128527 GCA_003113815.1 Sphenodon punctatus
AGTGTTAGAAGATAGAAAAGTTTGGACTTCAGCTTCCACCCCCCCCAGTGCACCCCCAGTTTAATCTACTACCTTCCAACCCAATGACACGTGATCAATATAATGAAGATAATCTCTAATACAGAATGCGACACATTGTGTGAGATAACACCCCCCCCCAAAAAAAAACACCACCCAGAAGAGGAGTTGAAAAACACGGAGCAATACAGAGAACAACAAGGACATACCTATGGTGCTTAATAGAACCATGGTAGTGTTTCCCATACTCTGTCACTCCTCCCAATCATTTATATCACCAACAATCTCGAGAGTCTACTAATTTCTTATGTCATTCCTCCTATTATTCCACCAAGTTCTTTTCTCCTGTACTTCATCCTTATATCCTCCTCCCTGTCATTCCACCGTCTCTTCCTGCTGCCTTTGTTATTCCACATCATCTCCCCGCCCCCACTCCCAAAGATGCATCTCCCTTGTATTATTTCAGAAACACTTAATGAGATATAATTTAATTCCAAATTAGGATTAATGTTTCCTCCATTCCTTCCATTGGCCTTTCCATGCATCTAGTGTACCCAAATTCTTATTAAACACTTACATAGCATTCTGCTCAGCTTTAGTGTTGCCCCCAACCTGCAAAGGAAGAGGACTGGAGTTGAAAGACCAAGGCAAAGTGTGGGTGCATGGAGCCTAAGTTGTAAGCGAGCACCTTATGCAAAGCCATACAGCATCTATACTGCTTACGTGGTGTGGAAATTAAGGCTGGAGCCTTAACACACAATTTCTAGGTTTGTTAAAGTTTGCTTGGTATGAATCTGCCTTAACTAAGTTTGTAAAACCATAGGCTTTTTGTTTATCTAATCATAAATATATAACATGTATACAAAAGATAAAAAAAATATATTCCCAATAATAAACAAGAAAAACCATACAACCCAATGCATTTTGGGTATCAACCCTTTATCGGGGGGTACATAATGAAATACATTAAACAAAATTTATTTTGGTAAACTGATTGAATAAAAAAAAAAAATTACAAACAAATTTAAAACATGGAATAAACCTCAAACAGCATAAAACTATTTGTGCAAGAATTATTTCCCTGCCCACAAATAAGGACAGGAAGTATAAAAGCTTCTTTGTGGTTCAACAATTTTGTGTACCAGACTATAAAAATCTTTTTCATATTCACTCCCAGTGAGAAAACATGATCTGGGCCAAGTCTAACCATCCCCTTTTATAATAAAAAAAGACTATGAAGTCAAAGATAAACACATATAATAATACTTCCTAGATGTAACAACTATATTTGGTCTCTGATCAGAGAAGGGACAAATCTAGGAATCCTAATACAGTTATATATGTTGGCTAATGCCTATACATACCCTTGGGTAAATAAAAAATATGATCTAGAAATCTCAGAAACACATTACTAACTTTTCTATCAATGGAAATATATCTATATTGGGGCTTACAAAAGAAAAATAAATGAATACATACCTGTATTGCTCCATGTGAAAATCCATTTGTAAAAGAGAACTCAGCCTGATAAAAACCATGTCAAATGTCCTGACAACATTCATGCTCTGACCTAAAAAAAAACAAGAAAGAACTGTAACCCTAATCTCTTGAATGCACAAGTATATTATACTTATATTGACAAATCTACAACTGTTATAAAACGTAAGAGAGTATTTACCTCCCCAAAATAAAAAGTTATGCTCTCCAAAAGCTAAAACTCAAACAAAACCAAGGAAAAATCCTACAAAAACGTGGCCTCTGCTGAGGACCTACTACATACTGAAGAGGAGCCTGCTGACTCTCTAACAAGTTCACTATATATACTAATGACGATCAACAATTGCGAACACCTGTAAACTAAAACTAATAACTCCCCAAAGGCTCAACAGAGACTAGTTAGAAAATCCACACATGCCACTTTTACATAGACACCCCCCCTCTCCCGCTCAGTGTTCCAGCAGGTGTTGGCGGGGGGCATCCATGTAAACGGACGGTGGTGGGTGAGGGGATGGGTGTGTACCAGATGTGCGCCCATGGAAACACCATGGGTGGTGGGTGTTTCTCTGTGTGTGCTCCCAGCGTACACCCACCTACACCCATCACCCACCCATTTCCACCCACAGGGCCCTCTGGAAAACCGGAGGAGGCCCCGTGGGTGTAGGTGGGTGGGTGTCTTGTTGAATCTTAGTAGTATAAATCTTTATTTGTCACGGCCACACACCCACCTCCACCCACCACGGTCAAACACCCATCCCCCACCGACCTCCATCCCTGTAAAAATGGCCATAATCTTCTTTCTAGTTGAGCCCCTCACATATATGAAAAATCTAATGATGGTGAGCCTATTGTGCAATATACTCCTTCAAGAAAGAAACCAAAGAGAAAAATATTAAAGGCTCTCCTGAAACTAAAGCTCAATGGAAAAATAAACCTACCAAACCCATGGCCTATGCTGAGAACCAACTACATACTAAAGAAGATCCTACTGCCATTCTCCCAAATACCCTATGAATACAAAGCAGGAATCATTAACACACAACATCTGTACATTGAAACTAATGACTCAAAAAAGACACTGAAAAATAAGAACTATAAACTCTAGTGAGGCTGTGTTCTCACCTGCAGCGGCAGTGGCAGCAGCGGGAGTGGTTTCTCTCGCACATATCAGGGCAGGATTTTGCACCCTGACATGTGCAAGAGAAGTCGCGGCAGATCCTCGTTTGCACCAGCTCTTTTCCCATCGGTCAGCTCCTCCAGGCTGCCGCGTCTTCCCTCGCCCCTCCCACTGCCACCACCGCTGCGGCTGCAGGTGAGAATACAGCCTAAATGTTAAACTAAAAATTTAAAAATCATCTACTGGAGAACCTAAAACCATAAAAATCAAATTTCCTTAGATCAATTGCAGGTGTTGCCTCTCTTTAAATTATAAAGGTTTTACTAGATACAGAGGTCTGCTTTCTGGAGCATTATCATTTGTAGAGAGGGTGAAAAAGACAGGAGGAGGTGGGCAGAGCAGAGGAGGAGCAGGTGCCAGAGGCACTGGCACTGGCATTGATTTCAGTCATTTGCACCCCAAAGTCTCTGGGGCATAAATGAGAGATAGTAGGTGCACATTTATGCTTTTATGAGCACTTGCCGTGAGGCTGGGAAAACTGAAGCAAACACTGTCACACATAAGGAGCTGGGTGTGCGGGAGGGTGTTCCGCCAGTGGGAGAATCCATGAAAACAGCTGACAGTGGGTGGGGGGATAGGTGAACAACCTTCTGATCACTCACATGGAGAGGAGTTATTTATAAACGAACAGCTTTATCTTCCAGTCTGATCAGTGTCCTGCTGCTGCTGCTGCTGTTGCTGCTGCTGTTGCTGCTGCAACACAACTAGCAGGCAGAGGCAGGTGAGGGATGTTTGACCAGAGTCAGGGAGGGGAGGCAGAAGAAGTTATTGCCGCCCAGCCAGGCAAGCGGGGCTCCAGCTGGCCATGGGGCCATGTGCGACTGCATATGTGGCACATGCCTGAGGTTGGCCCTGTCTAGACAACCCCCTGTGGGACTGAGGGAAACCCTTTATACACAACGTTCCTGCAGCTTGTTGGTCCAACTGGACCCACTGTGGTGCAAAGCGTGGGACACTAACCCACCTTCTGTGAAGCTCCCACTCTTGGTAGGAGCACTCGGGGTGTGAGGGACCCGGGGTTGAAGAAATGGTCAGAGGTGTGTGCAGCTTCTCCCTGAGCCAGGCCCAGCCAGACCTGGTCAACACCCATGCTGCTTCCCCCAAAGCAGGCTGATAGGCTTCTTTCCCCAAAGCTGGTTGCTCCACCGACAGGACCACTGCCACCAGGTCTGCTGCCGCTACCTCAGGAGCCACTGCATCAGGAACCGCTCCTCAGAATGCTGTGTGTCAGCTTCTCCTGCTCCATGTGCACCGATACCCAGCTGAATGAGAGACCGTCCAGAGACCAGGTCAGATGACCTTCCCTGGGCAATCCTTGCCTCCCTTGTTTTGTGCCACGGAACTCTGGTGGTGGTGCAGATGTACTTCTGTTTGTTGCACGTTGCCCTGGATGTTCCGGGGAAGAATGAGCCCTGACAGGCAGCCAGCTGCCCACTGTGCTGCCTTGTCTCCTAATAGGGTGGCAAGGACAACTCCCCCTCCCCGGCACACACGGTGCTGGTGAAGGGAATTTTGATGCTTAAATATAATCACATGGTCCTCAACAGTAATAAAAATATGAAAAGCACATCAAATATCAATTAGAATTACTACCCTATCCACATATCTTGTGACCTTATTTGGGGTCCTAACAGAAATCTCTGATTTAATGCATCTCATGCACATTTCACTGACACTAGAACTGGGGTTTGGAACCTTTTAAAATTTTCCTTGTCATAGTCCACCTTGAAAATTAGTTCAAACTTCATGGGCTGGATAAGAGTCGAGGGCAGATGTGCTTAGGAGTTATGCTCAGGATAGAAGAAAGAACAAAGAAGAGGAGGATCCAGATTATGGATCAATGCCCTCTCATTTAGAGTCATCATCTCTCCTCCCTTCCCCAGAACTCATCCTTTTGAGCACTTGAGGATAGTGATTGGATCCTTGGGATAGATTCAGGAATGAGAAAGGGGCCAAATAAAAAACAGGTATGGATAGGATTTGGCTCATGGGCCATAGGTTACCCACACTTGCACTAGATACAGACCAGGGAGGAAGGATGTCACTTATATAAAAACTGTACCCTAACAAGGCTGAAGCCAACAGGAATTGAGCAAATATTTCTGGCGGCTTGGGCAAAATGCTCATTTTTCCATTTCCATCACTGGTGCTTTATTTGTGTTTGTTAGTTAAAACTTAAAACCAGAAGCCTTAAAGTCAGATTAAAATTTCCACTAAAAAGTGATATACAAAATTATATATCCAACCCTTAAAGTTCTTGGCTAACACAAGCCCCAATTGGACATTTAAGTCCTTAAAAATACCTAGGGAGTATTTGTTTAAAATAGAATTGCTATAAAAAAGCTGCAATTCACCCACTTTTTCCTTAGAAGTTAAAAGATGCATAAAGGTTAGTAATGCAGCAAGAACAATGAATGATAAGAATTCATTAAAAATCTTTCAACAGAACAGTAGCCTCTTTCAGGAGGAAACTCTTCATTTACACTGGATAAAGGCGGATCTCTGGATAATTAAAACGCATGAAAGGCCAGCATAATTGCTGAACGGAGATGAGCAAATCAATACTGAAGTGTTCTACTATAATCAGCTTTTGCCTATTTGTACTTAACAGAAACATAAAGGTGTCAAGGATAGCGGCCTTGTAATTAAACTGATAAACTGAATGCTAGGGGACTTGCTGGACTATTTTCTTGACTTTGCTACTGAGTCTCTCTGTGACCTTGGATAAGCCACCTTGCCCCTTTGTGCCTCAGTTTATGTGGCTTTCCAACAATTAACACCACTTTTAAACGAGGCACTGAAAAGCGCCTCCTGAGCCCTGCGTTGAGAGAAAAGCCGCACGGGGAGTGTTTACACGCTCCCCGAGCTGCCAGAAGTGACGTACTCCCCATTGCCCGCAGCGGCGGCGGCTGGAGATGCAGTGCTTTGAAGAGGCGCGTTCTGAAAGCCTCACTTTACAGGCTTTCAGAACGTGCCTCTTCAAAGCACCGCATCTCCAGCCGCTGCCGGCAACGGGGAGCACGTCACTTCTGGCAACGCAGGGAGCGTGTAAACACTCTCCGCACGGCTTTTCTCTCAATGCGGGGGCTTAGGAGGTGCTTTTCAGCACCTCATTTAAAAGCGGTGTTAGATAACCTAATCTCAGGAGGACTGTAACGCTTCATGAAAAGTTCACAGGAAACTCTGGACTCAAAACTCATAGTCTCTGTGAGACAAACAGTCCCTCCATGCAAAGACAGATGTGCATAAAGGAGGCCATGTAAAGGGTGGCAGGCACCCAGTGTCAGTTAAGGTTGCTACTTCTCTCAGTTTGACTCCGAGTCCCATTTTGGCCAAAAGGAGTCTCAGGTCAAAACCACAAGAGGTAGCAACCCCAATGACAATGTAAACCCTAGAACCTTGGAGACAGGGATTTACAGGGACTGGATGGGACCATGTGAGAGCAAGGAATACAGAATTCTCCCCTACATGGATCCTCCCCTCTTCCCAAAAGCTTGCCCACAGATAGGATTGCCTACCTAATAATGGGGTCTAACTCGGTTGCACAAAATTCTCTTTCATTTCCCACAACAGAGCTTTATCAAAAAGTGTCTCCCCCCTCACATAGAGCCAGTTCCTCTTTGGGTGAAAACAAACAAGACAATAGCCAGTTTCAATCCAGGTTCAGTCCGTGCAGAACCCACTCAACTTCTATTCATGTGTTTAGCATGTCCAGCCTCATAAACTAGCAACCCCCCATGTGTATTTCATGTGCTTGTGGGCAGACCCCACTGGCAGCGCTAGTGAGTGCGAGAGCGAAGAGAAAGGGCAGGAAGCAGTCACTCTAGGATTTTTGCCAACAATTCTATGGTGTTGATGGACCTGTACATAGTTAATTATACTGACAATTGATAGATATCCTGGTCGATATAGTGCATTTTATATCCAAATATTGCTTTCAGACAATTCTCGAGTCACTACAGATAAGGTAGCAAGGTTTTTAGTTTCAGTAATAAACAATAAGTTGGAACGGAATTCTGAGTAAGATTTTGATAGCAATATGATTTTATTTGCTGGTAGGTTTATACTGGGTGTATTGGGATAATTTCATTTTGGGTTTTTTTAAAAATTGATTTACTTTTTTTTTTTACTAAATGCTATTGGCTCGGTTTGTGAAATTTTAAGAGTTAAATTTATGTCTATGGAATGGTTTATTGTAATTTATTGTATGTTTGCAATAGTCTTGTTGACTGCGCAATAGAGGTTATTGAATTGACCTGTACACGTGAAGGTGCTGCATGCAACCTAATTTATAGGACATGGACATATGGGCGCACATTAGCCCGCATTTCCTCACATGGTGGACTCTGCATTTTCTGAGACCCCGCCATGAGTGGGGGCTGCATGTCTGGTGTGTGGTGGATAGATGGCCTAATAAACGGGCAGTTGTAGGCTAATGTCTCATTTGTTAACACTCTTCTTTAACCTCAATCATACCTCCCAACAGTCCCTATTTAGGAGGGGCAGTATCTCTTTGGGTGCTGACTCCCACTGTCCTTTTTTCAGGAATCAAAGTCCCTCTTTCTGGAGAGACAGAGACAAAAAGATCCATATTCAGGTCTCAGGCACCTCTTTCCTGATTGCCTTCCAGGAAAAGCACTTGAGAGGTCAATGGGGGTGGGAGGTGGGATGGGGGGTGGAATGAGAAGACTCAAAGGGTATTTTCAGATGTTACGGGCGGCCGGTTCACCACAGTGAACCACCAGGGGGGGTGAACAGCACAACCACGCCCGGGGGTGGGAAATCGGCCCAAACAGACGTGCCGGGAACGGGACCATGGGCCGGAACCGGGCCGCACCATCGCGGGCCGCGGCAGCACAACAGATGTGCAGCTGAACCCCCGCCGGGTGCTAAACCCCCACAAGGCACCGGGCAGGGGTGGGACACAGACATGGCCGCCTGAGGGCAAACGAAGCCACAAGGCACACAAGGGAATGCCCACACAAGGGAAACAGGAAGGGAGGGGGGAAGAGCGAGAACAGACTGACAGCCGGCACACACAGCGGACCCGCAGCGGGGCACAATGCACGGCCACATGCCCGGGCACACACACACACACACCAGGGAAAGGGCGGGAAGGGGGGGCAGGGGCGCCCGGAACACCCCACCAGGAACAACGGGAGGGATGGGGGGGGGCACCACCAAGGGGCAAGGCACAGGCAGCAGCAACCCCCACCCCCACACCACCCCAGTCCAGTCCAAGGAGGCGCCCCCACAGGAACAGAGGCAGTCTCGGAGGGGGGGGCGGACCCCCGGAGCAAGGCACGTTGGGGGCCCCCAAAGCACAGCGAGGCCGGCGGAGGGGCGCCAGGAGGAGGAGGAAGGGGGCCCCACAGTCAAAGGCTGGCACAGGCAGGGCAGCCGGGTCCAGCGGTGCTCCTCCGCAGCACCAGCGACGCTCAGGCAGCACCCACGGAGTCACGGGGATGGAGGGGGCCCAGGACCACGGCCAGGGGCAGCAGCAAGCAGCGAGGCGGGCGGGAGCTCACCGAGGTGGGGTCCGCAGGTCGGGAGCGGCCAGCGGGGACCAGGCCCCCCCCCGGGCCGGGGCGGGAGCCCACACGGGGGCACCACGCCGGGGGGGGCAGGCCAGCGACGCGGGGCTCACGGGCCGCTGCCGGGGGCCCCGCTGGCCCCAGGGCCCGGGTGGCCCGCCCGGTGGACCAGGTGGGGCCAGTGCAGCATGCCCCGGCGGTACCCCTGCAAGGACATGTAGTGGGCGATCAGGTAGTAGGCCTCGAAGGGATCGGGCATGGTGAGGGCCAGCTGCACATCCACACGCGCCCACACCGCCAACAGGGATGACATCTCCACCGCGGAGGGCTCCGGCACACAGCAGGCAGCAGAAGGGGGCCACGGAAGATGCCCCAGCTCCAGAAGCCGCTGGAACGCCGCCCCACGGGTGCGCTGGTACCCACGGGCCCCGTGAACACAGGAGAAGTAGGTCACGGCCAAGGCAGGGCCACCCTCGGCCAGGCACTCCGAGTAGGCGCCCAGACCACACACCACCAGCGCTGACACGGTCTCCGAGGCGCTCCAGGGCACATGGGCGCACAGCACCTCCGGGATGCGCCCCTCGGGGAAACGAGCCAGCCCCAGGGCCTCCGCATGCAGCCGGCAATCACGGGCGCTCACCACATGGCCAAAGTAACGGAGCCCGGAGCTCAGGCTCTCGTAGGCACCTGCACGGCTCCCCGGCCCGGCCAGGAGCAGCTGCACGGCAGGGGTGTGCCACAGGTCGCACAGAGACATGGTCTCGCGGAAGGCCCAGATATGGGGGGCCCCTTGGGGGCCGGACAGCGGGAGCCCCATGGATGGGCAGCCAGCCATGGTCCAGCACAACAGGGAATGGGACACGGAGCCCGGAGGGCACACAGACTGCCCAGGGCCGGGAGAGGCTCGGCCCGGCCCCCGGGACAGGGAACACGGGCCCGCACCGCAACATTGTAGCACAACAGAGCGAGGCGTGGGGTGCGGGCCCGGCACAGCTGCAGAGAACAACAGCGAGCTCTCTGTCTGCCTAATCGCACCTTCAAGGCCATCCCGCTACAAACAGCGAGGGGAGGGGGCCCGGGGTGCTGGGGGCGGGAGCAGCCGGAACGCACCGGCACAGGGCGCGCGCAGGCCCGCGAGGCCGACCCCCGGGCGGAGCCACCAGCACCGGGCCGCCATAAGCGCTCCCAGCCCCCACCGGGGCCCCAGCACCATGGAGCGCGATAGGGCAGGTGGGAACTGGATGTTCCTCGCGCTCGCGGCTGAGTGGCACCGTGACCACACTGAGCAGCTGTGCCTCCTGACCGAGAGGGTGCACCTGGCCGTCCGCCTGCGCTATGTCCTGGCCCTGCGGGCTGGCGTGCGCCTCCGGGGCCAGCAGGCCCGCAGGAGAGTCCGTGGCCGGCTCAGGGCTCGGCGCCGGGCCTGGGGGGCGTGGCTGGCCGCCTGCCGGAGCCTCACCCGGCCCGCTGCGCTCCGAGGGGCCGCGAGGCGGTTCCGCTGGGCAACGCAGACCCTCCGCCGGGCAGCGCTGCTGGCTATGCCCATAGCGCGGAGCCTATGGGTCACGGAGCGGCCCCAGGCCTGGTGGGAGCGGGCCCAGGCCCACTGGGGGGAGGCCGAGTGGGGGTCCCACTTCCGGATGGGCAAGGCCACCCTGCTGCGCCTAGCGGAGCTCCTCGCGCCCTGGCTGGAGCGGCAGCACACCTCCATGCGGGAGCCCATCCCCATGGTCCAGCGGGTGGCCATAGGGGTCTGGGCCCTCGCAACGCCCGACTCCTGCCGCTCCGTGTCCCAGCACTTCGGGGTGGGGCTCAGCACGGTCGCCTGCATCGTGCGGGATGTGTGCGAGGCTGTGGAGGGCGTGCTCCTCGACAGGACCATCCAGCTCCTGGACCAGGGCGCTGTGATGGCTGGCTTCGCGGCCGGGGGCTTCCCGAACTGCATCGGAGCCGTGGACGGCACACACATCGAGATCCTGCGCCCGGCCGCGGGGGAGGCCCTGGAGTATGTGAACCGGCACGGATACTACTCCCTGCACCTGCAGGGGGTGGTGGACCACCGGGCCCGCTTCATAGACATCTACACGGGCAACTCCGGCCGGAGTCACGACGCCAGGATCATGACCATCTCCCCCTTCTATGCCCGCATGTACCGGGGGGACTTCGCGGACATGGGCATGAGGTGGATCGAGGGTGTTCCCATGCCCCCCTGCATCCTGGGGGACCCCGCCTACCCCCTGACCCGCTGGCTGATGAAGGTCTACCCTGTCCCGAGCACCCCTGCGGAGCAGGTATACAATACCCGCCTGTGTGCGAGCCGGACCGTGGTGGAGCGTGCCTTCGGGGCCCTGAAGCAGCGCTGGAGGAGTATAGCTGGCCGCCTGGACTTCACCGTCCCCACCTCCGCCCTGGTGATCGGTGCCTGCTGCGTTCTGCACAATGTGTGCGAGACCGAGGGGGCGGCCCTGGAGTACCCCGAGCCCCACCGGCCCCCCGGTCCTGTTCCCCTGTACGTGAACGCAGGGAACCCCCGGGAGTACCGGTATGCCAAAAGGATCCGGAACGCCCTTGCAACCCACATCGCCCGGGGGGGCCCGCTGTGAGGGCCTTCCCGCCCCTGGGGGCCCCACCCCCCGTTCCGTGCCCATGCCCCTGTACACGCGGTCCCACAGCCCTGTCCCCCCCACAAACGGGCCGGGGACAACTGTCTCTTTACAACACTTTATTGCCCACACAGTTCACACAATCACCCTGTGCCCCCTCCCCACCCCCGTGCCCGTGTCCCCGTCCACCACCCGCCCTCATGTGGCCCTCCCCCTCCCCCCCCTTCCCACCATCCCCCCGCGTTTCCTGGGCCGACCCCTCGTGCGGCCGCTTGGGCCCACCGAGCTCTGGGAGCTCCCCTCCCCCCCACTGTCCGTGTCCCCTGCCGTGTCCTGGGCCGGTCCCGGCCCCGGCAGGGGGCCGGGCGGCGGATGGGCAGCTGTGCCCGGTGCCCCGGTCGCGCCCCGGGGGGGCTGGACCCTCCGGAGGCCCGGGGGCACTGGGAGGCGCATGCGAGGGCCCTGGGGCCGGGGGGGCGCCAGGGGCGGCAGGGCTGGGCCCGGGGGCGCCGAGGGGCCCGGCATGGGGACCTGGGCGGGCAGGGCGCCCGGAGGTGCGCCGGCCATCACGTAGGCACACATGGTGCCCGCATGCAGGAGCAGGGAGGTCCCAATGTCGTGGGACCTGTCCATCTTGGCACTGTGCTCCCGCACCATGCCCTGTATGTCCTGCCGGAGGCCCCTGAGCAGCCCCTGCTGCCGCTGGTGCTCCCGGCGCTCCCGCCTCCGCTCCAGGCGCACCTCCGCCTCCAGCCGGCGGTCTGTCTCCAGGGCCTTCTCCATGGACCGCTCTATGGCCGCCTCCATGCGGTCCACGGAGGCGATCATGCGCTCCCCCTGTTCCTCCGCCCTGCGGACGATGTCCTCCGCTTGCTCCTCCCTGCGCCTGCGGACCCGCGCCCGGTACTCCCGCATCCGCTGGGCTGGGGCCGCGGCCGGCGGAGGCGCCGCGCGCGGGGGCTGCCCTGTGGAAATGGGCGGGTGGGTCAGTGCAGGGCCCTGTCCCCTAGCGGGGTCGGGTCCCGGGGCCCCCTGCCCCCCCTCCCCCACTGAGGCCAGAGGCCCCCCTGGGCTGGCGCCCGGGGGGCCCTCCCGCAATCCCAGCCCTCCCGCCTTACCTGGGTCCGGCACCTGCTCTCCTGTGCCCTCCGCGGGGGCCTGCACCGTCTCGCTGGCCCGGTCCTGGGGCTCCCCATGTCCTGCGGGCGGGAGAGGGGGGAGCGGGTGAAGGGGGCTGGTTGTGGCCCCTGCAGCAGGGCCCCCACCCCCGCCCCTGCCACCGGCCCCCTGGTCGTGCCCCCCCCTGCCCTGGGGGCCCGCTTACCCTCTATGTCCGTCTCCGAGCCTTCGGAGGCCGGCGCCTCACCCTGGGAGTGCTCCCCCTGGGACCACTGGCTGAGGGTGGTGAAGGTGCCGACCTCCGACTCCGCCTGGCCGGCCCGGCGTTGGGATGTCTCCGGGCTGCTGCTGGGGGGGGGCCTTGGGGCTTCTGCGGGTCCCGGGTGGTCCTCCTGGGGGTGGGGGTCCCCTGAGCTCGTGTCTACCGGGCGGGCGGCGAGGGGAGGGGGTACCTCGGCCCGCTCCCTGCCCTGGACCACAGCGCTGCCCACCAGGCGTGGGGCAACTATGGAGCCCTTCATGTGAAGGATGCGGTCCAGGGCATCGTAGTAGGGGGCGGTGCGGGCCCCGTGGCCGGAGCGGCTGTTATTGTCCTTGAGGGCCTTGTACCCCCTCTTGAGCTCCTTGGCCTTCGAGCGACACTGGTTGACAGTGCGCTCGTGCCCCGCCGCCTCCATGTCGCGCACGATGTCCCGGTAGACATGCTCGTTGCGCTGGTTTATTGCGAGCTCCACCTGGTACTCGAGGGTCCCCCAGATCCGTATGAAGTCCCGGGTCTCCTGGAGGCCCCACTGTCCCCCTCTGTGATAGGCCTTCCTCCGGCTGGGCCCCTGCTGTTCCTCCTCCCGGTGCAGCTCCTGCTGCACCTGCCTGTGCTCCTCCTCCACCTCCTCCTGGGGGTGCGCCTCCAGGGGCCGGGGGCCGGGCTCCTCCTGGGGCTCGTCCGCCCGGGCCGACTTTCGTGTCTGGGGGGGGGAAGGGGGGTGGTTGGTTGCTGGGTGAGGGTGTGGGCCCTCTCGGGGGCCCCCTGCCCCCCTGCCCTCCGCCCGGGGTCCCCCTGCCCCCCTGCCTTCCGCCCGGGGTCCCCCCGGCCCCCTCCACAGGGGGTTCCCCTGTGCCCCCTGTTCCCCTCCCAGTGGGTGCCCTTACCCGTTTCCTGGGTGCCTCCTGTGGGCCTGTTCCGGCCGCTGTCCCCGGGGCGGCGCGACCCGGCTGCAGCTGTGGTTGGTGTTCCCGGGGCGCCTCCCTGGTCGGGTGCTCCCGTGTGCCCCCTTCCTGCACCTGTGCCCCCTCCGCCTGCATCGCTGGGCCTGGCTGCACGTCCTCCGCCTCCTGTGCCGCCGCTGTCGCTGTTCGTGCCTCCGGTCTCTTCCGCTTCCCTCCTCGCTCCATCCCGCCACGCTTGCTTGCTGCTGCTCTCGCTTTAAATCTCCCTCCAGTGGTTGTGTTGATGCTGGTTGCCCGGCAGCGACGCTGCGTGCCTTGTCCCCGGCTGGGGCTCGTTTCGTTTGGTTCCGCGCGGGGATTGGCGTCCAGACGTTACTTTTCCTTGGTTCCCTGTGGGGGTTCGTTTGACCACGCTTCCTGGGACCTTCCCCCGGCTAGCCCGGGAAGCGTGGTTGAAACTGACCCCATGTGGGTATTGGGCATGGTGAACATCTGGCGCACGCCGTTCAGACGTTCAGGGCCCTTTGGCCCCATGGGGGGGTTGAGCATGGTTCAGTGTGGTTGAGCGTGATCTCGTAACGTCTGAAGACACCCTATGTGGAATGATATGCAGGAGAGCTCCTGTCCCTCTTTATACACTGGGAATGTTGGGAGGTGTGTGTAGGGATGGAGCTTATTGGCCAAGGGAATGGGACTTGTCCCTCTTTGGCCACCAGAAATGTTGGGAGGATTAACCCAAACTTGAAGAACATTCCTATTTTCCAGGCTTTCTTTCAACAGGAAAGCCTCAAGTACTTGCTCTCCCTGACAGTCTTCTGGAATTCACTTTCTAAGGCTGGCCAAGCTCTCCCTTAACCATCTTTGAGCCTCTTTTCCCCACCCCCTTTATTCACCAGCAGTCTCTTACTAGCTTTCAACTGGTCAGTTGACCAGTCAGGAATGTAATTCAATTCAAAGCAAGACTGCTGCCAGTCTTAAAGGGCCAATGCCTCACCTTATGAATGTGACAGTTAGAAGAAATAGCCTCTGTGAAGGTGTCCCACAATCATGTTAGAGTTGAAGGCAAAGATGGAAAAGATGAATATTTGTTCCCCTGTAGCTTTCTGATGAGATATACCTCCGAAAACTGGTTTTCTGAATGTGGCCTTACTCTGAGATCAGTGGTGAAGATGAGGATAAATGCAGTTAAATGGACTTTATCCTTTTCCCACTGATGGAATGCAACAGTTATTCATTTATCTTTGGGGATATGGTATTTAGAGACTCCCAGGCTCCTGTGATCAGGGTTATATTGCTCCTGAAATCTGGAATAGGGCTCCATTTTGACAAGACCCCTCTGGGTTGTAGCCAATGTGCAAGTTCTGGATTATGAGTGGTCTTGGCAGGATCTGGAACACCAAAGTCCAGTGGTATTGGGGTCGTGTCTGGAAGCCAGAGAGTCAGGAACTGAAGGTCAGGTCTGACCAGGCAAACACAACAGGAGGGAGAGTCAAAAAGATGTGTCAGGTTCAAACCAGAGGCCATGAACTTAGGTCATGTCCAACAGAGCAAAATTGATAGGCGGGCAAATCCAGAAGCAACATTAAGGTGTGTCCAAATGGTCAAGAGCTGAGGAAACAGTTTGTAGGGATGGGCGAACAGAACCGAGTTCGGAAATTCGGTTTGGTTCGGTTCAGTTCAGTTCAGAAATTCAGTTCAGAAGTTTGGTTCAGTCGGCTGAACTATTCGAGTTCGGTCTGAACGCCAAACTTCCGAACAAAGTTCGAAAATTCAAACCCCATTGAACTAAATGGAATATTATCATTTAGGGATGGGCGAACAGAGCCAAGTTCGGAAAATCGAGTTCAGTTCGGAAGTTCAGTTCAGTCAACTGAACTGGTCGAGTTCGGTCCGAACTTCGAACTTCCGGACCGCGTTCACCCATCCCTAGCAGTTTGGAAGAACAGCCAGGATCCAGGAGAAGCATGGGTAAGGAGCAGCACTGGAACCAGGGAAAAGCATGAGCAGGAGTCAGGAGCTGGGTGCTGGCAGTGAGAACAAGGGCAGACAATGGTATTAGGGAATAAGGTGCAGAAATGGAGGTAGGTGGGTACACACCAAGATGGTACAGAGGGCCTGGGCACTCAGGTACATCTGTTCTACAGGCAAAGGGCAAGAAGGATGCCTAGAAGTAGTATAGTTTGAGCCAGCCAGTCAATCCCAGCTAGAATCAAGCTTGATCAATCGGACAGCTAGTCAGTAATAATTACAGATTTCTAGTTTCTGGCCAGCGCTAGTCTTCAGGTCTGGGTGGCTAATCATGCAGCTCATCTACCTTTGTGCCTGCCTTTCATCCCCACAGAAGTATTGCTCCCACGTTCACTCCAGCAAAAACCCTTTGAGGCTGCTGCCTGAGAGTTTAGTCACATCCTTTTAACTACTTCTGCACCGCCTCTTGAAATCCCTATGTCATGCCCTGTGAAATTTTATTATTATTATTATTATTATTATTATTATTATTACACTAGTGGTGTATCTGGCACTGTACAATCAGTAGTTATAGACAAGACTGTACCACACAGGGCTTACAGTCTCATCGAAATAAAGAAGGGAGAGACGAGGGAGAGGGCAACATTGGGAGAGACAAAGATACATTCAGGAGGTTGAGAAAATGCAGGTGCATATGCTTAACTTAGTTACAGGGAGGAGATTCTGAATGAGGGAGGGATGAGAATGCAATTTCACTCATGACATCTCAAAAAAGACATAGCTGAACTAGAAAAGGACCAGTACAGAGAAGGGCAACAAACCTGATCAAGGGCATGGAAGGGCTCCCGTATGAGGAGAGACTTGGTAGATTGGGGCCCTTCTGTTTGGAGAAGAGACGACTGAGAGGAGATATGATAGAGGTCTATAAAATCATGAGTGGTGTGGAACTAATAAACAAGGANCCACGCTTGCTTGCTGCTGCTCTCGCTTTAAATCTCCCTCCAGTGGTTGTGTTGATGCTGGTTGCCCGGCAGCGACGCTGCGTGCCTTGTCCCCAGCTGGGGCTCGTTTCGTTTGGTTCCGCGCGGGGATTGGCGTCCAGACGTTACTTTTCCTTGGTTCCCTGTGGGGGTTCGTTTGACCACGCTTCCTGGGACCTTCCCCCGGCTAGCCCGGGAAGCGTGGTTGAAACTGACCCCATGTGGGTATTGGGCATGGTGAACATCTGGCGCACGCCGTTCAGACGTTCAGGGCCCTTTGGCCCCATGGGGGGGTTGAGCATGGTTCAGTGTGGTTGAGCGTGATCTCGTAACGTCTGAAGACACCCTATGTGGAATGATATGCAGGAGAGCTCCTGTCCCTCTTTATACACTGGGAATGTTGGGAGGTGTGTGTAGGGATGGAGCTTATTGGCCAAGGGAATGGGACTTGTCCCTCTTTGGCCACCAGAAATGTTGGGAGGATTAACCCAAACTTGAAGAACATTCCTATTTTCCAGGCTTTCTTTCAACAGGAAAGCCTCAAGTACTTGCTCTCCCTGACAGTCTTCTGGAATTCACTTTCTAAGGCTGGCCAAGCTCTCCCTTAACCATCTTTGAGCCTCTTTTCCCCACCCCCTTTATTCACCAGCAGTCTCTTACTAGCTTTCAACTGGTCAGTTGACCAGTCAGGAATGTAATTCAATTCAAAGCAAGACTGCTGCCAGTCTTAAAGGGCCAATGCCTCACCTTATGAATGTGACAGTTAGAAGAAATAGCCTCTGTGAAGGGGTCCCACAATCATGTTAGAGTTGAAGGCAAAGATGGAAAAGATGAATATTTGTTCCCCTGTAGCTTTCTGATGAGATATACCTCCGAAAACTGGTTTTCTGAATGTGGCCTTACTCTGAGATCAGTGGTGAAGATGAGGATAAATGCAGTTAAATGGACTTTATCCTTTTCCCACTGATGGAATGCAACAGTTATTCATTTATCTTTGGGGATATGGTATTTAGAGACTCCCAGGCTCCTGTGATCAGGGTTATATTGCTCCTGAAATCTGGAATAGGGCTCCATTTTGACAAGACCCCTCTGGGTTGTAGCCAATGTGCAAGTTCTGGATTATGAGTGGTCTTGGCAGGATCTGGAACACCAAAGTCCAGTGGTATTGGGGTCGTGTCTGGAAGCCAGAGAGTCAGGAACTGAAGGTCAGGTCTGACCAGGCAAACACAACAGGAGGGAGAGTCAAAAAGATGTGTCAGGTTCAAACCAGAGGCCATGAACTTAGGTCATGTCCAACAGAGCAAAATTGATAGGCGGGCAAATCCAGAAGCAACATTAAGGTGTGTCCAAATGGTCAAGAGCTGAGGAAACAGTTTGTAGGGATGGGCGAACAGAACCGAGTTCGGAAATTCGGTTTGGTTCGGTTCAGTTCAGTTCAGAAATTCAGTTCAGAAGTTTGGTTCAGTCGGCTGAACTATTCGAGTTCGGTCTGAACGCCAAACTTCCGAACAAAGTTCGAAAATTCAAACCCCATTGAACTAAATGGAATATTATCATTTAGGGATGGGCGAACAGAGCCAAGTTCGGAAAATCGAGTTCAGTTCGGAAGTTCAGTTCAGTCAACTGAACTGGTCGAGTTCGGTCCGAACTTCGAACTTCCGGACCGCGTTCACCCATCCCTAGCAGTTTGGAAGAACAGCCAGGATCCAGGAGAAGCATGGGTAAGGAGCAGCACTGGAACCAGGGAAAAGCATGAGCAGGAGTCAGGAGCTGGGTGCTGGCAGTGAGAACAAGGGCAGACAATGGTATTAGGGAATAAGGTGCAGAAATGGAGGTAGGTGGGTACACACCAAGATGGTACAGAGGGCCTGGGCACTCAGGTACATCTGTTCTACAGGCAAAGGGCAAGAAGGATGCCTAGAAGTAGTATAGTTTGAGCCAGCCAGTCAATCCCAGCTAGAATCAAGCTTGATCAATCGGACAGCTAGTCAGTAATAATTACAGATTTCTAGTTTCTGGCCAGCGCTAGTCTTCAGGTCTGGGTGGCTAATCATGCAGCTCATCTACCTTTGTGCCTGCCTTTCAGCCCCACAGAAGTATTGCTCCCACGTTCACTCCAGCAAAAACCCTTTGAGGCTGCTGCCTGAGAGTTTAGTCACATCCTTTTAACTACTTCTGCACCGCCTCTTGAAATCCCTATGTCATGCCCTGTGAAATTTTATTATTATTATTATTATTATTATTATTATTATTATTATTATTACACTAGTGGTGTATCTGGCACTGTACAATCAGTAGTTATAGACAAGACTGTACCACACAGGGCTTACAGTCTCATCGAAATAAAGAAGGGAGAGACGAGGGAGAGGGCAACATTGGGAGAGACAAAGATACATTCAGGAGGTTGAGAAAATGCAGGTGCATATGCTTAACTTAGTTACAGGGAGGAGATTCTGAATGAGGGAGGGATGAGAATGCAATTTCACTCATGACATCTCAAAAAAGACATAGCTGAACTAGAAAAGGACCAGTACAGAGAAGGGCAACAAACCTGATCAAGGGCATGGAAGGGCTCCCGTATGAGGAGAGACTTGGTAGATTGGGGCCCTTCTGTTTGGAGAAGAGACGACTGAGAGGAGATATGATAGAGGTCTATAAAATCATGAGTGGTGTGGAACTAATAAACAAGGAACAGTTATTTACCCTCTCCGTTAGTACTAGAACTAGGGGAAACTCCATGAAACTCATGGGTGAAAAGTTTAAAATAAATAAAAGAAAATATGTTTTCACTCAGGATATAATTGGGTTGTGGAATCAACTGCCAGAGGCTCTGGTAAGGGCCAGTACTATAGCTGAGTTTAAAAGAGGTTTGGACAAGTTTCTGGAAGACAGGTCCATTAGCAGTTATTAGCCAGACAGGATGAGGGAACATGACAGGAGCTGGGGGGAAACAACAGGGAATGGGTCCCCCATTGTGACCTGATGGGTGCTTCTCCTGAGCCACTGTGATTGGCTACTGTCGGAGACAGGACGCTGGGCTAGATGGACCGTTGGTCTGACCCAATATGGCACTACTTATGTTCTTATGATCTTATGTTATGACAAGCCTTTTGACTCATTACCAGGGAAACCCTAATTGAAGAAATAGGTTTTCAGGAAGGATTTGAAAGTTGAGAGGGAGCAGAATGAATATACCCAGAGTGGGACTTCCAGGCATGGGGGGCAGCAAGAGAAAAGGGGAGAAGATGTTTAGAGGATCGAGAGAGCTGCAAGCAGGCAAGGGTGGGGGCAGAGGAGGAGCAAAACTCCCAGGCAGGAATGTGGTAGGATACAAGAGCAGAGACATATGGGGGAGGAAGTCCATGAAGACCCTGGAAAGGGAAGATGAGGAGCTTGTGCTGAATGCATTCAAATGGAGGGAGCCAGTGCAGGGTAGAAAGGAGTGGTTGAACATGGTCAAAGCGATGGGCAGAGTGGATGACTTTGACAGCGGAGCATTGAACAGAGATGAGGGGGGCAAGATAAGAGCAGGGCAGATCAGTAAGGAGGAAGTTACAGTGGTCAAGGCGAGAGAGGACTAGAGCATATGCTAGGGTTTTTGCAGTGCCAACAGTAAGGCAGGGCTGGATTTTAGCAATAGTATACAGGGCAAAATGGCAGGATTTGGCAACAGCCTGGATTTGAGGTGTAAAGGAGAGGAAGGAGTCAAAAATTAATCCCAGGCTACGTGCCTGATGGACAGGCTGGATGATGACTTCTCCAATGGAAACTGAGAGGGAAGTAGGATGGGAACGTTTTGGGGGGGAAATGAGGAGTTCCATCTTGGCCATTTTAAGCTTGAGTTGGTGGTGAAACATCCAAGCAGAGATGTCAGAGAAACAGACAGCGATATGAGACTAGATGGAGGAGGAGGAGTGTGTGGTAGTGGAGAGATAGAGCTTTGTGTCATCAGCATACAGGTGGTACCAGAAGCTATAGCCGCTTTTAAACTAGGCGCTCAAAAGCGCCTCCTGAGCCCCATGTTGACAGAAAAGCCACATGGGGAGTGTTTACATGCTCCCTTCACTGCCGGAAGTAATGTACTCCCTGTTGTTGTCAGTGGCGGCAGCTGGAGATGCGGTGCTTTGAAGAGGCACATTCTGAAAGCCTCACTTTTCAGGCTTTCAGAACATGCCTCTTCAAAGTACCGCATCTCCAGCCGCCGCCACTGCTGGCAATGGGGAGCACGTCACTTCCGGCAGTGCGGGGAGCATGTAAACACTCCCCACACGGCTTTTCTCTCAACGCAGGGCTCAGGAGGCACTTTTCAGCACCTCATTTAAAAGCGGCCTAAGAAATTCAATGAGTTTACCCAGAGAAAGAGTGTAAGGGAGGAGAGAAGACGCCCCAGGACAGAGCTCAGGGAAACTCCCATAGAGAGGGGAAGCAACATAGAGGACGCACCAGCAAGAGAAACGTTGAAGGAGCAGTTCAAGAGTAGGGCTGATGCAGCAGCAACTGTTACCGTGCCGCGATTCCGTTCCGCCATTTCAGAATTGCCCGTGCCACACCGCGAATTTTCTGCGGACATTCCGCTAATTCCGCCGGAATTCTGAAAATCACAGACTTGCTGGAAAATTGCAGAAAACCGCTATTCCGCTATTTTGTGGCGCTGGCGGAATTGCGGAAGTAGCGAAAATGTCATGTTTCCACGATTCCACTAAGTAGCAGAATTAAATAAGCGGAACCGCGGAACCGCAAAATAAAACTAGCAGAATGAAAGCCTCTGCCATGCCGTTCCACTAATTGCGGAAACACTGTTTCTGCCGGAAATAGATACCGCTGCGATATTCCGCTACAGCCCTATTCAAGAGATATAAAGAGAACCAGTCAAAAAAGAGTCCTGGAAACCAAGGGAGTGCAGTGAATCCAGGAGGAGGCATGGATAAAAGCTTCTCACAACTGGGTGTAGCCATACATAAAATGCTCAAATAAGCCAATGCCATTACTGTGCAGATGGGTGATACTGCAGCACCCTGTAAATATGATGCTGTAGGTGTAAAAAGAAAAGTTTTACAGAGAAGGAAAAAGTTCTGTGCCACAAGCATCCAAGCTAAAAAAAGGGACACATTTTCTAATAGGGCAGGGAAAGACTCAGTATAAATCGGTGTGATTTTCAGCTACAAAAGGGGGTATCTCCCCTCCAAATGCACCTGTGAAAATGCTAGATACTTACATAACCTGGTACCCCACCCCCACACTTCTATGTCAAATTTGTTTGCAATCAAGTATAGCAAACTTGATTGCTAACAATCAAAGTTATTAAGAGATTTCTTTCTCTCATACAACAACATTTTCAATGGTGCACACACATAACCCTATAGATGAGGAAAGAAAAAAAGCCCTACTCTCTCCTACTTGCAATGTGGCTGGCAGAAGCAATGCCCAGGACATCTGTAAAATTATATTGGGCAATTTAATGGTAGAACTTATCACAGATCAAGGTCTGTTGCTCAATGGGTCCAGAGAAGGCATCTATTAATCATTACAGCATGAAATCATTTGCAAGTGGCAAGAAGGCCACTGAGGCATTATACAATGCAGGAAAAGATCCAAAGAGTCTGTTTGGTGGCTCCAACTCAGTAAGCAATTAAATCAGCAAGTTGAGAAAAGTAATATTTACGCTCCAGTGGGAGCTACTTCTGTCATTTTCACCAGTCAGACCTTGACAGAAGGCACGTCCAGAAGGCCAACTATACTACTGCCAACCCTCACAGTTTTATCACATATTTGAGACTGTTTTTAAAGACTGAATTCCTAAACCTATACACAGGTGAGAATGGGAGCTTAACTAAATATGCCATTCCATATTTGCAAAGAATATTCAAGTATTCGGACACAATAACTAAATAATCTTTGGGTATGCAAAATTTGCCTATACATTTCTTCACTTAATTCTTTTATTTCAGTTATTTTTGTATTTCAGTTTGGTTATTTTTAGGTTATTTTGGTATTTCAGTTATTTTGGTTCAGTCATTTTGGTATTAGTCCTTTCATTATGTACTATTCACTGTATTGCAACAAACAATTCGACAATAGCACTACTCGTCTACTGCTTTTAGCATATTAGTACTGCTGCACAACTGTTTGGATGAATACTGATAACTGAAATGGATAACGATACAAAATTAATAGTACTTTGTGTCTTCTTGGCTGAAACACATATAAATTTGATATTTGCTCCAGGTGTTTGTTTCAGCCTTAAGTTAGATTTCCAGCCTTAAACTTCAAAAAAATTAGGTGGGTGTTTCTAATTCTATGTCTTATGCTTCCTGTGTAGCAAAGCACTGAGACACATGTGAAGTCAGTAGAATTCACATTAGGACTGAGATAAGAAGTGTTTCCATTCCAAAGGGAAATACTGACCTTTTGGGAGTGTCCATCAGTACTTTGTCAGTTTCCAGTGATTCTGCAAATCCACCATTTCCCCCAATCATTTTCAGGAATTTTTGGCACTTTCTGGGACTTTTTCATCACTTTTGTCTCTTTCTGGAACTTTTCATAATTTTTGTCACTTTCTGGGACACCAATCTGCAATCTGTAATTGATTATGTGGTGGTGACTCCCCAGCTGGTACCTTTAATTAAGAAGTTCGTTTGGCAAGTGATGATAGTCCCAACTCCTGGATGACTGAAGTCCAACATAGGGTAAATCACATGGACTTTTCTCTTTCGGATTTGTTGGCCATGGGTTATCTTAAGGCTAAATAGGTTGGTTAACCCTGAAGGCTTATGGAACCTGGAAGGTTCCAGATAGCCCTTGGGGATGTTTCCTCTGACCTCAATGGCTGCTCACTTGATGGCCTTGTGTCCATGTGGAATTCCGTGTTGGCAGAGGCCATCGACCGTGTGGCTCCCAGGCTTCTGCTCCCAAATCGCCAACAACACAGCTCCCCATGGTATACGGAGGAGCTGCGGCAGATGAAGTGGAAAAGGTGGCAGCTTCCCTCTGCCTGGACTTAGAATCATCAAATGCTCGCTGTGATTTGTTTGTGGACTTTTTTGCCGATAAAATAGCTCAAATTCCCCACAGTTTGATGCAACTTTTTTAGCAGTGGGTGGGTCAGAGACAGTAGAAGTCCCTTCTTGTCCTGTTTTGTGGGATGAGTTTCAGGTTGTTTTGCTCTTGGATGTGAGGGATGCTCTTGGGACTTTTCAAGCCACTTATTGTGAATTAGATCCATACCTTTCCTGACTGGTTAAGGCTAGCCGGGAGAAATTGGGGCCATTGCTGGTGGGGATAGTCAACACCTTCCTTGGGGAGGGCAGGGTGCCGGACTGCCTCAAGGAAGTGGTGGTGCAGCCCCTGCTCAAGAATAGGGCTGAAGCGACAGCAGCTTTTACCACGCCGCATTCCATTCTGCCATTTCGGAATTGCCCGCGCCACACCGCAGCTTTTCTGCCGGCATTCCGCCAATTCCACTGGCATTCTGAAAATTTGGAAACTATTGCAAAAATTGCGGAATTGTAGGAAACTGTCAGAAAACCGCTGTTCCACTATTTCGTGGCACTGGCGGAATGGCAGAAGTAACAAAAATGGCATGTTTCCACTATTTGTGAAGCCTGTGGACGTAGCGGAATGAAATTAGCGGAACTAAAGAAGTAGAAGTCACCACTGTGACTTTCCGCTACAGCCCTACTCAAGAAGCCATCTTTGGATGTTGGCGTCCCGGCCGGCTAGTGGCCTGTCTCTAACCTTGCCTGTTTTAGGGAAGGTTATTGAACGGGTGGTGGCTCGGCAGCTTCAGGAGCATTTCGACCAGGTCAATTTGCTTGATCCCTTGAAGTCTCGCTTTTGTGCGGGTTATGGGTTCCATTCTATCCCTTTTCTTGTTCAATGTGTATATGCAGCCTTTGGGGGAGGTTGTCATGGAGTTTGTGGGGAAAGCTGAGGGAGTGATGGCCGCCATCATTGATGGGGCCATCCTCCCCTGGTTCCTCAGGTCCAGAGTCTGGGGTGCTTCTGGACCTGCAGTTCTGCCTGGATGCCCAGGTGGCAGCTGTGGTGAAGGGGGCATTTCGCCAGTTACATCTGGTGCTTAGGCTTAGGCCGTATGTCTTGGACTCTAATCTGGCCACAATTATCAATGCTTTTATTACCTCGAGACTGGACTACTGTAACGTACTCTACGTGGGGCTACCCTTGGTGCTGGTTCAGAAGTTGCAGCTGGTGCAGAATGCGGCAGCCTGTCTCCTGACTGGGACAAGTCGACGTGAGCACATTACACCAGTGCTCCTCTCTCTGCACTGGCTACCAATAGTTTTCAAGGTCCAATTCAAGGTGTTGTTGTTTAGGGATGTGCGAACAGAACGGGCTTCATATGTTTGGCCAGTCAGTCATTAATTTCAAAAACCGAGTTCGGGTTCGGTCGTTTGGTTCGGAAACTGAGTTTGGGTTCGGTCGTTCGGTTCAGTTCAGTCTGGTCAAGTGTTCAGTGGAGTTTGGACATGCTGTGAGGCTTGGGGCGCTCCAGGGACCTGAAGGGGTGCCCGTGGTGGCATGGCAGGCCATCAGAGACCCAGCAGTAGTAGCAGCAGAGATTGGGAAGGCTTGGCTCTTGGCACCCCAGGTTATCCGGGTAGGCAGGCTCTGCGCTTGGCCCCTTGGGGTGCCCGTGGTGGCATTGCAGGATATCAGAGACCCAGCGGCAGCAGCAACAGTGGAGACCAGGAAGGCTTGGTGCTTGGCACTTGGCACCCCGGGTTGCCCAGGCATTGCAGGCTTGGCTCGTATTCAACAGAACTAAAGAAACTCTACTGCCAATTGGTCAAGCCTTACCCAGTGTTGAATCACGTGGACAACCAGTAGCAGACATTGGATTGCCCAACAGCAGAACCCTTGACACAGACAGCATAGGTGGCATTCGCAGCAGAAGCGGACATTGGATTACCCGGGCACAGAACACGTGGAACAGCAGAGATGGCAGCAGCAGGATTTGCATGGAGCCAAGATGGTAGGATTTGCAAGGGAAGAGCTCCCATAGAGCAGCAGATGGCAGCACCAGGATTGCTTGGGCAGAGCACCCATGGACCAGCAGACAACAGCAGTGGGATTACCAGGCCAGTGGTATGAGAGGCAGGCAGGCTGGAACAGGGTTCGAACTTTGCCTACAGGGCGGGCAGACAGACAGTGTGGAATAAGCAGAAGACAGGCAGACTGAGGCAGCCTTTGAGCTTTGCCGAAAGGGTGGACAGACAGGCAGCGTGATATGTGCATGCAGACTGAGGCAGGCTTTGAGCTTTGCAACCTGGGCGGGCAGACAGGCAGCATGGCATGAGAGGCAGTAGGGAAGATAGGGCACTCAGATAGGCTGGCAAAGACTAGCTGACTGCCAGTCAGATAGGCTGACAAAGATGTTTTCGTTATTGTCGATATTGATAGCAATACCAATTTCAAAGATTTTATTTCCGTTATTGGTATCGATATCGGTATTGGTATAGTTTGCAGTTCTGTAGAAACAGAGTTAATGCACTCTGAGAGAATTGTTCATTGTTGAATTATGATAATAAACCAACGTGTAATAATGAAAAAAATTGAAAGTTTAGTTATTGATAAAAATGAATAAAAGTATGTATGGTAAGGAATTAAGTACATATATTACATTTATGTTGATGCGGATAAAATATTAAATATTCCTCAAATTCTGAAATAATTTCCATGTTTTTTGGTGCCTATTTCTTGTTGCAATGTATGGAGTTGAAAGTTTTTTTAATTGTAATTGTAATGGTTTTTTGGAACTTAAGCTAGCGCCAAAATTATTTTGTGATCTTTTTGAAGAGGAAAGTTTTTAGTTTTAAAAACTGTTGTGCATTTAACGTTTTTTTAAACTGTAATTTTTTTTCTTTTGGTAAATCTAACTAAGCTAACTCCTACAGCTATCTATCTATAGTAACTATCTAATCTCTCTCTCTCTCTCTCTCTCTCTCTATCTATCTATCTATCTATATATATATATACACCTTCCAGTGATGGTTGTATCGGTTTATATCCCCCCCTCACCCCCCGCCCGTAATGCACCTTGTTATCAGGAAAGTATATGGACAGAAGTGGTAGCTTACCTGGAGATGATCCTGAGGTTGCACCCTGATGTTCATCTCTTAATGGCTGGGGACTTTAATGCCCGAATGGTAGCTCGGACTCAGGATCTTATTGAGTATGGCGGGATTTGGCAGGAGGAAGACTCATCGCCATTGGGGGTAAGATTTTCAAAGGATGGAGGTTTGAATATGAATGGTGTTCAATTTTCCAAACTATTGTCAGAGTTTGGACTTATATGCGCTTAACGGGCTGGGGTGGATTGCCCGGGTGAGTACACCTATATATCCCAAAGAGGGAGTAGTATTATTGATTATTTTGTAGCATCTACTTGTATTATTCCCTTAATAAGCAATGTTCAGGTAGGTCCATGGATAGTTAGTGATCACATGCCCTTGTCTCTTACTTTGCAAGTAAGTAAGTGTACTACAGCAATAGCACCACCTGTGGATATGACTTGTGGGTTAGTTAGGAGGAAATGGGGAGACGATTTAGAATTTATGCTCTTGGTTGCCCTCCAGTCTGATGGGTCGGGGGGGGGGCAGTTTGTAAATTATTGTTTACTGGCTCCTTCCTCAGCTGATCTCCTCCAATCCTATCAGAATTTGATACAATGGCTGCTTCCTATGCTCTCTACTCTAAGTGTAGATAGCCCCCGGGGAAAGCTGGTCTTGATCTGGTACCTTCTTGGTTTTATAAAGACTGCCGGCTGGCATGATCATCATTACGCCAGCATTGTCAGGCCTTTAGGGTGGCTAATTTAGATAGTTTATGGGAGGTGTTGGTTGATAGTATGAGGAAATATAGGGCACTCCTAAGATCGAAAAGAGAGGCTTACTATAGACAGACTTGGGAACAAATTGATAGGTCCTCTAGAGACTTAAACTCCTTGAAGTTCTGGAAGCTGGTTAGAGGGATAGGCAGGGACTATAACTAGGGGTACCCTCAGGTGTCTGCTGAATTCTGGAAAGCACATTTTGCCTCACTCTATGCGCCTCCAGATTGCCTAAGTAGTTCCATGGTCTTGCTCTCCATGTACCCCGAGTGGGATCCAGTTACTCCTGGTGAAATAGTGGAATTAATTACTACACTTAATAATGGCAAAGCTCCTGGGGGAGATTTTCTCCCTGCTGAATTCCTTAAGGGAAATGTAGACTGGTGGGCCCCGGTTTTGGCAAACTTATTTACTGGGATAAATTCCTCTGGGGACATCCCAACTGAATGGGATGAGGTGATTTTTGTGCCAATCGTTAAGAAGGGGTCACATGGTGACTACAAGAATTCCAGACCGATCAGTCTACTAAGCATAATAGGAAAATTGTATGCCAAATTTCTGCTTTTAAAACTGAAAAGATGGATTGATTCCCAGGCTATTTTGATCAATGAACAAATCGGATTTAGGGAGGGAAGATCCACTATGGACCATTGCTTTCTTCTATCCGACCTGATACAGAATTATTCTAACCTAGGGAAAGCTCTGTATGTGGCTTTTGTGTATCTCAGGGCCGCGTTCGACCTGATTTCAAGGGAATGCCTTTGGAAAAAACATTTTGCCTTAAATATTGATAAAAGGTTGTTGCTTCTTATTATTGGGCTCCACAAAAATACCTGCATCAGAGTCAGATTGAACTGCCGCGGGGTGCTGTCCAATAAAATTGTGATGGCGAGGGGGGTCAAAAAGGGATGCATCCTGGCCCCTACCCTTTTTAATTTGTATCTTAATTTTATCTCAAGGATTGGTCAAGGATTACCCCACACTGAACTGTCATCCCCCCCTGGTTAGTGGTACTCAGATCTGTTGTCTCCTCTATGTGGATGACACAGTGTTACTTTCCCATACGCAAATTGAGCTAAGGCACTCGCTGGAGTTTTTAGGTAAATATTGTTGAGATAATTCAGTAGAGATTAACTGCGATAAAACAAAAGTGGTGGTTTTCCCTCGTAGGAAATTAAGACACAGGTGGTACATAGAGGATAGGGTAATTGAACAAGTTAGGGCCTATAAATATCTTGGTCTCCTCTTCCAGTCATCAGGGGGTTGGTCTATGCAGTTTTTGGCAGCTATGGAAAGGGCTAGGAAATTAAATAAAGTTCTCCTGTCATTTTTTCGATCAAGGGGTGGCAGACTGATAACACCAGCAATAAAGGTTTTTTCCCCATAAATTCGAACCACAACTGATCTATGGAGCGCATCTGTGGGGTTTGGATAAACTTAAGAACCTGGAATGAGTACAATCTGGGTTTGTGCGTACGTTGCTTACTGCCCCTCCGGAGATTAGTAGTGTGGCCACCTATATAGAGTGTGGCATGATTCCTTTGCATGAAAGGATCTAGGCGGAAGCCTTAAACTCCTGGTTAAGGGTGTACTTTAAACAGGCTGCCCCTTTATCCCAGTTAGTAGCTACGGATAGAATATCCAGCAGTTGTCTAAGGACAGTTGTGAAGAAATAGACTAGCTAGGGTTCTCGCCAGAGGCACTTGCTCCTCTAGGATACAAAGCTGCAAAGAAACTGACGATGGAGAGATTATCTGATATTGGTCACCAGGACTGGAGAGGCTGGTGATGTTAAGGGACTGTGGGGCGTTGGGCTTCTACAGACTATTGATTAATTATGCCAATTCGCCTAGGGCCTACCTGGACTGTGGTCTTACACTAGTAAAGAGGAGGCTCTTTTTCCTTGCGAGAGTAAACTATATTCCATCAGCTGTTACCAAGGGCAGGTACTGGGGCATGCCGCTAGTGGAATGAGTGTGTAAATGTAAGTTGAAGCATATTGAGTCAGTTAAACATATCAACCTAGACTGCCTTTTCTATAGCGAAATTCAGAGAAGGTTTATATTCCCGGCGATTACTCCTTTTCCCGGACGTTCGGGGAATTTTATTTAAAACTGCTTTTGGGGGACTCCTCTAAGGAGGTAACAAAGATGGGGGGGTCAATGTTTTTATTTTATGTGTTTATTAGTAAATCTATCTAGGGTTTGTAACCCAATTTTGGTAGGTTTTATAGTTTTATGTATTTTATTTTAATGAGATGATGTGAGTAATACTGATGATGTGGTGTATATGTATGCTTATATGTACATGTAGTTTGTCTTGCAATGGCCTTTTGACTACACAATAAAGTTTATTAATTATTATTATTATTATTATTATTATTATTATTATTATTATTATACACATAGGGATGGGGGGGGACACAGACAGCTCACAACAAACAACACAAGGAAGGGGTACAAAACTGAAATGACACCTAAATCAATTTAATCCTACTCTAAATAAATCCAAAAACAGGGGAAGGGAATCAGGGATGGAATATATACAGGGAGGAGGGAAGGATTCAATGGAGGGTAGGGAGAAAGAACACAGGAGGGTTAAAAAATAAAAATAACACCTAAAGCTATTTAATCAAATCTAAATAAATGAAAGTAGGGAGGTAAATGTGTGGGATGGGTGAAATAGGAGGAGGATGGCAATGGATTAGGAATAAGAAGGAACACAAACTGCTGGGAGAGGGAGACTTCTGAAGACACCTGCTGACAGGATCAGTGGCTAGCTCAGAAGGAGTTGGAAGGGGGGAGTGCAATGACTTTTGTTACTTGCTGCGCCCGCCTTACCACAAGCCCCATTGGCTCTGTGCAGCCTAGCCCCATGTACCCCATGTCCAATCGCAGACTGCAAAGCCAGTGGTCTGAGGAAAAAAGGGATGGTGATTGGGCTGCCTGGCTGCTACTCCAAGCCTCTCCACCCCTGGTGCCAGGAAGTCTGCTCTTCAGCTGCCCCCTACCTCGGCCTTCCAGTCACGTTTTTGCCGCCTGAACTCATCCCAACTCACCCGAACGATACTGAACTGTTCTGTCTTTTTCGAGTTCGGATCGAGTTCGGTTAGGTCAGTTCAGGTTCGGGTTCAGTCGTTCCGTTCGGTCATCCGAACAGACCGAATTTGGTCCGAACGCCAAACATCCGAACCGTGTTCGCACATCCCTATTGGTGTTGACCTTTAAGGCCTTAAATGGCTTGGGCCCCACCTATCTGCAGGACCCCCTCACCCTGCAGGTCCTGGATCATCCCCTGTGGTCTGCTGAGGACGCCCTCCTTGGGGTCCCCCAGGTTCCCCGGTGTCCACCATGGGGAGGGCATTCTCTGTGGCTGTGCCGCAGCTGTGGAACTCCCTCCCATTGGTGGTCCTCCTGACCAATGACCTCTCCTCTTTCCACAGACAATTGAAGACCTAATTGTTCTGCCGGGTCTTTATTGAGGGAGATGGGGTGGGTGGGTTGGGTTAGGGTGGGTGGGTATGGGATTTTTTTAGGCTGTTTTAATTGTAGCTTTATTATTGTGTATTTTTAATATGTTTTTAAATGTTGTTAGCCGCTCCAAGATGCCTGAGGCAAGAGGGGGTGGCATATAAGTATTAATATAAATAAAATAAATAAATGATTTGGAATTAAAACTAATGTTATCTGAATGTTATCTGAGTGTCAGGATAATTTGACCATACTAAATGCTGTTTCCTTTCTTTCCTTGTACACATCAATTTTACCAACAAAGGATTTAACTGCCTCATACCTTGCAGATATTTCTGTCTTTAACAAAAGGGTGTTGTTTTTTCAGGCCCGTATGAACACTGTCCCCGCTGCAGTACTTGAGGGATGCTATAGAGAAATACCCTTCACCAAAAGATTTTGCCCTTGTGGATCAGGCATTGGCAAAGCTTAACCAGTACAACAGGTTTTGCTGTACTGTAGATTAGGCACCTAAGAAATGAATTTATTTGCTCTATGTTGAAGTCTATACCTGGAAGACCTATGAAGGAGTATCTTCATTTTTTTCTAGGGGACCATAATGGCCTAAGCAGTGAAAATTAGATCTGTATGGTTGGGGGATCATGCCATTAGTATATGGGGTGAGTAATTTTGGGGCATTACTTTGAACCATGACCTATGCAGACTCCTGTAGATTATTGTTCCTGTATTTCCAACTTTTTCATTTTTTTTTCTTCTGTAAACCAGCTTTGCCATTACATTGTCATATTGCCATTTTGATTTGATTGTTATGCTTGGATAATATGTTATATATTATATGTTTTATCTTTTTATGTTTGCTAAAGCCAATGGTCATGCAATAAATTTATTACTACTACCCTGGGAGTTTTCGTCACTTTTATGTCACTTTCCAGGAATTTTGTAACAGTTTTACAGCAGTTTTATAGCACTTTTATGGCAATTTCTAGCACTTTCCCAGTGCTTAGCCAACCAGTTTTAATCTCCACAGCTCCTGGGGATGCATATGGGGCTTGGGACAAGCTTGTGGAAACCCCATTCGATTTGTGAAAAATAACAGAAAATGGTGAGAACAGCAGGAAAATTTCCATGTCACGTGAATCTTGGTGAATGCCCTGCTTCCAGTGGAAGCAGCAGTAGCCGAAATTGTTCATTCCAGGTCTTCACATCCTATGTCCATCTGTTCCATTGTCTTATGTGGTAGAGATGCTATGCTGGTAGCCCCACCATCACTTACACCCTCGGGTGCTCCCAGGAAGCATTTCACTGGTTCACAAGTGCATTTCTCTCTAGGCGAGGTAGACATACATAATGGTGTTAATTCATGAACACAAGGCTGCCCAAAAGTTAGATTGTGATTTTGACCTTTAAAGCCCTTCACAGCCTGGGCACTGCCTATCTGCAGGATCGCCTCACTCCCTGAGTGAGATCATCCATGGGGGCCTTTTTGGAGGTTCCCTGGGTGAGATGGATGGCCACTGATGTGAGATCTTTTTCGGGGACTGCCCCCGTGCTGTGGAATTCACTTCCAGAGGAGGCTCATTTGGCCCCCATGCTCCTGTCATTTCGATGTTGGTGTAAGACCTGACTGTTCCGCCAGGCTTTTGCAAGGGGGGGGGGGGTAGGGTTTGGGAAGGGAGGGTGAGTTTTATGATTTGTTTTAAAATTTGTTGATTTGTTTTTAAATGTTTTATTGTTAAATGTTTTGTGTTATTCGCCGCCCCAAGCTGCTTTTGGGCAGGAGGGGCGGGATACAAGTTTTAAATAAATAAATAAATAAATAAAAATGTAATGATAGATCACAAGTTAGTGTCCAGTAGATCATGGTGTGGGGAAAGGAACTAGCCTCTCATAGATCACCTTTGGGGAGGAAAGTGAAACCAGAGCCCCATTGAGTGTTTCTAGGCATTCCATGAGCTAGGAGAGCTCCTCAAGAGTGGTGAGGATGGCTGTCTCTAAAGAGTAGTGCTCCTCTCCCCTCCCAAGACCATCTGCTGAGGTCCCCTGGAGCTGGGAGCCAGTGGGAGGGGTCCTGTACTGGAATGCAGAATACCTGAGGATGAGGTATGTACCTGAGTTTGACACTGGGATCAAGTGGATTGTGTGCACAATCTGTCTGGTCATTCCATCCATAAGAGAATAGAAGATGCCCTCAGTGAGAAGCACTTGCTAGTAGAGGTGTGCACCACAGACCCATGGACTTTACCATCCACTTACCTGCCTGCCTGCGCTGTGCTGTTCCACCTGGTGCCGGCGAAGAGGGGGTTTGCTGTTGCTGCTGCTGCTTGGCTCCATTGCTCTGCTCCATCCCACCTGTGGGGAGGGAGAACAAGACTTCTGTGAGTGTCAGAGGGTGGGGGGGGGACGCAGAAGCCGGTTGTGAGGGTCGGCTTGTCCCCTTCCCCACCCGGAAGTAGCCGTTGCTTTAAAGCCCAGTGGCCAGCGGCTTCCGTCGCAGGCCACAAACCACAGACTGCAAGCCGAAGGGACTTGGCCAAAAGACGTGGCACTTTGGGGCCGCAGGGGGTGTGAGGGGATGTTTTTTTAGGGTTCCTTTTGTTCAGGGCTAGGGAGGTAGGGTGGGGGTGTAGGAGGGGTGGGTAGTGGGAGGGGGTATTCCAGTGACCGACCCTGGTGGCAGCAGGGGGAACACTGGGATGGGTATTTTTTGGGTGGGAGGGAGGAGGAGTCTGACCTCAGTGAGAGAGGGAAGTCAGGCGGGGGAGGGGATGGTCCCTACCGGCCCCTGGTGGCAGTGGGATGGCCAGGGGGATGGGGGGGAGGTTCTGGGGGAGAAGGGGGAAGGCCACTGGGTGAGCAGCCAGGTTTGGGGGGCCAGGAGTTGGTGCACAGGACGTAGGGTGCAGCTATTGGGGTGGTTCTGGGGCGAGGACAGTATGGTCCAATGGGTTGGATGGCTCGCGCCCCGAGGGGCCCAAGGTGCCTGAGGGAGGTGCAGGTTGCCATACCCCTGCTGAGGGTAAGGGAGGAGTTGGGTCCAAGGTCCCCACGTGGGGGGCTGCTGCTGGTAAATACGAGGTCCGTGGTCAACAAGACCCCAATTGTCCGGGATTTAATCTCAGATGAGGCCATGGACCTCGCATGTATTATGGAAACCTGGCTGGACGAGTCGGATGGTCAAACTTTGGCCGATCTCATTCCAACTGGGTATGCCTTGCAGCATCAGCCTCGCACGGATGGCTGGGGAGGTGGTGTAGCGATTATTTTTAGAAAGGACTGGATTTTTAGAGAGGAGGTATCCAGTCCAGGAGATTTTGGGTATTGAGGCCCTTCACGTGGTGTTCGATTTGGCTGGGGGCAAGCTAGGGGTGCTGCTGGCATACCAGGCCCCTTCCTGTCCAGTGGCATCCCTTACCGCTCTAGCAGAGTTGGCCTCGGAGGTGGTGTTGGGCTCCTCTAGGACTTTGGTTCTGGGGGACTTCAACATTCATGCCGATGCTGGCCTTGTCGGGGCGGAGCGAGAGTTCATGGCCACCATGGCAACCATGGACCTGTCCCAGGAGGTTATCTGCCTGACCCATGGGGGGGCACACCCTCGACCTGATTTTCGGTTCTGGCCTTGAGGCGGGGGGTCCGGTTGTGGAGAAGGTTAGGGCAGTGCCCTTGTCATGGATGGACCATTATATCCTTCAGGCTAGTCTCTCAGTGCACCCCCTCCAGAAGGGGAAGGGACCAGTTAGAATGGTCCACCCTCGGAGGCTGATGGAACCCCAGTGGTTCCAGGAGGTCCTGAGGGAGTTAACCTTGGACCTGGACGGTCACTCTGTTGATGAGTTGGTCCAGCATTGGAACAGCTTGCTGGAGGAAGCCATTGACAAGGTGGCTCCAAGACACCCTCTGCCTCGGTCTCGTCACCGCAGAGCCCCTTGGTTTACTGAGGGGCTACGGTGAATGAAACTAGTAGGCAGGAGGCTGGAGCGACGCTGGTGTTGGACTTGATCTGACTCCGACCGACTTCTCCATAGGGCCCATTTGCGGTCCTATGTTGAGGCTGTGAGGACAACAAGGAAGGAGTTCCTTGCTGTCCTCTTAGGGTCTGCGAAGTCATGCCCGATGAAGCTGTTTCAGGTGGTGTTGGGGCTGGTCAGTCCGGCCTCCCTCCGCCTGGACGGGGACTTGTCCCAGACCCGCTGTGAAGAGTTTGTGATCTACTTTGCAGACAAGATTGCTCAGATTCAGAGTGTCTTTGACGCTGGATTAGGGGCAGTAGGGGGAGAGTGAGAGGGGATGGAGTCCCTGTCTGGTCCAGCTTTGTGGGGCGAGTTTCAGGAAGTGTCACCGGCCGATGTGGTGGATGTCTTGGGGTCTGTGAGGGCCACCTGTTGCGAACTTGATCCTTGCCGGTCCTCGCTGGTGAAAGCCTCCAGGGAGACATTGGGGATGGTGCTGGCAAGGGTAGTGAATGCGTCCTTGCAGCATGGGAGGTTGTCTCCCAGCCGCAAGAAACCATCTTTTGACGTGGATGCGCTCGCCAGTTACTGACCTGTCTCTAATCTTCCCTTTTTAGGGAAGGTTCTTGAGCGGACTGTGGCACTCCAGCACCTAGATAGCATCGGTTTCCTGGACCCGTTTCAATCTGGGTTATGCCCCGGTATGGCACTGAGACGGCGTTGGTGGTCTTGGTAGACGACCTCCGCCGGGAGATGGATGCAGGAGGTTCAACATTTCTCATCCTGCTAGATCTCTTGGCCGCTTTTGATACCGTGGATGATGGGCTGCTGTTGAGATGGCTGCATGACCTGGGGGGTCTGGATGGGACTGTTCTTGAATAGTTCCTTTCATTCCTCTCAGGGAGAAGCCAGCGGGTGGTGCTGGGGGATGAGACATCTTGTCCCCCGTGCTTTATCATACGGCATTCTGCAGGGTTTCTTTCTGTCTCCATTATTGTTTAATGTATATATGCAGCCCTTGGAGGAGGTTGTGAGAGGGTTTGGGGTACGATGTCACCAATATGCTGATGATACTCAGCTGTACCTCTCTTTTTCAAGTGACCCAGACCCTGCTGTCTTATTGCTATCCCAGTGTCTGGAGGCCATGGCGTAATGGATGTGGCAGAACAGACTGAAGCTCAACCCCGATAAGACGGAGGTGATGTTGGTGGGGAGAGCGAGGGAGGTAGTGGGCCCCCTGATTGGGGGGGTTCACCCTCCTATAGCTCAGCAGGTCCAGAGTCTGGAGGTGATATAGGATGCAGATCTCCACCTGGAGCAGCAGGTGGAGGCAGTCGCAAAGGCTGATTTCTGCCAGTTGCATCTGGTGCGGAGGCTGTGTCCATTTGTCTCCAGCCCGGACCTGGTCTTCCTCATCCATGCCTTCGTCACCTCGAGGCTGGACTACGGCAACGTACTCTACATGGGGCTTCCCTTGTTTCTGGTTCGGAGGCTGCAGCTAGTGCAGAATGCAGCGGCTCATCTCCTTTCGGGGACGGGTCACTGGGAGCACATTAGACCTGTGCTCTGGACTCTGCACTGGTTGCCAATAGCGTGCCGAGCTAGTTTCAAGGTTTTGGTTCTGATTTATAAGGCCCTTCACGGTCTGGGCCCCTCATACCTCAGGGACCGCCTCGCCCTCCACACCCCAGAGCGGCTCGTTTGGTCTTCCGGGGGTGCCTTCCTGGAGGTCCCCCGCATTAAGCAGGGGGCCACAATGGAGAGGGCATTCTCGGTGGCCAGGCTGCACCTTTGGAACTCCCTTCTGGAGGAAGCTCGCCTGGCCCCAAGCCAGTTGACATTCCACTGAAGTTGTAAAACCTGGCTGTTCGCCCAGGCCTTCGGGGAGGGGGGGAGGGGGGTTAATGGGTTTTTATCTCCCCTACCCTAGTTATTGTTTTAATGTTGCCTGGGCCCTGTTTAACATTTTATATTGTGTTGATGTGTTTTAAATTATTTTATATGTATTTTATAATGCTTTATTGTTGGAAGCCGCCCTGAACTGTTTTCAGGAGGGGCGTGGTATAAATTTAGGAAATAAATAAATAAATAAATGTCATTATTCATTTTCATTATTAAAACCTGTCATTATTCATTTTTCTTAATAACAAAATTTAATTAGTTATCATTGTCATTATTGGTATCCGTATCAGTGGGCAATTTCAGACGTGACATGCTCCCAGGTCACCACAGTGGATTCCCAACCATGGTTAGCCACGTAACCATGATCCGTGGTTCCGCCAGGCCCCAAACAGACATGATGGGAGCAGGACCATGGCAAGGAAACAGACAGACAGGCCACAATCCGGGATAGTGCAACAGATGTGACACCAATCCCGGATCATGAGAAGAAAACCCAGAAGCCACCACGGTGGGGCGGGACACAAACATGGCCCACCAGGGCAAAGAAAACTAAAAGCACTACAAGGCACCACCACCCATGTGAGGGAAACAGGAAGGGAGTGGGAGGAGGGAGGTGAACAGTCGAGCCGCACACACACAACAGGGATAACAGAGCCATGGACAGTACCGAACACAAACCACATACATGCTGCCAAGAACACGCACAGCCGAAAGGGAAAGGGAGAAAGGGGGAGACACACAGGGTCACACAAGGGGGTATGGGGAACACCACACCAGGTATCTGAAAACACAGCTGCAAGGACATGGGGGGGAGGGGACTGAGTCCAACAATGGACAACAAAACAGGAGGGTGCTGGAACAGAGCGGGGCATGAGGGAAGGCACCCAACACCCCAGGGACAGCACAGGGACCATGAGGCACCCAACAGCAACACAGGTCACTGAACAGACAGGGGTCCACATGGTGACAGAGCAGGATCACAGGGGATGAGCCACCAAGCCAACGAAGACAGTGGGAAGGGCAGAGGTAGGTCCCAACAGTAAGACAACCAGTCCCAGAGGATAATGCACAGCCAGCGAGGGAAACGAGTCCAAAGTCATGGACAGCTGATGGTGCCCCAAGCAACAAGGGGATGCCAGGTGGCACGAGCAAGGGACCGCCAGTAACAAACAGTCACAGTGGCATTATGGGGGTGGGGACTGAGCATGGACACTGGCAGGGAGCTAGCTGAGCAAGGGGTGCAAAGGTCCACAGGGATCCCTAGTACAGGTGTCCGACACCATCTAACAGCTGACCAGGGGGCAGGTCACGGAAGCGAATCCCAAGTGTACAGATAGGACAGTGGTGCCACACAGACGGCCCCGGGGTGCAGGCAAAGCAGCACAGCCAAGCGGAATTGGGGGAGAAGATGAAAGCAGGACAGCGGCGGGTCCACCATTCGAATGATGTAGCGGGTCACAGAACAGAAGCGCCAGGGAGGTGCAGGGAGCACCCGGCATAGGCGATAGGTGGGACACAGATGACCCAGAGGGTACCTACAGCCAGCTGCATGGGGTCATGAAGGGGGGTGGGACAGGGTGGTTCAACAGATGACCAGGGGGCAGGTCACGGAAGCGAATCCCAAGTGTACAGATAGGACGGGTGCAGGCAAAGCAGCACAGCCAAGCGGAATTGGGGGAGAAGATGAAAGCAGGACAGCGGCGGGTCCACCATTCGAATGATGTAGTGGGTCACAGAACAGAAGCGCCAGGGAGGTGCAGGGAGCACCCGGCATAGGCGATAGGTGGGACACAGATGACCCAGAGGGTACCTACAGCCAGCTGCATGGGGTCATGAAGGGGGGTGGGACAGGGTGGTTCAACAGATGAACCAAGTGGGGCCACTGCAACATGCCCTGGCAATAGCCCATCCATGCCATGTGGAGGCAACAAGATAGTAGGCCTCAAAAGGATTGGGACCGGTGAGCCCAACCTGAACATTGGCATGGGACCACACCTCAGACAGAGCTAGCAGCTTGGGTCCGGTGGAATCGGGCAAGGCATAGTCAGCAGCAGGGGGCCACAACAGCTGTCCAAGCTCCAACAGGTGGTAGTACAACACCACACAGGAATGCTGGTAGCCACGGGCCCCTAGGATGCAGCAGAAGTAGGACACAGCCAGGGCAGGGCCGCCCTCTGCCAGACAGGTTTGGAAGCTGAAGAAGGCACAGACAGACAGAGCTGACATCATCTCAGAAGCAGACCACGACACTAGCGACCCCTTCAGCTCTGGGATGCGCCCATCCAGAAAGGTATGGAGGCCCAGCTTCACAGTATGGAGCTGGAACTCGCAAGCGGTAGCCACATATCCAAAGCAGCAGAGGCCCAAGCTCAGACACCGATAGGCATCCGGGAGGGCAAACGGGGAGGCAAGGAACAGTTGAATGCCAAGGGAATGACACAGGTCAGCTAGAGCCATGGACTCCCTGTAGGTCCAGTAATGTAGACCGGTTGCAGAACTGCTGAGCGGGAGCTCTGCTGCAGCAGCATTGGCCATGGTGCAGCTGGCAGAGGGTGTGAGAATCAAAGACAGTGGGACCCCTCAAAACATGGTAGGGGGGAAGGTAACCAGGGGAGCCCCAAGGCCACGCGATAAGGGTATGGGCAGCACAATGGTACGGCAGGTAAGCGATGCATGGGGAGCGAGCACAGGCACAGCACAACCAAAGGAACCCAAGGCCAGAGAATTCCTACACACAGAGAGCAGTGATACACACACAACATTCATTCACCCTCCAAGGCACCATTATGCCACCTAATTGCCGGGGGCACAGCCCTCCCCGCTCCCATGCATCCCAATAGCCATTAGCAAGTGGCACCAGGGGCCACGGGACCTACAGGTGGAGCCCCCCATTACAGGTGAGTGGCCCCGTGCGAACAGGAGCACTTGGTAACAGACAGGCCACAACCAATCAGCGCAGCACCTGGGTACAGGGCGCAACAGACAGCTGGAGGTGCATGGGCATGTGCTGGCCCCAGGTCCCTTAAAGCAAGCCACAACCTGCAGCACAGCAGCACGAGCGTCCCGCCGAGCAGTATGCCTGACACCACCCTGGGGCACCTACCAGCTAAGGCCCTCACAGGTACCTGCCATGGATGCTAACCATCGGGGTGCCTGCTGGCTCCTACTGGAGATCATAGCTGAGTGGTACCGCCAGCACACTGAGCTCTAGCGGGTCACCATGGAGCTGCTCGAGATGTACACAGGGGTGCGTGAATGCATGACCTGGGTTTCTGCAAGCAGCGTGCTCGACTACCACAGGCACCACTGCATCAAGGCCATGCGCACGGCACGCCAGCTCCCTGGGACGTACTACAGGACCCTGCTGATTGCATGCACCCATCTGGCTGCCCTCAGGCAAGCAGGTGCATGCCACTGCTGGAGGAGGACGGCCCTTTTCAGTGCTGTCAGGTTCACTATGCCCATCGACAAGTGCCTTTGGACCATGCCCAGGGCCCAGCAATGGTGGGAGGGGGCCCTGACATGATGGGACGATGCTGCTTGGAGGGTACACTTCGGGATGGACAGGCGTACCCTCCTGCGACTAGCAGAGTTCCTGCAGTCCTGGCTGGAGCCGATACACACCCCAACGTGCTCCCCTATCCCAGTCACGCAGAGGGTGGCCATAGATATGTGGGCCTTGGCCACCCCGGATTCCTGCTATTCCGTGACTCAACACTTCGGAGTGGGACTCACAACCATCACCGGCATCATCCGTGACTTCTGTGAGGCTGTGGAGGTGGTCCTCCTCAACTGTGTGATCCAGCTCATGGATCAGCGGGCTGTGATAGCCAGCCTCGAGGCTACCGGTTTCCCCAACTGCATGGGCGTAATCGATGGCACCCATCTGGAGATCCTCTCCCCCCCCCCCGGCGATGATGTGGCCGAGTACATCAACAGGCATGGTTACCACTCGTTGCAGCTGCAGGCCGTTGTCGATCACTGGAGCCAGTTCACTGACATCTTCACCAGCCACTCCGGCCGCAACCATGATTCCCGGATCCTCGTCATCTCCCACCTCTTCGCACGGATGTACAGGGGGGACTTTGCCAACATGCAACATGCACCCGGATCAAGGGTGTGTTGATGCACCCCTGCATCATCGGGGACCAGGCCTATTTGCTGCTCCAGTGGCTCATGAAGGTCCATCTGGTAGCCCGGAACCAGATGGAAGTCCTACAACACCCAGCTGTGCACCGCGAGGACCCTGGTCAAGAGGGCCTTCGGTGCCCTCAAGCAGAGTTGGAGGTGCCTGGCTGGGCGTCTGGAATTCTCGGTGGAGACCTCTGCCCCAGTAATCGGTCCCTGCTGCATGTTGCACAACATCTGTGAGACTGATGGATTGGCCCTTGGGTATCCCAGGCCACAGCAGCCAGCTGGCCCTGTTCTCTTGTACGTGAACGTAGTGAACCCCTGGGAGTACCATTATGCTAAGCAAATTATGAGGCACATAACACGGTTGCCCCATAGGGATGGGCGAACAGAATTCAGTTCGGATGTTCAGATGTTCGGTCGTTCGGTTCAAAACCCGAGTTTGGGTTCGATGGCTCAGTTCAGCAGGGTTCAATTTGGCCAAACTTGACCAAGCATTCAAAAATAGCACTATCAAAACTGAAACTGAAGCCAAAACCTAATTTTTGGCCTTGAAAAGACATTTTTCCCACCCCTGAACCCATCTGAACTCATCCGAACATGACCGAACTGTTCGGTCGTTCAAGAGTTCGGTTTGGATGTTCGGTTCAGACGTCTGAACAGACTGAGTTCGGTCCAAACTCTGAACATCCGAACTGTGTTCACCCATCCCTATTGCCCAAGGCCTGAGGCTCTGGGGTCCGTGGGGCGGGACCCCTGCCATGCTAGTGCCTGGGAGTGCCCAAGCTGCAGCCGCTGAGCTCGGGGTCGCTGGCATCTGTATCAATGAACGATGGACATGATGGTTACAGTGAATAAAGGTGTATATTGATTGTCTTTACAGTGATCCCCACGAACTGTTTCCCCTTACCCTTACCCCTGCCCCCCATCCCCTCCTGCTTCCTGGGGCAACCTCTCTGTCACCATGTGGGCTGCTCCATGGGCTGCAAGCTGCCCTCACCTGCACTGGTGTTCCCCTCTGTCGCATCCTGGCTCTGCGCAGCCTCCTGGCTCTCCTCTGTGGCTTATGCTGGGGACTTGTCTGGGCCCAGGATGGCCTGCTGCTGCTGCACCTGGCGGGACGGCTGTTGCCATCTCATCCCAGGTGGGATGGAGAGGTGGATGCTTGGACCCTGTGATCGGGACTGCTGCTGCTCCTGAGGGATGGGCACTGGCGGTGGGATGGCAGGTGGGTGTGGGACTGCAGCCGGTATGGCACTTGGGGGTGCTGCTGCCATTATGTAGGGACTCACCAATATAAGTTGTTCGGGAAAAGTTTTTAACTCTGTTGTAAATAATTATGACTGGATGTATTTAATTTTTGAGTAATTCTCTTTGGTTTATGTATTGCCAATAACTTTTAGTTAGGCAAATAAAGTTTATATTGATTGATTGATAGGCACTCATCATGTCTGCATGTAGCAGCAGCAAGGTGCCAATCTCTAGGGACTGGTCCAGATTCCAGGAGTGCTCAGAGGCCTGACGGTCGATGGTGTCCGTCAACCGCTGTATCACCTCCATCTGGCGTGTGTGGTCCTGTCTCTGCAACCGCATCTCCTTCCGCATCACAGCTAGGAGGTGCCTGCCCCATCCCTCCACCTGCCCCATGACCCTGCCTGTGACTGCCTCCATCCTGTCAATGGAGGCGACCATCGCCTCCCCCTGCTTCATGCTGGTCCTCATTATCTCCTCCACCAAGTCCTCCTGCCAGCGGCGCACACATGCCCTGTGTTCCCACAACCTCTGGGCTACCAGCACTGGTCCCTCTCATGGTCGGACTGGCTAGCAGGGTAGCAGATCTGCAGGATACGGGTTGGGTTGCTCGATCAGGCAGCCGGTAGCTGCATGTGTGGCCCCCCCGAACGGTGCTGGGATGTGGCCTGGGATGCCTACACATCCCTCCCCCTTCCGCTTGGGTGGTCGGTTCCCCTCCCCTCCCTCCATGCAACCTGTGACCTGCTACCCCTCCCCTGTTCCCTCCTGGTCACCCATGGTGCCCTGCCCCCCAGCTCTGTCCAGCGGTCCCCAGGGTCCCCTGGGGAAAGTGTGTGTGGGTCAATCCACTCCCCCTTGGACCGCCACCCTCTGCCATCCCATTGGTCACACACACACAAATGCTCACCTTGCTCCACCCACTGCTGGTGTTGGTGCTGCTCCTCCGCCACCTTGGCCTCCCATGGTGATAGTATTCATCCTGTGTGGGAACAGCCATGGGGGTGTGTCATTGGGGTTCCCCTCTCCCTACCCATGTCCTGCCCACCCCCCATCCCACTCCCGCTCTCCAGTGGGCCCCATCCCTTCTGTTTACCTTCCACCATGTCTTCTACCACTCCTGGTGCCCTTTCTCCTCCATTGCCTTCTCCTCTCCCTTGGTCGCTCCTGCACTAAGGAAGGGGTGGGGGTTGGTTCATAAAGTTCCTTGCCTGTTGTACCCCCAACACTCCCTCGCTGAGTCTATGCAGGACCCTGTGCCTTCCACGTCCTGTGCCTACCTCCTATGTCTGTCTCTGAGCCCTCCATGGCTGGCTGTTCAATAGGACTGTGCTCGGAGTGCTCCCCATGCGTCCACTGGCTCAGGGTGACCAGCGTGTCATCATCAGAGCCCGGTCCCAAGTGCTGTAGTGGACTCCCTGTGCCTGACCGTGATGGGACCCTACTGGCCGCAAGGTCCAGGGCCATTCTTCTTGGTGTGCGGGTCCGGCGGTGTTTGTGAGTGCACCCGGTGCTGCCATGTGCATGGGATGTCCTCCCATGTCCATCCTTGTGCCACGGTGATCCCTACCAGCTAGGGGGCCATGATGGATCCCTTCATGTGGAGGATCCTGTCTAGGGCATCATAAAAGGGCACAGTCCATGCTGTGTGACCGGAATGCTAGTTATTGTCCTTTATGTGCTTGTAGCCCCTCTTTAGCTCCTTGGTATTGGTGCAGCACTGTGCTGCCGACCTCTGGTATCTGTCCTCCTAGTCCTGCTGCTGCTGCTGCTACTTCTGCTGCTGCTGCTGCTGCTGCTGCTGCTACTCCTCCCCACTCTCCATTGCTCTCCTGTCTCTCCACTCTGTCTTCCCTGCTGCAGTGTGCCCTTTAAATATCCCTCCTTGTTCTGTTAATATGCCGTTGCCTGGCAGCAACACTGCATGCATTCTCCTCGACGTGGGATCGTTCTGTATCATTGCGCCTGGTGGTTGCCATTCAGAAGTTACTTTTGGCCATTTCCCAGTGGGGATTGCATTGTAGGGATGTGCAAACAGAGTTCAGGGGTTTGGGGTTTGGCCTGAACTTGGGGTGTTTTGGCTGTTCGCGAACACCCCAAACCCGAACTGCCCCTCGCCCGAACCAGCTGAACAAAGTTTGGGTTTTGAACCCATTCGGGCAGGGGGTGGAGGACAGGGGGGAATCCTGTTTTCCCTCCCCCTTCAAGGCTGCGCGGGTGGAAGGGGCACCGGATCTCACCTTCCCTCCCCTCCCTGCCCAGCCTGGTAAAAAAAAATAAAACAAAAAAACCCCACCCCAGGGATCGACTTACTTGGTGGTGCCAGGGATCCAGCCCTGGGTATAATCAATCATCATCATCATCATCATCATCATCATCATAAAAACTTTATTAGGAGTTTAGCTGTTGCTGTACTCCAAAAACACAATAAGGCCCTGGGTATGGCGATGGCAGCAGCAGCGGGTCTGCCTCCAGCGGCACTCCAGAGCACTTCAGGCCTCTTCTAGGCCTTCCAGGAACTGAAGGAGGGCTTCCGGCACTGGGTCCAGCGGTGGCAGTGGAGGCGGCTCTGGCTCTGGCAGCACTCCAGAGCACTTCAGACCTCTTCTAGGCCTTCTGGGAATGGAAGGAGGGCTTCCGGCCCCTCCCTTTCAGTGATGAGGGGCCAGAAGCCCTCCTTCAGTTCCTGGAAGGCCTAGAAGAGGCCTGAAGCACTCCAGAGTGCCACTGGAGCCAGACCTGCCACCACTACTGACGCTGGACCCAGGGTCTTAGTCCCGGCACCACCAGGTTGGTCAATCCCTGGTGTTTTTGTTTTTGTTTTTTTGTTTGTCTATTTGTTGTTTGTTTTTTAAAAATTACCACGCTGGGAAGGGTGGGGGGGAGGTGAGCCCCAGGGCTCCTTCCACCTGCGCAGCCTGGAGGGGGGAGGGAAAATTTGGTGTCCCCCCCACCCCCGAATGGGTTCGGTTAAACCGAACAGGTTCAGGCCGATCAGCCCAAACCCGAACGGTTTCGGGGGGGGCAAACCCTGAACAGGCCGAACACCAAACCCCCCCAGTTTTTGCACATCCCCATTGCACTGACCATGGTTCTGGACCTGCTGCCATCTCGAGCCCCAGAACCGTGGTTGACTTTGGCCCCTACCGGTGATTGACTGTGGTGAACATCTGGATGCCACCAAACAGATGTTCAGGGCTCATTGGCCATGCTGGGGGATTGAGTGTGGTTCACTGTGTTTGACTGTGATCTCATAATATCTGAAATTATCCAGTATCAGTATTGCATGAAACTGAAAGTTTTGGCTTTGTTTCTGTTTTCATCAGCACATGTGGTGGGAGGGCTGTGTGTGTTTTTATGTTTATGTTTATGTTTGTGAGGTAGAAGTGGTAGAAGTGCCAGTAGCAGAATGTCAGCAGATTGCATATTTATTTACTCTTTTTATTTATTCACTGTACAGGTTGCAAGCCTTGACAGTATAGCACAAAACAAACAGGGCAAAATTTATCACATAAACTAAAGTAGGCAACAGGTAATTACCATCAAAGATCCTTGATTCCAAGAACCAATCCAAAGGATCAACAAAAAATATTAAAATGGATTTAAGCCTAACAGTTTATCCAATTTATTGTTTATAGCAGAAATTTACCACCCTATACTATTTATAAAACCCTATTAGGTCCTGAGCATAAAACATATAACTACAAATATTCTCTAATTCTACTGATTATCAGTATCCATCAATACCCCCCTGGAAAAACTTATTTCCCATATCTACCTTATGGAGTCATTATTCCAAACTTGGGCTCTTGGCTCTTAACATAAAGCGCCCGTGTCCTCGTCGCTCTTTTGGCAAAAACTGCTACATGGTAAGACCTATTTTCACTATGATCTCTGAGCAAAAAAAATCAAATTCCGGATTTGTGGGAGGTTCAGATTTAGATGGATTTTTAAAGTCAGCTGCTGCCTAAGAGTAGAATATAATGGGCAGAAAATATATCTTCAACCCCGGGCTTGCATGGGCAAATAAGATCAGTTACCGGAATGCCCTTGTACCGTCCCTCTAATATCGCTGACTGAGGCTGGTGAATGCTTTCCTTAGTGAAATGTCAGACAAAGACTCAAAATAATGGACCCCTCCACGATTGGGAATAAGGTATTTTTAAAAAGGAGAAATTCTAGAAGAGGAGGGCCATTCTAGAAGAAGATTAGCAGACTGCATCTCATTATAACCCCCCACACACAAACAGCCCCCCACACACATGCACTGACGAAAACTGAAACAAAACTGAAACCAAATTTTTGATTTCGTGCAATACCAATACCGATACTGATACTGATACCAATAATGACACCGATAACAAAAAACAAAATTTTGATATTGATTTCATTATTACTGTTTTCTTTTTTGTTATTGTATTGTATTGTATTGTATTGTATTGTATTTATTTATTTATTTATTTATTTTATAAATGTTTAGTTAGTTAGTTATTGTAATAATGAAAACTAAAAACAAAAATTTCATTTTCATTATTGAAATAATGAAAACTAAGTAAACAGCCCTAAACTCTTGCACAAATTGCAGGTTCTGCTACTAAGGTAGTATTCGTCGATAAGACGACCAGAAACTGCATGTTCACATGTAGGGCCTTTTCACACAGACTCCAACAGTGATAAAATGGGTGTTACATTTTATTATACATGTTTACAGGGCACCCATAGAGAACACAACAAGTATAATAATATGTAGTACCCATTTTATCAGTGTTAGAGTGTCTGTGTGAAAAGGGCCATACAAAACCATGAAAATGTAGGTGTTTAGACACCTGGATAATGTAAGGTGTAGAAAGTCTAGATTACTGTTTGTTGAAAAAAGCTTGTATTTGGGATGTAAGCAAAAACCTAAAGGATCAAACCAAAACCAGAAGGCAAATAAAAATATCCAAGGTCTGTTTTTTGTAAATCTCACTATTTTAAAGACAATCTAATTATTTTGGGGGGTTTCAGTTATGGTTTTGAACACTTGTGGATGGCAGAATCAAAACTATCGGATGTCGCCTACTTTCTAATGACTAACGTCTATGACTGCAATCCTCAGATCACTTATTTCGGAGCAGTCTTATTGACCAGAAGTAGTTTGACGTAATTTAGGAGTTTTCAAAAGGGCATAGGAAGTTTTCAATCAGACCTGGTTAAATGCCATAATCAAAATTTCACAATATTCATCAAAATTTTGGTTCAAATTGAAATTATTGGTCCAGCTTTATAGGTGGTCAAAATTTCACAGTCATTGTTTCATATTATCTGTAGAAATGATTATTCATATAAAAATTCTGACACAAGTCTACTTTCAATGAGTCTTGAGCCCTTAACTCATACAACTGCTTTTGAAAATCCCATTCTGGACAAATGATGTCAACCATTTATCCATTGGGTAATTTCAGATGTTGCACACTCCCAGGTTACCACAGTGGATCCCCAACCATGGAAAGCCATCTAACCCCCACCCGTGGTTCCGACAGGCCCAAAACAGACTTAACAGGAGTGGTACCACAGCAAGGAAATAGACAGACCAGCCACAATCCGGGACAGTACAACAGACGTTACACCAATCCCGGAATGTGGCAAGAATCCCCAGAAACCACCGGGGTGGGGAGGGACACAGACATGGCCGACTGAGGGCAAAGGAAGCCAAAAGTGCCACACGGCACCACCCACGGTAGGGAAATGGGAAGGGAGGGGGAGACGGGAGAAGGAAACCACAGACAAAGAAGAACACAAGCCACACACACACGTGCGAGAACACGCACAGTCGACAGGGAAAGGAAGGAAGGGGGAGACACAAAGGGGCACACAAGGGAACACCTCAGCACCAACAATGGGACAGGAACAGACAGACACCCAGAAACAGACACGCAGACAGGGCACCGCACACAGCAAGGAGCAACCGCACACAAAGGTGAATGGGGAGCACCACACCGGAAAGCCCAACAGACAGCACCAAAGACACGGGGGGGGGGGATGGAGACCACCAATGGGCAAGGAAACAGGAGGGGAAAGGGTCCGGAACAGAGCAGGACATGGGGGTGGGCACCCAATACCCCAGAGACAGCACGGGCAGCACGAGGCACCTAACAGCAACAGGGATGTGCGAACGCGGTTTGGATTTTTGGTGTTCAGGACGAACTCTGCATGTTCGGTCGACCAAACAGAACGTCCAAACAGAACATTCGAAAGACAGAACAGTTTGGTTGAGTTTGGCAGTGTTCGGCTGAGTTCAGGTGGGAAAAACATGATAAACAAGCCCAGGGAAGAGGGGGGCCACCCAAGGAGCAGACTTCCTGGTGCCAGGGGTGGAGAGGCTTGGAATAGCAGTCTGCCTGCCGAATCACAAGCCCTCTTTTCCTCAGACCACTGGCTTCGCAGACTGTGATTGGCCATGGGCTAGGCTGCACAGAGACAATGGGGTTTGAGGTAAGGCAGGTGCAGCAAGTAGCAAAAGTCATTGCCCTCCCCCCCTTCCAATTCCTTCTGAGCTAGCCACTGATCCTGTCAGCAGGCATTTTCAGAAGACTCCCTTTCACAGTAGTTTGTGTTCCTAATCCACTGCCATCCTCCTCCTATGTCACCCATTTCCACACATTTACCTCATAGTTTCATTTATTTAGATTAGATTAGATAGATGTAGGTGTTATTTTTATGTTTTAATCCTTCCTGTATTCTTTCTCCCTACCTACCATTGAATTCTTCCCTCCTCCCTGTATTCCATCCCTGATTCCCTTACCCTGTTTTCGGATTTATTTAGAGTAGGATTACATTGATTTAGGTTTCATTTCAGTTTTGTACCCCTTCCTGTGTTGTTTGTTGTGAGCTGTCTGTGTCCCCCCGCCCCATCTCTGTGTGTGTGTGTGTGTGTGTGTGTATAGATAGATAGATAGATAGATAGATAGATAGATAGATGAGTTAGCTTAGGTATATAGGATAGGTAGAGATAGTGTGTAGTGATTCAGTTTTAATATTTTATAGTGTGTTTGTAAGACTAGGCCTTTGTAGATATTAGATAACTCTGGGAAATCTAAAATCTGCTCCTACTGTGCCAATGTTGCCAATGATACCTCTGGGAAATCTAAAGTCTGCTCCTGCTGTGCCAATGTTGCCAATGATACCTCAGGGAAATCTAAAGTCTGCTCCTGCTGTGCCAGTGTTGCCATTGATACCTCTGGGCAATCTAAAGTCTGCTCCTGCTGTGCCAGTGTTGCCATTGATACCTCTGGGAAATCTAAAGTCTGCTCCTGCTTTGCCAAATCCAATGATGCTTCTGGGCAATCTAAAGTCTGCTCCTGCTGTGCCAATGCTGCCAATGCTGCCTCTGGCTAATCTAAAGTCTGCTTCTTCTGTGCCAATGTTGCCAATGATATCTCTTGGCAATCTAAAGTCTGCTCCTGCTGTCCCAATGTTGCCAGTGATGCCTCTGGTCAATCTAAAGTCTTCTCCTGCTGTGCCAATGTTTCCAATGATGCCTCTGGGAAATCTAAAGCCTGCTCTTGCTTTGCAAAATCCAATGATGCCTCTGGGCAATCCAATGTCTGCTCCTGCTGTGCAAATAGTACCTCTGGGCAATCTAAAGTCTGCTCGTGCTGTTGCTGCTGGGTCTCCGACGGCCAGCCCTTGTGTCACGGGCACAACTGTGATACATGCAATACAGACCTTGCATGTATCACAGAAACCTGGCTGGACGGCGGGCAGGACCAGCTTTAGCGGACCTCATTCCTGCCAGGTATGCTGTTCAGCACCAGCCCCGTATGGGGGCCGGGGCGGAGGTGTAGCGATTATTTTTTGAGTGGGATGGCCAGTTAGGAGATATCCAGTTCAGGAGATTTCAGGTATTGAAACTCTCCTTGTGGTGTTTGATTTGGCTGGGGGCAAGCTAGGGGTGCTGCTGGTATACTGGGCCCCTTCCTGTCCAGCAGCATCCCTTACCGCTCTAGCAGAGCTGACCTCAGAGGTGGCGCTGAACTCCTCCAGGACCTTGGTCCTGGGGGACTTCAACGCCCATGCTGACGCCGGCCTTGTAGGAGCGGAGCGTGAATTCATGGCCGCCATGGCAACCATGGACTTGTCCCAAGTTGTCAACTGTCCGACCCATGTGGGGGGTCATACTTTCAACCTGATCTTTTGTTCTGGCCTTGAGACAGGTGATCCGTTAGTGGGGGATGTGAGGGTCATGCCCTTGTCATGGACTGATCATTATCTCCTACAGGCCAGCCTCTCAGCGCACCTTCTCCAGAAGGGGAATGGACCAGTTAGGTTGGTCCGCCCTTGGAGGCTGATGGAACCGCAGCGGTTCCAGGAGGCTTTGAGGGAGTTAGTCTTAGACCTGGACAGCCACTCTGCAGATGAGCTTGTCCAGCATTGGAACATCTTGTTGGGGGAGGCCATCGACAGGGTGGCTCCGAGATGTCTTCTCCCTCCATCTCATCACTGCAGGGCCCCTTGGTTTACTGAGGGGCTGCAATGTATGAAGCAGGTAGGTAGGAGACTAGAGCGCCGCTGGCGTCAGACTCGCTCTGAATCTGACCGACTTCTCCATAGGACCCATTTGCGGTCCTATGTTGAGTCTGTGAGGACAGCAAAGAAGGAGTTCTTTACTGCCCTCATAATGTCTGCGAAGTCACGTCCAGCGGAGCTGTTCCAGGTGGTGCGGGGGCTGGTCAGTGCGGCCTCCCTCCGCCTGGACGGGGACTTGTCCCAGGCCCGCTGTGAGGAGTTTGCCACCTACTTTGCAGACAAGATCGCTCAGATCCAGAATAACTTTGACACAGGCTTAGAAGCAGTAAGCGAGGGGCACGAGGTAAGGATATGGAGACAACGTCTGGTCGATCTTTCTGGGATGAGTTTCAGGAAGTGATGCTGGCTGATGCGGTGAATGTCCTGGGGTCTGTCAGAGCCATTAGTTGTGAATTAGATCCGTGCCCGTCCTGGTTGGTGAAAGTCTCCAGGAGACCCTGGGGATGGTGCTGGCAAGGGTAGCGAATGCGTCCCTTCGGCAGGGGAGGTTGTCACCGAGTCTCAAGGAGGCTGTGGTGTGCCCCCTGCTGAAGAAGCCATCTTTGGATGTGGACGCACTCGCCAGCTACTGACCTGTCTCTAATCTCCCTTTTTAGGGAAGGCTATTGAACGGGCAGTGGCACTGCAGCTCCAGGTGCATTTGGACAGCATCGGTTTCCTTGACCCTTTTCAATCTGGGTTCCGCCCCGGCTACGGTACTGAGATGGCGTTGGTGGTCTTGGTGGATGATCTCTGCTGGGAGATGGACACAGGATGTTTGACCTTTTTGATCCTGCTAGATCTCTTGGCCGCTTTTGACACCGTGGACCATGGGCTGCTGTTGAGATGGCTGCGAGACTTGGGTCTGGACGGGACTGTCCTTGGATGATTCCACTCATTCCTCTTGGGTAGAAGCCAGTTGGTGGTGCTGGGGGCTGAAACATCAAGCCCCTGGGCCTTGACCTGCGGCGTTCCACAGGGTTCCATTCTGTCTCCACTGTTGTTCAATGTGTATATGCAGTCCCTGGGGGAGATCGTGAGAGGGTTCGGGGTGCGATGTCACCAATATGCTGATGATACTCAGCTGTACCTCTCGTTTTCAACTGACCCAGGTCCTGTTGTCTGGTTACTCTCCCAATGTTTGGAGCTCATGGCGGATTGGTTGCGGGAGAGCAGACTGAAGCTCAATCCCGATAAGACGGAGGTGATGGTGGTGGGAAGGGCGGGGGAGGTGCTGGCCCCCCTGATAGGGGGTGCTCGCCCACCTGTTGCTCTTCTGGTTCGGAGTCTGGGGGTGGTGTTGGATTCGGGCCTCCATCTGGATCAGCAGGTGGAGGCGGTGGCTAAAGCCACCTTTCACCAGTTGTAGGTACGGGGGCTTCGACCTTACCTCTCCGGGCCCGATCTGGCCACTCTCGTCCATGCCTTCATCACCTCCAGGCTAGACTACTGCAACGCGCTTTACATGGGGCTTCCCTTGTTTCTGGTTCGAAGGCTGCAGGTAGTGCAGAATGCAGCAGCCAGTCTCCTGACGGGGACTGGATGGCATGAGCACATAACACATAGCTCCGTGCTCTACACTGGCTGCCTATAGTGTACCGAGCCAGATTCAAGGTGTTAGTATTGATTTACAAAGCCCTGCACGGTCTGGGCCCCCTATATCTCGGGGACCGCCTCGCACTCCATGCCTCAGAGTGATCCCTTCAGTCCACTGGGGGTGCCTTTCTGGAGGTCCCCCGTGTAAGACAGGGGGCCACAATTGAGAGGGCATTCTCGGTGGCTGGGCCACGGTTGTGGAATACCCTCCTGGAGGAGGCTGGCCTGGCCCCGGGCCTCTTGGCCTTTCGTCATATTTTTAAGACTTGGCTATTTGCCCAGGCCTTCGGAAGGGAGGGTGGGGTGGTGGGTTAATTTTTGTGGGCGGTGTTTTACATTTGTTTTATGTTCAAACATTTTTTCAAAAAACTGTTTTATATTGTGTTGGAAGCCGCCCCGAGATGCCGTGGGCATGGGGGGTGACATATAAATGTAACAAAATAAATAAATAAACCTGGGGTGCCAATCACCAAGGCTTCCTGGTTTATTTAGCTGCTGCCACTGCTAGGTTTCAGAAAGACAGCCCTGGTGCCACGGACACCCCAGGGGCCAAGCGCCGATCCTGCCTGCTTGGGCAAGCTGGGGTGCCAAGCGTCAAGCCTTCCCGGTCTCTGGTCCTACTGCTGCTGGGTCTCTGACAGCCTGCCATGCCACCACGGGCCCCCTCAAGGGTCCCTGGAGCTACCACAGCCTTGCGTTAGGTCCAAACTCTGCTGAACGTTCAGCAAGACTGAACTTTTTTGAACCAAACAACCGAACCTGAACTCAGTTTTCGGACTTAATGACCGAATGGCTGAACATCTTAACTCCGTTGTGTTTGCACATCCCTAACAGCAACACAGGCTGGTGAACCAACAGGGGTCCCCATGGTGACTTAGCAGGGTCACAGGGGAAGATCCACCAATCCTCTGAAGGCACTGGAGAGGGCAGGGGCAGGTCTCAAAAGTATGACAAATGATCCCCAATGATCCCTTATCTCTCCCTCTCTTTCCCCTTCCCTGTCTCCACTCCCCCTGTCTTTAGATTGTAAGCTCTTGGGCAGGAACCGTGTCTATTTTATTTTCTCTACATCACCAGGTACATCACTGGTGCTATAATAATAATAATAATAATAATAATAATAATAATAATAATAATAATGCACAGACAGCGAGGGAATCAAGCTCCAAGCCATGGACAGCTGATGTTACCCCCCCACAAGGGGACACTGGGTGGTGCCAATACAAGAACCCCAGACACCAACAGTCACAGTGGCATCATGGGGGTGGGTGTAGGGGCAGATCACGACACGGGTGGGGACAAGCTGAGCAAGGAATGCAAAGGTCCATGGGGATCCCCAGTACAGTTGTTGGATACCACCAAGCAGCAGAATGGGGGGCAGGTCACGGAAATGAATCCAATGGGTATTGATGGTAAAGCGGTACCATACAGATGGCCCCTGCACACTGGCACAGAAGAGCGGAATTGGGGAAACAGATGGAGCCAGGACAGCAGCAGGTCCAGAATGTCAGCAGGGAGGTACAGGCACCGCATGGTGGAGATGACAGTCGAGACACAAATTACCCTGGGGGGACCTACAGACAGCTACATGGGGTCACAAAGGGCAGGTGGGACATGGGGTGGCCCAACCGATGAAAATAGTGCAGCCACTGCAACATGACCTGGCAGTAGCCCATCTGTTCCATGTGTTGCGCAAGAAGATAGTAGGCCTCAAAAGGATCAGGACCTGTGAGTCCAACCTGTACATCAGCACGGGACCACACCTCAGAGAGTGCCAGCAGCTCAGGTCCTGTGGGATCAGGCATGGCATAGTCAGATGCAGGGGGCCACGACAGCTGTCCAAGCTCCAACAGGTGATATTAAGATGCCCCACATGAACGCTGGTAGCCGCGGACCCCAAGGATGCAGCAGAAGTAGGACACAGCCAGGGCAGAGCTGCCCCTACACCAGAAAGGTCTGGAAGCTGGACAAGGCATATACAGATACAGCTGACACCGTCTCAGCAGCAGACCATAACACCTGCGACCCCCTCAACTCTGGAATGCGCCTATCTGAAAAGGGACAGAGGCCCAGCTCCTCTGCATGGATCCGGCACTCGCAAGCGCAAGCCACATATCCAAAGTGGCAAAGGCCCGAGCTCAAGCACCTATAGGCATCCGGGAGGGTAGCTGGGGATCTCAGGAACAGTTGAACGGGCTAGGAATGCCACCGGTTAGCTAGAGCCATGGTCTCATTGTAGGTCCAGCAATGCTGGCCGGCTGTGGAACCACAAAGTTGGAGCTCCGAAGCAACGGTATTGGCCATGGTGCAACTGGCAGAGGGTCTGAGAAGCAAGGAAAAAGGGGCCCCACAAACCAAAGTAGGCAGAGGAGGCAACCAGGGGAGCTCCATAGACACGCAATAAGGGTACAGGAAGCACTATGGGACAGCTAGGAAGTGATGCGTTGGGAGTGGACACTGCACAGCGGCAGGAACTGAAACACGGGGACAGGCTACACACAGACAGATGTGTTACCCAGACAACGTACAATCAACCACGCAATGCCCTCATGTAGTCACCTACATGCCCGAACAACCCACCACCACTACCTGCACCTGAGCAACCAACACCACAATACCTGCCAGTGACCGGTACGAGGGGGCCCAGGACCTACAGGTGTAGCCCTCCCGGTATGGGTGAGTAGCCCTGTGCCACCCAGACTGACCATTAATGAATAGCCCATGACCAATTGGTGAAGTACCACGGTGCAGGCCCCAGTGGACATCTGCTGGCGTGTGGGCACATTCCAGCCACAGGCCCATCAGAGCTAGCCGGAACCTGCAGCACAATGGAAGGAGCGACCAGATGAGCAGTGTGCCTGACCACGCCCGGTGATCTGGGGGCACATACCTGTACCGTTCCTCGCTGGTACCAGCCATGGATGCCAACCACTGGGGTGCCCATTGACTCTTACTGGAGATTATCGCTGAGTGGTACCGCGAGCACACTGAGCTCCAGCAGGTCACCACAGAGCTGCTCCAAATATACGCAGGGGTCCGGGACAGCCTGTCGAAGTTTGCTGCAACCAGCCTGCTTGCCCACCACAGGTGCCGCCTCATCCAGGCCATGCGCACGGTGCGTAGGCTGTCCAGGGTTTACCACAGGGCCGTGCTGATTGCATGCACCCATCTAGCTGCCCTCAGGCAAGCAGCTTCTCACCACTACTGGAGGAGGGCAGCCCTCCACAGTGCAGTCATGCTCACAATGCCCACGGAAAGTTGCCTCTGGGCCGTGCACAGGGCCCAGCAATAGTGGGAGGGGGCCCTGACATGATGGGACGATGCTACTTGGAGGGTCCACTTCAGAATGGACCAGAGTACCCTCCTGCGACTAGCAGAGCTCCTGCAGCCCTGACTGGAGTGACAGCACACCTCCATGTACTCCCCTATAGCAGTCGTGCAGTGGGTGGGCATAGCAGTCTGGGCCCTGGCCACCCCGGATTCCTGCTGTTCCATGGCAGAACACTTCGGTGTGGGCCTGACAACTGTCACCTGCATCATCTGTGACTTCTGTGAGGCTGTGGAGGTGGTCCTCCTCGACCACGTGATCCAGCTTGTGGATCAGGAGGCGGTGATGGCTGGCTTTGAGGCTTCTGGGTTCCTTAATATTGGGGACAGTGCTATCAAAGCTGGTTAATGCGTCCCTGCAGCAGGGGAGTTTTCCGCACAGCCTCAAGGAGGCTGTGGTGATCCCCCTGCTGAAAAAACATCATTGGATGTGGACGCACTCGCCAGTTACCAACCTGTCTCTAAACTTCCCTTTTTAGGGAAGGCTATTGAGCAGGCGGTGGTGATCCAACTCCAGGTGCATCTAGATAGCATCAGTTTCCTAGACCCTTTTCAATCTGGGTTCCATCCTGGCTATGGCACTGAGACAGCGTTGGTGGTCTTGGTTGACGATCTCAGCCGGGAGATGGCCACAGGATGTTCTACATTTCTTGTCCTGCTGGATCTCTTGGCCTCTTTTGACATTGTGGACCATGGGCTTCTGTTGAGGCAACTGCGTTACCTGGGGGGTCTGGAAGGGACTGTTTTTGAATGGTTCTGCTCATTCCTCTCAGGGAGAAGCCAGCAGGTGGTGTTGGGAGCAGAAACATCTGGCTCCCGTGCCTTATCCTGCGGCGTTCCGCAGGGTTCTATTCTATCTCCATTATTATTTAATGTGTATATGCAGCCCCTGGGGGAGGTCGTGAGAGGGTTCGGGGTGCGTTGTCAGCAAGATGCTGATGATACTCAGCTGTACTTCTCTTTTTCAGCTGACCCAGATTCTGCTGTCTCATTGCCATCCCAGTGTTTGGAGGCCGTGGCGGCGTGGATGTGTCAGAGCAGACTGAAGCTCAACCCCGATAAGATGGAGGTGATGGTGGTGGGGAGAGAGAGGGAGGTGTTGGCCCCCCTGATTGGGGGGGTTCACCCTCCTGTAGCTCTGCAGGCTCGGAGTCTGGGGGTGGTGTTGGACTTGGACCTCCGCCTGGATCGACAGGTGGAGGTGGTGGCAAAGACTGCCTTCCACCAGTTGTATCTGGTGCAGAGGTTACGTACATACATCTCCAGGCTGGACCTGGCCTCCCTCATCCATGCCTTTGTCACCTCAAGGCTGGATTACTACAACACGCTTTACGTGGGGCTGCCCTTGTTCCTGGTTCGGAGGCTGCAGCTAGTGAAGAATGCGACGGCCCGTCTCCTGATGGGGACGGGTCGTTGGGAGCATATAACACCTGTGGTTTAGACTCTGCACTGGTTGCCAATAGCGTGCCGAGCTAGGTTCAAGGTATTGGTATTGACCTATAAGACCCTTCACTGTCTTGGCCCCTAATAACTCAGGGACCACCTTGCCCTCCACACCCCAGAACAGCTCCTTCGTTCTGCCGGGAGTGCCTTCCTGGAGGTCCCCTGTGTTAAGCGGGGGGGGCATGATGGAGACGGCATTCTTGGTGGCCAGACCGCATCTTTGGAATTCTCTCCCGGAGGACGATCACCTGGCCCCAATCCTCCTAACATTTCGGCAGGCTTGTAAAACCTGGATGTTCGCCAAGGCCTTTGGGGAGGGTGGGATGGTGGGTAAGGGTTTTTATTCTCCCTGCCATTATTTTTTATTTTACTTTATCCCTGGATGTTTTAATTGTGATGTTTTTATGAAAGAAATGGTTTTATAAATTTTAAGTGTACGTCGCCCTGGGATGCCGTAGGCATATGGGGCAACTCATAAATGTAAGAAAATAAATAAAATAAAATAAATAAACTGCCTGGGTGCTATCGATGGCACCCATGTCGGGATCCTCCTTCCCCCCCATGATGATGCAGCCGAGTACATCGACAGGCCCATGCAGCTCCACACCGTTGTCGATCACTGGGGGTAATTCACAGATATCTTCACTGGCCAGTCCGGCCACAGTCATGATTCCTGAATCCTCGCCATCTCCCCCCTCTTTGCATGTATGTACTATGCCAACATGCGGATGACCCAGATCAAGGGGGTGGTGATGCCCCCCTGCATTATTGGGGATCCAGCCTATCCACTGCTCTGATAGCTCATGAAGGCCCATCCAGTGGCCCATCCAGTCCCTATCCAACACCCGTCTGTGCACCTCAAGGACCGTGGTCGAGAGAGCATTCGGTGCCCTCAAGCAGAGATGGAGGTGCCTTTCTGGGCATCTGGACTACTCGGTAGAGACTTCCTCCCTCATCATTGGTGCCTGCTTCATGCTGCACAATATCTGCGAGACTGATGGAGCAGTTCTGGAGTATCTCATGCCACATCGGCCAGCTGGCCCGGTCCCGCTTTATGTGAACGAGGTGAACCCCAGGGAGTAACGTTATGCAAAGTGGATCTGATCAGCACTTACTAGGCACATATCACAGGTGCCCCTGCCCTGAGGCTACTGGGGTTCCACGCAGGAGTGTGGCCTGTGAATCACCGGTAGTCCCCGGTGCCTGCAAGCTGCATCCCCTTACCATGTCCTGTGGGTGCTCCCTCCCCTCTGGGTCCCCCTGGGTGTTTCCCCCATTGCCCAGGGGTTCATGATGCAGAACCCGTGGCATAACCGCACCCAACAGGGCCACAGCCTGTCGCGCTACACGCACGGCTCCCACCGTGATTAGCTAAGAACGACAGACATGATGGTTCCAGTGTATGAGGGTGCATTTATTCTATTCACAGTGCCCACAGTGCCCCACTTCCCCTCCCCTTACCCCTTACCCCTTACCCATCTTGATTCCTGGGCTGACCTCTCCATCGCCTGGTAGGCGGCTCCGTGGCCTGTGAGCCGCCCTCGCCCACACTGATATTCCCCTCCAGTGGTTCCTGGATCTGCCTCAGGTCCTGGATGTCCTCTGTGGCAGGTGTTGGGGACTAGACCGGGCCTGGGGATTCCTGCTGCTGCTGCTGCTGCTGCTGCTGCTGCACCTGCCTGGGCAGCTGCTGCTGTCTCATCCCCTGCGGGATGGGCAGGCGAATGCATGGGCCCTGTGTTCGGGGCTGGTGCAGCTGCTGCGGGATGGAGACTGGCAATGGAATGGGTGGTGGGTGAGGGGCATCAGCCAGTATGGTACCCGGGGGTACAGCCATCATGATGTAGGCACTCACGGTTCCCAAGTGGAGCAGCAGCGAGGTGCTGATCTCGAGAGACCAGTCCAACTTCCTGGACTGATTGGCGCCCAGGCGGTCATTGGTTCTTGTCAGTCACTCAAATGTTTCCATTTGCCTGGTGTAGTCCCGTCTTTCCAGCCTCCCCTCCTTCCGCATCTCAGCCACCGGTGCCTGTCCCTTCCCTCAACCTGCTGCATGGCTCTGTCAGTTGCTACCTCCATCCTGTCTATGGATGCTATCATTGCCTCCCCCTGTCCCATGCTGATATGCAGGATCACCCCTGCGAGGTCCTTCCGCTGGTGGCGTACACATGCCCTGTGTTCGCGCATTCTTTGGGGGGGTGGAACAGGTCCCTCTCATGCCCGGCTTGGCTGCATGGGCCGTAGGTCTGTGGGATACAGGTTAGGTATGCTCAGTTGGGCACCTGTTAGCTGCATGTGTACCTCCCCGGATCGGTGCTGGCGGGGGGTGAGATCCCTGCACGTCCATTCCCCCCCTTGCCTTGGGTGGTTGGGTCCCCTCCCCTCCCTTCATGTAACTGTGCCCCGCAACCTCTCCCTTCTTCCCTCGTGGGCACCCTCGGCACCCCTTCCGGAAGCTCTGCTTTCCATTCGCCTGAGGTCCCTGGCGGCTGTGTGCATGTCCATCCACTCCTCCTTGAGCCTCTGCCCTCTGTAGACCTGTCAGTCTGTCCCCCTGCCTGCTCTCCTTGCTTCTCCCACTGCTGCCACTGCTCCCCCTCAGCCTCAGCCTCCTGTCCAGTCCAGGAAGTTGCTCCTGTGTGGGAATGGGCGTGGTGGGGTGTCATTGGGGTGATTGTGTCCCATCCCCCATGTCCCTCCCACACACCCTTCCACCTCCCCGCACCCAGTGGGCCCCGTCCTTTCCACTTACCTTCCTCCATGTGTTCCCCCACTCCCGGTGCACCTTCCCCCTCCGTTGCCTCCACGCCTGTGGTAATGGGGAGGGTTGGTTAGTTCTGTTCCTTTCCTGTTCATCCCCCTCTTCTCCCACAGCTGTGTCTGTGCTGGCCCCTGTGCCTTCCACACCCTGTGCCTACCTTCAATGTCCATTTCTGAGTCCTCCATGGGCAGCTGCTCTATGGGGCTCTGCTCCGAGTGCTCCCCTCATTTCCACTTGCTCAGGGTCACCAATTTGTTGTTATTGGAGGCCCCCAACCTGGACATTGGTCCTGGGCTCCCCATGCCTGTCCATGACAAGGACCTGCTGCTCCCTGAGGTCCCAGGCTGTGCTTCTTGGGGGGGGCGGTCACCGGTTTTTGTGGGTGCACCAGGTGCTGCCATGGGTAGTGGTACCTCCTCTCATGTCCGGCCCTGCACCACGGCGTGTACTACCAGCCTAGAGGCCATGATGGAGCCATTCATGTGCAGGATCTAGTCAAGGGCATCATAACAGGGTGCAGTACTAGCTGCATGACCGGACCTCTGGTTGTTGTCTTTTATATTCTTGTACGCCCTTTTCAGCTCCTTGGCCTTGGACCTGCTTTGTGCTGAAGACCTGTGGTATCCTGCCTCTTCCATCTCCCGAACTATCTGATCGAACACGTGCTTGTTCTGCTTGCTGACCACGAGCTCAATCTGGATCCCCAGATCTTAATAAAGTACTGTGTCTCTTTGAATCCCCACTGTCCCCTTCTCTGGTACGTCCATTTCCCTGCTGGCCCTTCCGGCTCAGTTGCCACCTCCTCCTCTGCCTCCTCTCTGTTGGTGTCCTGTGGGGGTTCTGGGGCTCGGGCTCTTTTACTGGTCTGTTGGGTGGTCAATGGGGGGTTGAGGGCTGTGTATTATCCATTCCAGCCCCCACCTCCCACCCTCCGTGGCTTTCCACTACCCATGCACCCCCACCCCCTGGCCTTTCTCCCACCCATTGTGGTCCCCTTACCTGTTTGTGGGGGGGGGCTCCATCCCCTGTTGGGTGTCCCCCTGTGGGTCCTGCAGGTGCTGCTGTTACTCTTCCTCTTGCTCCATCGCCATGTTGTCTCTCTCCTCTCTCTTCCTTTTTGTTGTCTTGCCTCCTCATTCCCCTGGTGCTGTGTGCCCTTTAAATATCTCTCCTTGTTCCATTTGTTGCTCCTTTCCTGGCAGCGATGCTGCGTACATTCACCATGGCTGGGGATCGTTGTGTGTTATCCCGCCTGCCGGTTGCCTTTCAGACATTACTTTTGGCCATTTCCTGGTGGAAATTGCATTGACCACAGTTCTGGAGGTGCTCTCATCCCGAGCTCAAGAACCGTGGGGTAATTTTAGATGTTATGAAACCATGGTCAAACACAGTGAACCTCCTGTGGTGGCCGTTTGTCCCGTAATGTCTATTTGATTTCTGCCAGATGTTCACCATGGTGAACCTCCGGCGGGAATCAAATTGACCATGATTCTGGACTTCCAGCCACCCGGAGGTCCAGAATCGTGGTGGGATCAGGCCCCAACCATGGTTGTATTGGCCACGATCTGGAAAGGGCCGAAGGTAATGTCTGTTACCTTCAGCCCTGCTGGATCATGGTCCCAACCATGGGAGAGGATCAGACGTAACAGCCAGATTGGCCACTGCGCCCGCCCATCTCCTGAACGGCGGGCAGCCAGGGGAATGCAGGGGACAGGGCTGTGTGGCCACACATCGTGCTGCACAGCCCCCTCCCCTCCCCGATCCCCTGTAGGAATCAGACTGGCATGTCTGAAGGACGGCTGGACTGATTCCTGATCAGGATCCAAAATGGATCCTCGTTCGTGATTGAGCGTGGTGGGCCTACGAGCCGATCACATCTAAAATTACCCGTGGTTGGCTTTGGCCCCTACTGGTGATTGACTGGGGTGAACAACTGGATGCCGCTGAACAGACATTCCGGGCTCATTGTCCACACTGGGGGGTTGTGTGTGATTCAGTGTGGTTCACTGTGATCTCATAATGTCTGAAATTACCCTTTATTTACTTCTTTATTGACAGTTTTGACTTTTCTTTTCTTTTCCTGAGCAAGATCTCTGTGAAGCATGAAATCTGGCATACTGTCAACAATAGAAGTTGGTTCCACAACTACAACAAAAATCACCTTAACTACTTTGATCTCTTTCATCTCTCCTATTTATATTTATAGGCAGACAGGCTGCCCCGGGACTGACTACTTCAGCCCATTTCCCCATCCCCCACCCCAGTGACATGTCTGTCTAAAGGCACCCCACCAGATGTTGAATTGGAGCAGGATGTGTCTGCTCTGGGGCAGCCACACTGGTGGCACTCCAGAACATTCCAGAACACTGGCAGCAGAGCAGGTCAGCCAAACCTGGGGTACCATCCTGAAGTAGAGCTGAGGTTCATCTGATGTGTGAACCCATGCTTCTGCTCTGCTTACAGCCAGCCATTGCCCCGGGCAAGGCAACACCATTGTGTTGCTGATGCTTTAGCCCACAACTCTATGGTGGGTGTGGGAAGGGGATGTATGAGCAGACTGAAGGCCAGCGAACCTGCCAGATCCATTTGATCTGGACCCAGGTGGGGCTGGGAGCAGACAGATGGGAGCAAGGGTGCACCCCTAGGACAGCTCTGGGGGTGGGCATCCCCATGTCTAACTGAAAACACCCACTGTAGACTTACTGGCTGTAAATCCTCAAACTGCTTACTCTGGACTCAGGATAGTGCTATTGAATTCAACAAAACTACTCCAGAGTATGATAATAGAGAAGTGAAATTACAGATGGAGAATTTTCTAGCAGACAAGTAAGATATAATTTTCCTCAGATGCTGCTGGTTAAATGATATCATATCAGCATGATCTAGCTTCATATTTTGTTTATTGACATTTCAGTCATAAAATGCTCATACATTTGAAGGCTGTTTTTGCAATACGTTGAGAAGCTCTTTTCAATGAACAAACACAGAAGTACCTGACTATAGTTCAGCATAAGAAAAAAGGTGATAATTTCTATACAGTTTGTCATTTTAAATTTGACTCTGCTTAATAATATTTAATACAAATTTCTAAAATGGGATGAGGGTACTTTAGAAATGCTTCTAATAAAACAGCAGAAAGCAGCATCTATGTTCTGCCATGGAATGCAAGAGAGGATTAAAAGCAAAGCCGCACTAACAGACTAACCAGGAATTGGCCCACTTTTCCATCCGATGTCATAATCTACCATCTATTTTCTGCCAGAAGAAAGGCAAGTTGACATTGCCAGTTGTTCCTAATGCTTACTAAATGGAGGCCCAGTACCCTAATATGTAAAGTCTTATTCCCCCACCCCCTTTTGAAATATGACAGAATATATAACCACTTCCAATTTTGCGTATCTTTCCCCCTTGTTAAGTATTACAGTTGAAGCCTGTCCCTTGTAAGATGGACTCTATATTTAAAAATGCTGAATTATTAGACAACAATTTATTATTATTATTATTATTATTATTATTATTATTAAATAAGCATTTGTTGCTTGACAAACATCTGGTAGTGATTTTCAGAAATACACGTCTGACTTGATTTCAGGGGTTTCTTTTCTACTTCTATTCTTAATGTTAATGTTGCCCCACTGCTTTTCTTGGCAAAAATACTTCCACCAGGGTGGGGTCAGATCATAACTGGAGATTTACACTGTATTTTGCACTAAACCATCTCTGTAAGAACTATTGAATGTGTAAAATCTGTTGTTTATACAGATCTGTGGCTGGCTGGGTCCCAGTTGCTAGAGAGTGATATCTAAACATAAAATAATCTCTGCATAAACTGTGGGGTTTTTTTAAAAAAAACCAGCATTCAGTCTTTGTGCTGTCTACGCGGAAAGCAGTCTCGCTTAATCAGTTGTTAAAACTCGAGACAAGTTAAGGTAGCAAATATACAATTATGGTTTCAATCTGAGTCTACGATTTCCCAGATTTTTTGTGTGTATCCATATCACAGAGTTTTGTCTGGCCTCACCAACAATAAAAGCCCCAAATAGGTTTCTTCTGCGTAAATGATGTCTCTCAAAAGAGGAATTTTCACAATATTTTCAGTCTGAATTTGCTTCCACCATGCCCTGGATCTGGGTCCCCACTTTTAATTGAATTCAGACTCATTAGTCAAATTATCCCAAAGTCATCCCAAAGTTGCAACTAATAGCTTTTGGACTAGTTGTATTGCAAACACGACTGAGACCATGTCCATACTCTAACCTCATTTGTGAGAAATGACAAAATGAGATACTGATGTTTTTTTTCAGTAACAAAGAGCATTTTCAGACAAGCATTTTCTCCCCCTACTACCCACCCACCACCCACCCACTATACATGTTGCAGAGCTACAGTGTTGCCTTATGAGTGCCCTGAGACAGGGAGGGGTGGCTACCACACCTTGGGTAATGGGTATTGGCAGCCCTCCCTGAGCAGCTGGCCCATGCAATGTAGTGCATCTTGTGGCCAAAAGCAGCCAGATGATTTCCCTGCCCTGTGATGGAGTGGACAGCTGTTTGCTACACAACATGTCCTCAGAAAAATTCCAAGGAAGTTTTCCATGGCAGCCTTACCCCAACTGGAGGGGCAACCCATGTGACCGGGCCTCTTCTGTCCACCACACAGTGAGCTCCATTGTGATTTTTATAAACTTGTGGGTCCCAGGTCAGATGACAAGAGGACACATGCAGATCCTTCTCGAAGATAGACATACCATTCTCATTGCCAGCTTAGAGCAGGAGTAAGTGAATACTTTTATTTTTCCCAAAGGGTTATGAGTTTTTAAAATAATGAGATCAGCTTCAAAATCATAAGACTTTAAAATGAGAAGATGGGTGATTTCAGATGTGACGAGATTACGCTGAACCACAGTGAACCACGGTGAACCCCGCGGCGGGGCCAAGGCGGCATGAACATCTGTTCGGCGGCCACCAGATATTCACCATGCTGAACACCCGCGCGGGGCCAATTCCAACCACGCTTCCCGGGCTACCCGAACCAATTCCCGTGGACGCGTGGTGAACGATATCCCCACCCGTGATCAACCAAAAGTCACGTCTGGATGGCAGCCACCGCCCGGGATCAAAGGAAATCATCCCCAGGTGTGGGCAATGAGTGCAATGTCGCTGCCAGGCAACTGGCATCAACACACTCACCGGAGGGAGATTTAAAGGGGAAAAAG
>QEPC01001171.1:128627-144953 GCA_003113815.1 Sphenodon punctatus
TGACCCCTCCCCCACCCCCTGTCTCCCCCAGACATGGAAAACGGCCCGGGCGGGTGACCCCCCGGAGCACACCGGGCCAGCCTAGCTGGAGGTGCACCAGGAAGGGCTGCAGGAGGAGGAGGAGAAGGGAGAGGGCCCAGCGCAGAGAGGAGGGAGGAAGCCTTACTACCATGGGGGCCAGTGGGGACACAAGGAGACCGGAGACTTCATCCGGATATGGGGGACCCTTGAGTACCAACTCGAGCTCGTGCTTAACAAGTGCAATGAGCAGGTGTACCGGGACATCGTGCGGGACATGGAGGCAGTGGGGCACACCCGCACAGTGGCTCAGTGCTGGTCTAAGGTGAAAGAGCTACGGAGGGGGTACAAGGCCATCAGGGACAATAACAGGAGGTCCAGGCACGGAGCCTGGACAGTCCCATACTACGATGCCCTGGACCACTTCCTGCACATGAAGGGGTCCATAGTGGCCCCACGGCTTGTGGGAAGCACTGTGGAGCAGGGCAGGGAACGTCTGGAGGTACCCCCTCCCCTCACCACCACCCCGGTAGACACCAGCCCCAGGGCCCCGGACCCACAGGAAGACCAGTCCCGGTGCTCCGTTTCCTACAGCCCCCCCCCAGACAGCAGCCCGGAGTCCGACATGGGCCAGGCTGGCCAGGGCGACTCTGAGACCGGGACCCGAACCACGCGCAGCTGGGGCTCCCCAGGGGAGCGCCCCCACTCTGCGGGCCTGGACTCGGAAGATCCCACGGCAGACACCGATGGTGAGTACCCACCCCACGGGGGAGAGGCCTCATGCCCATGTGCCCGTGATCACTTGGGGGGTCCATGGGCCGGGGGAGGGCCCAGCCGGAGACCCGTGGCTCCCATGATGGGCGGGAGGGGGGCCCTGCCACAGGGCACCCGACAGCACCCCACCACACTGATATAACCCCCCCTTCACCCATAGGCCGCCGACCACCCCTGCACAGCACCCAGGAGGGACAGGGGACAGCCCTCGAGGAGGCCGCCCAGCCACCCGAGGGAGCAGGTGAGGCAGCCAGCCCTGCATGGGGGGCCCGGGAGGGGTACCTGGGCACCAGGAGGAGGGGTACATGGGAGGGGTCCATGGGGGCAGAGGGGCCGGGTCCCCCCGGTGCAGGGCTGTGGAGCCCCTGGGCTGTGCGGGCCCGGGGCAGGGCGCATGGCTTACTTAAGACCAACCTCCTCTACCCACAGGGAAACCCGAGCAGCCAGCTGCCCCAGGGCCGTGCCTTCGGCCGAGCACATGAGGCAGTACTGGGCATGGGTCCACAGGTGCAGGGAGGATCAGGTGGAGGAGATAGTCCGCTCCTCGGAGGAACAGGGCAAGAGGCTCCTGGCGGTCATGGCTCAGATGGAGGCGGGCATCGAGTGGTCCCTGCAGCGGACAGAGGAGCGGGACAGGAGGATCCAGGCTGAGGTGCGCCTGGAGCGGCGCTGGGAGTGCAGAGAACACAGCAGGCAGGATGAGCTGCTCAGGGGCCTGAGGCAGGACATCCAGGCCATGGTGTGGGAGCACTCACTAAAGATGGACAGATCCCACAACATCGGGACCTTGCTGCTCCTGCACGCTGGCACTATGTGTGCCTATGTTATGTCAGGGGGGCCCCTGGGCACAGTGCCCCCCCAGACCCCTATGGGGGGGCCCTCCGCACCCCTGCACCCTGCCCTGTCCCCTCAGCCACCCCCACGCCCCCCGGGGCCACGCATCCACCTCCCTGTGCCTGCAGGCCTCTGGGGGGTACAGCCGCCAGGGGGGGTCCAGTTCCTCACCCCCCTGCCCACCCTACCAGGGCCACCTGACCAGGAACAGGAGGTGGCCTGGTACACCTCCAGCAGCAATGACAGCAGGGGGGAGGTGAGCTCTCTGAGCTCAATGGCCCTGACTGGGCGAGCTCAGGGCTGTCCCAGGGGCCGCCAGGGACAGGGGGGAGGGGTAGGAGGGGTAGGGAAGCATAGGGGTTGGTGGTGGCATTGGATTGGCACTAACTGGTATGAGGGAGTGGGTGACACTGTGCACATGGTTATTATTAAAGGTGTGTAAGGTACAGTGGCTCCGGTCCGTGTATGTGGGAAACAGGGGGTTGGGGCACGCGCGGGCGTGCAGGGACCATGCAGAGGTTCCACTGGGGGTGGGGCGGGGTGACAGGAACCCCCCCCTTCCTGGGCACTCTCCACCGCCTGGTCCTCGGGTGCCTGGAAGCGATCTCCCGAAAACAACCCCCCCCTTGGTGTTGTCGGCACCTTGGCCTTGGAGTGCTGATTGCTGATTAGTTGGTATGTGAGAGCTCCTGTGTTGTGCAGCTGTTCTGGGTCCGCACCCCACGCCTCACTCTGTTGTGCTACAATGTTGTGGTCCCTGTCTGCCTTCCCTGTCCTTGGGACCCCCGGGAGGCCCCGCGGCCCTGGAAGGTGTGCGAGGCCCCAGGAGCTCCTTGTTACTTTCCACGGGTGCCTGGACCATGGCTGCATGTCCATCCATGGGGCTCCCACTTCACGTGCCCCATGGGGCCCCCCGTATCTGGAGCTACTCTGAGACCATGTCCATCTGTGACCTGTGGCATAGCCCTGACGTGCAGCTGCTCCTGGGCCGGCCGGACAGCCTCTCCTCCACCTTCGCGAGCCTGAGATCTGGACTCTGCTACCTGGGCCGGGATGCAAGCGCCCAGGACTGCCGGCTCCATGCCGAGACCCTGGGGCTGGTCCAATTCCCCAAAGGGCGCATGCCCGTGAATAGGTGTTCGCATGTGCCCTGGTCCGGGGCGGAGACCGTGAGTGTGCTGTGGGTGTGCAGCCTGGCAGCCTTCTCACAGTGCCTTGTGGAGGGGGGCCCTGCCTTGGCCGTGTCCTACTTTGGCAGCGTTCACGGGGCGCGTGGGTACCAGCGCACCCATGTGGCTGTGTATCACTGGCTTCTGGGGCTGGGGCATCTTCATTGGCCCCCTGCTGCAGCCTGCTGTGTAACGGAGCCATCCGCGGCAAAGCTGTCGGCGCTGGGCTGGGTCTGGTCCCATCTGGATGTCCAGTTGGGGCTGTCCGTGCATGACCCCTTTGAGGCTTACTATCTGATCGCCCACCACATGTCCGAGCTGGGATACTGCCGGGGCATGATCCATTGGCCCCACCTGGTTCATCGGGCCGGTCACCCAGGTCCCGGGCCCCTCGCTGCCCCCAACGGCTGCCTGTGAGTCCCTGGGTTCCTCCCTGGCCCCCCGTGTCCTCGGCCATGTGGGCTTTGGCACCTGCCCGTGGGCCAGACCCCGGTGCCTTCCACCATCCTGCTGTTCCTGCCTTGCTGCCACAAGGCCACTGCCCCTGTGTGCTGCTGCTCTGGCTGTGTCACTGGGCCCCCTCTGGCCCGCTCTTCTCCTTCCTGGGTTGCTTGTGTGCCCCGGAGACCCAGGGCCCACGGCCTGCCCCTCCTGACCTCCTTCCCTGATGGGGCCACCCATCCTTGGACCTGCTGTGCTGGACTGCCTCTCCTGACTGCCGTTTCTTTGCCCCTTATTGGGATGCCTGGACTGCATGTGCCTCCTGGACCCTTCCCGGCCGGGTCCCGGTGACATATGTCCAACCGCTGTGGCATTCGCCCGACCTGCAGGGCCCTCTCTTTCTGGGACTGTGTGTTTGCTTTGGGGGGTGCCCGTGGGGACCATTCTGCTGGGGGGGGTGCTGTGCCTGGTGCCGGTGTCCTGCCCTCCCCCTGTGCCCCTTCCTCCCCTCTTCCCGATCCTGCATCGCACACACATCCCTGCGGAGCCCAGCCTGGCTTCCCTGGTGTCCGGTCCCCCTTGTCCCCCCACTTCCCTGTCTTTGCTATCCTTCGTGCCTCTGTGTGTGTGTGTGTGTGTGTGTGTGCACGCACGCTTGCTGTGTGTGGCTCCTGTGCGCCTGTTCTCTGTCTCCCTCTCCCCCCTCCCTTCCCATTTCCCTGGTGTGGGCGTTCCCTTTAGGTGCCTTTTGACTTCGTCTGCCCTCGGGCAGCCATGTCTGTGTCCCGCCTCTGTCCGGGGGATTCTGGGTGTGCTTGCCACGTCAGGGGATCGGCGTCACGTCTGTTGTGCCGCCCCGGTCTGTGATCTGCCAGCTTCATTCCCCTCCATGGTCCAGGCCCCGTCACGTCTGTTTGGGGCTTTTTTTGGCCCCGGGGGGTGGTTGCTTTCTTCACCCCCCCTCGGGGTCCACTGTGGTGAACCGCCAGCCCGTCATGTCTGAAATCACCCTTTGTTAAGGTTAGGGAAAGTGTTTAGGAGATTCAAGGGTTGTTTAAGTTAGGGAAGAACATTTGCCCACTAACAATCCATTGTTTAAGTTAGGGAAGAACATTTGCCCACTAAAAAGCTCTTGATTTTAATGGGCCCCAGGTCAGATGACAAGGAGAAGAATGCTGATTCTTCTCTAAGATGGACATCCTGTTCTCATTGCCAGCTTAGAGCAGGAGTTAGAACAGAGTTTTAAGAAAACTTAAAACTCATTGCCAACTTAGATCAGCTTAGAGCAAAGCTGACACCACCTCCCCAAACATAAAAATGCAGAGTGCGCAGATCAAACCAACCACCCCAAACCATCCCTCTATATACACCACACAGCTCCCTCCCACCCCCCACCCCCACATACTCCCCACAGCCCCCTCCTACCCATGGCCCACAAACCTCCCAGGCAACATCTCAGAAACAAATACCTCCTATTGTGCCACTCACATAAGATTATCATACGTAAGCTTACTGAATTGTTATTCTTTTCTCCTGCAAGCCCAAATAAATAGGGCTAGCATAGCTATCTAAAACCAGGACCTTACTAAAAGTTGTTCAAGCGGGGAGGTTGTTGCAGTGACTCAGCTCATTATTGTGGCTAATTGCTTTAAAAACTTTTAACAACTGTGTGAGTGTCCCACCTTAGATCAAAGGGCTTCAAAGATGTTGCATGATTAGCCATTAATGCAAATTGTTATCTCCCCAGAGAGAGCTCCTTCTCAAGTTGAGAGAGAGAGCCCCAGACAGAGTGACATGCAGCCAGAGAGAGAAGAAAATTTGGCTACTGAGCACCAGGCAAAGTGAACAGAGTTTCACATATACACACACACGTACATACACACATATACATATATATATATTACTGACTGCTATTTTGGCCACTGCCACACATTGAGCATAAACTCTTTCAAGTACATCAAAAGCAAGAAACCCACTAGAGAGTCAATTGGGCCACTATGTGACCACACCAAGGCTGTGGAACTCCTTCCCGGCAGAGGCCTGGGTGGCCCCGGACCTCTTCTCTTTTAGATTACTTTGCAAGACATAGCTGTTCCGTCAAGCCTTTGGCAAAGGAGACGGGTAGGGTGGGAAGGAGCGGGATAGGGAGGGAGGGTTTCTTGCTTTGTTTCTGTTTTGTTTTTATGACCTCTCCCCTGTAAGAGTATTTTATATTTGTATTTCTTCTTCTTCTTCTTCTTCTTCTTCTTCTTCTGTCTGTATAAAAAGGGACATTGATAAACTTATTCAGAGCATGTTATTAAATATGTTAAGAACAAAATTAATAGACATTGATAAACTTATTACTAGACATATTACTAGACATATTGAAAACCACAGCCTAATGGGAAAGAGTCAACATTGATTTAGCAAAGCAAAGTTGTGCCTCACTAATCTCTTGGAAATTTTTGTAGGGTGTAAATAAGCATGTGGATAAGGGTGAACTGGTCAATATAAGTGTATCTGGATTTTCAGAAGACATTTAATAAGGTCCCTCACAAGAGACTTGAAGAAATTAAATAGTAGGTATGTGCGAACACCGGGGGGGGGGTTTGGGGTTCGGCCCATTTGGGGGGGGCTGAACCCATTCAGGGGGGCAGTTTTCCCTCACCCATCTAGGATGTGTGGGTGGAAGGGGTGCCGTGGAGTACCTCCCCCCCATACCCTGGTCAGCCTCGTAAAAAGAATTTTAACCCCACCACCCCAGGGATCACCCTACCTGGGTGCTGGGGCTATGGCCCTGGCTCTGGCAGCAGTAGGTCCATGGGTAGCGGTGTTCCAGAGAACTTCAGGCTTCTACTAGGTCTTCCAGGTCAAACCAGGTCTAGTAGTGGCCTGAAGTACTCTGGAGCGCCACCACTGCCAGACCCGCCGAACCTGCCACCTCTGCTGGACCCATAGCCTGACCTACATGGTGGTGCCAGGGCTCTGGCCCTGGGTCTGGTGGCGGCGGTGCTCTGGAACACTTCAGGCCACTACCAGGTTCCTCCCTGCCCCCTGAACAGGTTCAGTCCCCAAACTTTGTTTGACTGGTTCGGGTGGGGGGCAGTTTGGATTTGGGGTGTTTGCAAATGAACACCCCGAGTTCATAGGGATGGGCGAACAGATCGTGGTTTGGGTTTGGCCATTTGGTTTGGTCCAGTTCGGTCTGTTTGGTACTGTCATCGCGTTCGGGTTCGGCCATTTGGTTCAGTCGTGTTCAGTTCAGTTTGGGCATTCAGAAAAAGGCTCTCTATGCAAGAAATGATAGCCCCAGACTCATGATGGTGGGTCCTGGGGCTAGAGTGGCAGCTTCTGGATATTTATCACAGCCCTTTCTGCCTGTAACTTGGCCCCAGACCCATGATGATGGGTCTTGGGACTGGAGTGGCTGTTTCTTTATAACAACAGTGTAACAACAGCACCACTGTATGAGGAATGATGGTTCCAGACCCATGGCGATGGGTCCTGGGGCTAGAGTGGCAACTTCTAGATACATATGGACCACAGCCCTCTCTGCCTGTAACTTGGCCCCAGAACCCTGAGGTGGGTCCTGGGGCTGGAGTGGCTGTTTCTTGATGTGGTGGAATGACATGCCTCTGTGCGAGGAATGATGACCCCAGACCCATGATGATGGGTCCTGGGGCTAGAGTGGCAGCTTCTAGATACATATTGGCCACAGCCCTCCATTCCTGTAACTTGGCCCCAGAACCCTGATGGTGGGTCCTGGGGCTGGAGTGACTGTTTCTTTTTTTTAATATATATATATATATATATATATATATATATATATATATATATATATATATACACACACACACACACACACACACTAAATCTAACTTCTATTAACTATTCTAAAACCTATTGAACAAAATAGAATATCATAATAATTAACTACAAATGCCTTGTCCTACAAACACACTATATCTCTATCTACTTAGCTAACTACTATGTATATCTATGTAGTAAGTATCTATCTAATAACTATCTATCTATCTATACAATATTACACAGGGGAAAAAACAAAGAACACAGGGAGGGGTACAAAACTGAAATGAAAATCAATCTAATAATAATCCTACTCTAAATAAATCAAAACTTAAAACAGGGGAAGGGAATCTCGGATGGAATAAGAGGGAGAGGGAAATGATTCAATTTAGGGGGGAGGGAGGAAGGAAGATTGAACACAGGGAACACAGGGAGGGGTAAAAACAAAAAATAACACCTAAATCTATCTAATATAATCTAAATAAATGATAATATGGAGGTAAATGGTTTGGATGGGTGAAATAGGAGGAGGATGGCAATAGATTAGGAATAGGAAGGAAGAAAAACTGCTGGGAGAGAGGGAGCCTTCTGAAACACCTGCTGTTCAGGAACAGTGACTAGCTAGAAGGTGTTTGGAAGGGGGGAGGCAATCAGTTTTGTTTTTTGCTGAGCTTGCCTCACTGCAAGCCTGATTGGCTCCGTGCAGCTGAGTCCATGGCCAATCACAGACTGAGAAGCCAGTGGTCTGAGACAAAAAGGTATGGTGATTGGGCAGGTAGGCTGGTACTCCAAGCCTCTCCACCCTAGTGCCTGGAAGTCTGCTCCTCAGCTGACTCCCCCTCCCTGTCACATTTTGCCTTCCAGTGACACGTTTTTGCCACCCGAACTCACCCAAACGCGATCCGAACTTACCAAACATTTCGGTCATTTTCGACATTCAGATCTAGTTCGGTTCGGCCAGCTCATGTTCGGATTAGGGTTCGGTCATCAGAGCAGGCCAAGTTCAGGCCGAACTCCGAACTTCTGAACCATGTTTTCTCATCTCTACGATTTCAGGACGAACCCCGAACTTATGAACCATGTTTGGACATCTCTATTAAATAGTCATGGACCAGAAGGCAGAGGCAGGGTTCTACTCTGGATCGGTAACTGATTAAAGAATAGGAAGCAAAGAAAGAATACACCTAAATGGTAAGTTTTCGCAATGAAGAGAAGTAAATAGTGGAGTGCCCCAGGGAACTGTACTGGGACCGGTGTTGTGTAATATATTTATTAATGATCTGGGAAAGGGAGTAAAAATTAGGTGATCAAATCTGCAAATAACACAAAGTTATTCAAGGTAGCTAAAACCTGAGTGAACTCTGAAGAATTGTAGGAGGATCTTATAAGACTGGATGACTAGGCATCTAAATGGTACATACAAAATTAATGTAGACAAGTGCAAAGTGATGCACATAAGGAAAAACTATCCAAACTACATGTACACAAAGCTGCATTCTAAATTAGAGGTTATCATTCAGGAAAAGGTTCTTGGAATCACTGTGAACAATATACTGAAATTCTCAGCTCAATGTGCAGCAGGAGCCAAAAAAAGCAAACAGAACGTTAGGAATTATTCGGAAAGTGACAGAGAATAAAACTGCAAATATCATAATGCCTCTATATAAATCTATGGTGCAACCACATCTCCAATCCAGTCAATCAATCAATGAATTAATCAATCAAGTTTATTGTATCAACCAACAAGGTAATAACAATACAACCGCATCTTGAATATTCTGTACAGTTCTGGTCACCCCATCTCAAAAAAGATATAGTAGAACTAGAAAAGGCACAGAGAAAGGCAGCAAAAATGATAAAGGTATGGAACAGCTCCTGTACAAAGAGAGGCTATATAGGTTAGTGTTTAGTGCTCTTCAGCTTGGAAAAGACTCAAATGAGAGGGGATATGATAGTTTATAAAATCATGAGTGATGTGGAATGAGATAGGGAATGGTTCTTTACCCTCTGTAGGGATGGGACTATTGGTATCGGATAAATCCGATACACCTGATAATCAGGTGTATCGGATTAATCCGATAATCACAGGTATCAGCGTACCGGATTTTTAACATTGGCCATTTTACCGGGTTTTTTTACATTGTGGCCATTGAAGTAAATGGCCGCAATGTAAAAAAAAATGTTAAAGCAGCCAATGTTAAAAACCCAGTATGCCGATACCAGTAAATCCAATACCGGGGAGATCCAATACTGATAAATCCAGTATCCGGTATTCTCCACAGTGTCCCTATCCCTATCAAATAGTACTAGAACTAGGGAATGCTCCATGGAACTAACTGGTAGCAGGTTTAAAACAAATAAAGTATTTTTTCACTCAACACCCAATTAATTTGTGGAATTTGTTACCAGAGTATGTGGTCACAGTCAGTAGTATACCTGGGTTTAAAAAAAAAAAAAAAAAAAAAAAAGATTGGATAAGCTCTTGGAGAGTAGGTCCATTAATGGCTATTAGCCAAGTAGGTTTAGGGGACATCACTTCTTACTGTCAAGAGCTGGGGTGAACAACAGGGAATAGATTGCCCATTCAGACCTGTTGGATACTTCTCCAAAGCAATTGAGATTGGCCATTGTCAGAGACAGGATGCTGGACTCGATGGACCATTGGTCTGAACATGTATGGCACTACTTATGTTCTTATCCTCTGCCAAAATTATGAGGAACTGAACCATTGACTTTAACGAATGGAGGTTTGTGACCTTAGTGTATTATCTAGCTGGGGATGTACAAGTGGATCATTTGCTTCTGTGTGCTCTGAGTGACCTGGGCATTGGGTGAAAATTTATGAAACAGTGGCGAGCCAGATCCCCTAACCAACTTAAGGAGTGGCAATACAGCTAGCACACATTGGGTGTTTTTACACACACATTTCTTCTGGATGTTTTCTGTTTCATCCTGAACTTTCTGTGTGTCTAAATCATTCACCCAGATCTTAAACATCCGGATCTTTGAACTTCTGCGTATAACTTCTTCTAGATCTTTTGTGTGTAAAATGTTCTCCTGGTAAACTGCTTTGCTCCAGGCAGCTGTGGTCATTTGGTTTCCATGGCAGCCTGTCACATGTACAGCTGTGGCTACTTTAGCTGTGGCTACCTCAGGGCAGTGTTTGTGTGAAGAATGCATCCAGGAACTGCCTCAGGGCAGTGTGTGTGTGAAAAATGAATCCGGAACTTACTTGCGGACTTGTAAACCCAGAATTAGGGACGGACGCATGCGGTTCGGAAGTTCGGACTTCGGACCAAACTCGACCAGTTCGGTTGGCCGAACTGAACTTCTGAACCGAACTCGATTTTTGAACCAAACCGAACCAAATTTCTGAACTCAGTTCTGTTTGCCGATCCCTAAAAGATAATATTCCATTTAGTTCAATGGGGTTTGAATTTCCAAACTTTGTTCGGAAGTTCGGACTTTGGACCAAACTCGAATAGTTCGGGCGACCGAATTTCCGAACTGAACCTAACTGAACTGAATTTCCAAACTCGGTTCTGTTCGCCCATCCCTACCCAGAAGATTGAAAAATCCAGAACTTTAACGTGTGTGTAAAAATGTCCAATGTTCAGATTGGAGAGAAGAACATGCATACAGCCTCCTGTGCAGCCACCACACTGCCCCTGCACCTCCTTGGGCCGAGGACCAAAACATATGGGCAGGACTCGGGCCCACGAGTGGTCACCATGTGCCAGAAGCAGGATCAGACCCATGAAAAGCAGATGTTTGTCCTAGACTCTGGGCCAGAGTGTTCCCATCTGGCAGCCATACATGGACTGCCCAATGTGCTGTCATCCCTGGCTCCCCTTGGCTGGTATCTTGGGTGAAGGGAAAGCAGTGGCTCTGCCCAACCACAGGGCTGCATGAGACTTAATAGATAGGAGGGCACACATTAACCCGGATTAGCCTGGATGGGCCAGTCTTAGCCCAACCTGTGTGACCGACCTTCTCCGGATGATGCGATGGTAGCAGCCAGCCACCTGCCTCATAGTGGGTGTGGGTAAACATCTGGTGGCCACTGAACTGACATGCAGGTGACTTACGGGCTACTATGGGATATTGTGGGCTACTGTCTCATTTATTTCACCCTTTGTTTCTCTATACTGGACTGGTTTCAGATAAAAAGGGAATGTTTTCCTGATCTGATGTTGGTCCTGGACTCTTTATGAACAGATGGTCACATCCCTGTCTGTACCCTATGGGATGATTTTTGCCTTTTGCTAGAGAACTGAGTTGTCAGTCTTGGCTTCAACAAATTAATGTCTAGAAGAAATCATAAACTTTCATTGTTGGCATACACCCTGGAAGAGGCTCCTGTTTATAAGCACAGTAGCCCCTACATAGTACAAGAAGTGAAACCTAGTCACAGCCATATTTGGAAATGCAGTAAAGTGTCAGAGTGATCCCCAATTCCCTGTTGAAACAGTCCACCTCAGGCTGTTCTGGTGATTGGAATGGGACACTTGGAGGCTAGGGAGAAGGCTTGACTTTCCTTCATTGAAAAACCTGGCTTCACCACTGTTCCAATTGCTTTCAGAATGGCACTCTGAGGGTCAGAGCTAAGATTGTTTTGGAGAATGTTGAACTTCACTGGGTTTAGATTTGCCTCTGAAATGGAATCCTATTTTAGTATTTGAAGGCTAACATTTGTGGTTTTAAGGGAAATGACAGCATTTTCTCTAAAAGGATATCTTTTTGACTGAGGTAAGTGACAGATTCTTTCAGCTTCACCTCCAGGTTAGCACAAGTTATTTTTTCTCTCCTTTTTTTTTTTTTAGCCAGGGGGTAAAAGATGAAGTCATGCTTCCCGCTTCAAGGTTCTGCTTGAACAATCCTGTATGATCAGCTGGCTGTTGTTAATTCCTCCGAGCCGTTTCACTCTCTTCACCAGTTAATACCTGAAACTATTTCAGACATGAGTAACATAATCTCCCTTGCCCCAAAAAAGTTTGAACATGAAAAGGAGACAGACTGTTACTCTCTCTCAGCCTGGCACAATGTTTGTTTAGGATTTGTCCAGGAGGCATAAGTAGGGAATTATCCCCCCCACCCCAAAAAAAATCCCACAACCTCAAAACCCACTGCAAATTCCAGAAAATAGAATGCTGGCAAAGTGCACCTGGGATCCCTATATTTTCTTCTTGTGTAGGTAAATATCGTAGCCTCTTAGAGCAAACAGAAGAGGGTTTTTTTATATAATGTTATGATACTTTTCTTGGAGACCCTTCTAGCTTTTCTGGTAAGCCAACATTATATCACCCAAATGTTGTTAAATAACAGGGGAAAAATTACAGAAATCCCAGAAAAGATGGTGGGGTTGATCCCATGGCCAGCTGAAACCACACACAACCCACACAAGCACACATGTGCTCAAATCACATGCAAGTCTATAGCGGAGACACTGTGCCACATGGAATCCACATAGATCCTGTGCAGATTCCATACAGAGGGGATTGGGATTGGGCAATGGTGGCCAGTGGCAGCAATCCCAGTCCCGATGACTACTGCTGTGCATGTGCATGGCCATTATGTTTGCACATGGGCTGTGGGCCCTGTGGTGGTGGTGCGTACAATTTGTATGTGTGTATGTGAGCACACGCCACATCTGTGGTATGCACCAGGCCATGGGGTTTTGGATTAGTAGCTGTGCAGTATATTATATACTGAAGACACAGTTGAGTGCTAACTGACTCATATGTAGGCAGGCACAGGGATGGAAGAACAAGTCTGTAATTCCTATGGATGAATTTCCCTGATTAGGCTTCTGTGATAAAGAGCAGGGGCAACCTAGACATAAATCATGATTTTCTTGGTAGGTCACAAGCTAGTCTCCAGTAGTTCATAGTGTGGGGATGGGGACCAGCCCCTCAGAGGCTGCCCCTTTGGAGAAGGAGCTGGATCAGCACCCCAGGGAGCAGTTCTGGAGAGGAGACAGGCTAGGAGAGCTTCTCTGGTAAGGTGGTGAAGGCTCTCCCTAAAGGGGAGCATTCTGCTACACTCTTGAGAACTGTTGCTGAGGTACCCTGGAGTTGGGAGCCAGCAGGAGTGGTCATAGCCTGGAGCACCAGAGACAGTGGGAGGAGTCCTGGTAGACTGCTTGAGGTTGATCAGTTGGATTGCATGCACCCAGGTTTGGCCACCCCTGGTGTACAGTGTATGTTTTGGTTCCTGTGTACTCAGTAGCAGCCAATGGGTGGGTGTATGTCATTTTTGTTATTACAATAACAATAACAAAAATTGACATTTGTGTTTTCATTATTACAATAATGAAAATGACAACCAAGAATAATGACAATGTTAACGAAAACGACAATGTTGTTATCGCTGTCATTATTAGTGCTGTGGCAGTTGGGTTTTGGAGGGGAAATGTGGAGAGTGGGGGAGGGAGCAGACTTCTTGGAGCCCTAAACAGGGTTTGAACCGTGCCTGTATAGGGAGGTGCAAGCAGCTCAGCAGTATCTAATGGATGTATCGCTGGCCAATGAGCAGTGCAAGCAGGCCCCAGCAGTTGCATGGCACTCTGTGATTGCTCAGTGCCTGCTGCCTCCCACAACCAATCAGGGGGACTCTGGGGTAGGGCACTGCAACCCTTTATAATGGGAGGGCCAGGCTTTTTTTCTCTGTTCTGTGAGAGCTCTGCTTGTCAGGTTGCGTTTACAGAACTGTGGTACTTACATACAAAAAATCCTCCCTAGCCCTCATTGTATTACCAATAGCTTTCCTTCCTCATACCCTACCTTTTACCATCTACCTTTCCCTGCCCTTCTCCCCCCATACGTTATATAAAGGTAGTATAGATTAGATATAGATATAGATTATAGACATATAGATTAGATTAGATTAGAATAGTTATATAGATAATTGATTAGATAATAAATAGTTTTCCTTTTCCCTTCCCGTCTCCCTTAGATTTACATAGATATTACTTGTGCACATATATAGAGATATTATATATTATATAGGTATTTACGCTAGTCTGTTTTTAATAATAATAATTGTTGTTGTTTTGTTTTGTTTGTTTTGTTTTGTTTATTGGGCACTGACTTACACCCTGGCCATAAAATAATAGTATGATACAAAACATTTCAACATAGCATTTAGCATGTTGCACAACGTAATATAATACATTTAATAACAAAAAATTTCATACTTTAAATAATACAGTAAATAAAATAACTTTAAAACCAACCTTAGCCCTTTTAAACAGGCCACTTACCAAGCTCACCAGGGTCTAAATGTGATATAAATCGGCCTTGGCCCTTATGAACAGGGTAGTAGTCAGGCTCAGTAGTCTTCAGCTGCCGTCTGAAGAAGGCCTTAGCCCTTACCAACAGTGCACTGATCAGGCATGCCACGCTCTAATTTTAAACCAAAAGTACCTAGCCTTTAGAAAAAACACCAAACTCCAACCCACTATAATATGTCAGCTCACCAGAATTGTTTAACTTTTTTATAATTTGTCGCATTTAGTCCCTAGCTTCCTCCCACGGCTAGAATGGGATATTGATTTCTAATTCTTGCTGTCCTATGCACAAATGCAGCTAAGTTCTGGATCAGATCTTCCTGGTCCTGCTGCAACAACCAGATTCGTCTTTCTCTGTTTGAAAAATATGGACTTTCTTTAGGAAAGGAGTACTATGACATTTTCTAATGTCCAGAAAGTAATGATCATTCAAGAACGTAATGTATAAGATCCTCGACCATACCCATCCCACAGGAACGTAACCTATTTTTCTTTGGTATAGCCAGATTTCTTCCCGCTAATATAACTGTATTCATTTGGGCAAAACTTAATCTAGTCAGACTCACTCGCAGGTTTCGTTTTAGATTCATTGACAGATATTTGGACCCTCCCCTCTCCATTTTAAAAAGGATATATAAAGGAACCATACTACTACATCTTATTGCAGCAAAATCTTCCTGATAAGTTATATCAGACAATCTTTGCATCACTAAGTCTTTGTCCACAACAGAAAAAAATCTAATTTCATCAGAGAAATAATAATCCAAGCTACTCAAGTATAATATACTTTCTAGCATTTGCAGCCAACCAAGGCGAATGCAAAGTCCTTGTTCTTTCAGAATCCTCGAGATAGCACATTTTAATAACTTTGGATGGGCCTACTGTGAGGAGATTATACCAGAATTTTAACATATGTTTTCTACCCAATATTATCACTGCATCCACATCAGTTTCCAATCTTAAGCAAGCTGCAGTCAGCATTGGGAAGACCTAAAATTCTTCTTAGAAATTTATTTTGGAGATTATATTAGGATTATAGGATAGGTATACTGTATAATTATTTGCACATGGGAATCGATACTGATAACGATACCGATACCAAAAATAAAATCTTCATTTGAAACAATACCAGTACCAATAACAAGGTTAACAAAACAACATTGTCATTAATAACTATAATGAAAACAACATTTTTTAATAATGAAAACGAAAAATGAAAATAACATGGTGGCCTGGTGCACACCCCTAACAACCAACCAAGGAAGCTGAAACATATTGTCCCTGGTAAACTAAATGGTCTGCCTCACTCCAAATACTCAACAGGCCAAGACTGTCTGCCTCTCTTCAGATACTATCCAGTCATTGTTCATGTTGTCTACCAGAGAGTCATCTCCTTTCCGAGTGAGTGTCTGCCAAGTATATTTCTCAATTCAGTTTATTTAAACATGACCATTGGTCATTGTCAGCATAAGAACATTAAAGACACGAACAACAAATAAATAAAAAATGTAATTCCCCACCCTACTCCCAAACAGTAAAAAATTAAAATCAAACATTTAAATATTAACTAAATCCTTAGGAGTTCTAGTTCCTAATTAACATAATCATAGACTAATAGGCCACAGCTATTCAGAGGATTCAATGTCCATCACATTTAACAAGGGCTTAGACTGAAGAAATCTACCCCTTATCTCGAATGCCTATAGTAGGAACCTCATAATACTAACAGTTACTAGGGATGGGCGAACAGATCGCGGTTCGGGTTTGGCCATTCGGTTTGGCTGCATTCGGTTCATCCGTTCAGTTCGGCAGTTCAGTTCGGCTGCATTCGGTTCGTCCATTCGGTTCGGCAGTTCGGTTTGGTCATCCGAACAGGCCGTTCGGTTAGGCCGTTTGGCTGTTCCGTTCGGCCGTTCGGGAAATGTTGTTATGGGTGTTTTTTGTTTTTTATGTTTTTTGGGTTTATTATTGGGTTTTATATGGTTTTCATTTTTTTTTTTTTTTTTTTTTTTT
>QEPC01001171.1:153125-181087 GCA_003113815.1 Sphenodon punctatus
GATTGATTTAGGTTTCATTTCAGTTTTGTACCCCTCCTTGTCTTGTTTGTGATTGCCCCCCAACCCCCATCCCATATATTCATAGGTAGATAGATAGGATTAGGTAGATACATTTTTGTTTTGACATAGTAGGAGTAGTTTAGTTTAAGGTTTACTGATAGAGATAGTGTTTAGATATTTCTGGCCGAAGGCCGAACGTCCGAACGCGAACGCACGAACCACCCGAACACCGAACGACTGAACACGAACGCACAACCCGATGGCGAACGAACCGAACGTCCGAACACGAACGCACAACCCGATCGCGAATGAACCGAACGACTGAACACGAACGCACAACCCGATGGCGAACGAACCGAACGGGCGAACACGAACGCGCGATACGACCGAACGACCGAACACGAACACACGAACCGAACGCGGCCGAACCGAACGGCCGAACACGAACCGCGATCTGTTCGCCCATGCCTACTGTGGACATCTGTCATCACAAATTCCAGAAAATTAATTTGACCAATTCAAATTTTGCCTGGTTTGACCAATTCTCACACGAGCTTTAAGTGATGTCCAAATCCAGAAATATCATAACACAAGTATTCCCATTTTCTAGATTTCATGTAATTGTATAATAATATAATAATAAACTTTATTATGTTCAGCCCCATGGCTGGTACATATAAACACAAAATCGACATCTCATACAAATATTCAATGCAATACAAATCAAACATAATATGATAATCTTTTATACACATCAGGACCAGTTCCCTCCAGCTTCATACATTTTGACCGTACAGCGGCGCATCTTTTGGCAAAAACTGCCACCTCTCTGGTCCTGTGGGGGTTCTGATCTCCCAACAGAAACTGTACTTTTCTAGTTGTTGGCCAGAATTCCCCTAATCCAATATTCAACCATAAAGCACCCCGAAGGTGATCATATAAGGGGCATCTTAGGAGGTAGTGCTTGAGATCCTCAACCTCTCTACCACATGGGCAGCGTCTTTCCTCCACTGGTATCCCCAGGATGTGCCCTTCAAACATCGCCATTTTTAACGTGTGTAACCTAAGGGTACTGAAACTGTATTTTAAACTAGACTCCAACTGGGAGCATAGATACAAAGCTCCGCTCCGGGAAGGCATGATAAACTTATAATATGGTGCCACCTTAGTGCTTGCAGCCACAGCTCTTAGCTGTTGTCGACCAATATCTAATATACGTGATCGTAATGCCTTTATGACTTGGCTGCTGATGGCATTTTGAAAATAGGACTCAGAAAAACCTAACCTCACCACTCGATCAAGAACCCCCTCACACCAAGGGTCACTCCCCACTTCCTCCCTGATCTTTTCTGTTCAAGTACGATCCAACAATGAGCCCTCTGGAACATCCCGCAATTTGGTCCAGAATGTCATCAACCTTTGATCAACCAAAGCGGTCAGAGAAGGGTAGCCTATTTCAGTTAATATAATAGCAATGCTAGTGGATTGCGGGCATCTAAGTAGTTTTCTCCAGAGTTGATTTATAGTGGGTTGGAGAGCCCTTACTATATCAACCTCCGTTCCCCAGACATGAGATCCATATAGGAGGTGTGCCAGGACCTTCGCATCGAAGATCTGGTGAGCTATCTTAACTGACACCTGGCCATGGGAATAAAAGAACCGGGTGATAGTCGTTGCCTCCAATCCTGCCACTTCCCTAATAGCCCGGATCTGAGTCTGCCAGGAGCCAGTCTCCCCTATCCTGACACCCAGATATTTATAGTATCTGACCTGTTCCAGGTGTCGCCTCTGAATTTGCCATTGGTACTCCTTATGTCGAACCCCTGCCACCATGACTTTAGTTTTCTTATAATTGATCTTAAGGTGTTTCACACTACATCTGCCCTCAAAATCCCTCAGTGCTCTTAAGAGTCCCGCCCTAGAGAGGGATAGAAGAGCAGTGTCGTCTGCGTACATCAGGAGGAACAGCTTCTGCCCACCAATGTTGGGGGGGTGATACCTGCCCACGTCTTTATGCTCTATTATCAAGGAGTTCACATATATGTTGAAGAGTAGAGGGGCGAGCAGGCAGCCCTGTCTAATACCTCGGTAAGTACAAACCGGATCCGATAGCCCCCCTTCTGGGGGTACACAAACCCGGAGGACGGTATTGGAATACAGGGCTCTAATTAACGCTATCATCCTTACGTCGGCCCCAAAACAGACCAACTCCTTCCAGAGTTCTTCCATACACACTGTGTCAAACGCTGCGGATAAATCAATGAAGGCAATAAATAACTTGCGCTTCCGTCTTCTATATTTCTTTATTAAATGGTGCAAGATAAAGATTTGCTCCCCTGTCGAGCGATGATCCCTGAACCCAGCCTGTTCTTCAGCTAAAAGGTTCTGACTCTCGCACCAATTCTGCAGGCGCTGCCTTAACAAGGCTGCATAGATTTTGGACACAATACATAGAAGAGTGATTAGTCTGTAATTATTTGGGTCAGACCTACTTCCCTTTTTAAAGATTGGAACTACTATCCCCACCTTCCATAGATCTGGGATCATTATGGTATTATTAATTAGGGAAAATAGATTAGCTATTGCTCCTACACCCCAATCTGGGAGTATTTTAAAGAATTCCCCCAGGATGTAATCTGGTCCAGCTGCCTTGCCCCATTTTAGGGAGTTCAGAATCATCTTAACATCTTCTGGGAGTGCAGGATCCCAAATGGGCATATCCTGCCCTAGTGATGGTAAAGATGTCTCCATTTCCTCCTTATCATTAAGTGCAAACAGGGCCTCAAAATGTGTCGTCCATACCAGGGGGGGCATCCTGGCTTCCCTAGCCAAACCATTCCGGGGTTTGGACTTATTTACTAGGGCCCAAAATTTCTTTATATCTCTCCTATCTACTGCTTCTTGAAGTGATTGCCATTGTTTGACAAAGTACAGTTCTCGCTTTTTTTTCAGCAGGTTTTTGTAGAGCTTCCTTTGTTCTCTATATTGACTATAATATCGGGCCTCCCTACCATACTGTAACCTTTGGGCTAGTTGTCTAAGAGTTTTCCTTACCTCCCGACACTCCTGGTCCCACCAGACCTCTCCTACTTGATACCGGGTCCTATTTTTAATCTATACTTCTTTGTAACCATAGGGTTCAGTTCTTGATTTATCTGTTCCCAAACCTCCAGTGCCTCACCAACTGATACTGCATTCACTAATTGCACAAACAACAGTTGCGCCCCCACTGAGGTCAAAAACTTAGAGGTACATTCCGCAGTTTGCTGACACCAACCCAGTGCCTTTCTTATCCTTGACTCTTCCCCTAGCTCTCCTCCCAGCAATTTTCCTCCCTCTGCACCATATCCTGATATCGTCGCAAACCCCACCTGCACAGGAAAGTGGTTGCTTTGATGCTGAGTTCCCACTTGTAGATAGGCAATCAATGGGACTAACCCCTGTGAAATGATAACATAATTGATAACACTGCTGCCGAATGGACCAACATATGTAAAGAAGCCTGTCTCATCCCCTTTAGTGTTACCATTCAGAATTTTTAATGTCCATTCCAAACTTAGTTTGTAGAGTTCCTGTCATGCCAGATTTATCCCATGATCCTGCAACATTCTATCAGTATTATAATCGCATAAGGAGGAAAATCCCTCCCCAATACCTAAGCTCTCACATATTTTGGCAGCAGACCTTCCCAGACGTGCATTCAGATCCCCTGCAATCAGGATCTCATTGTCAGGGAATTTCCGTAAATGTTCCATCAGTTCATCCCTCATTGCTTGCCAGAACAACTTTCCCTGCCCTCCGGGGGGATTGTAAGCCTTTATCATTAACAACTTCCCAGGAAATCCCTGGACCAAAATACGTAGCACCAATAAATTATCTTTTAGTTGACTCCAGCTCATTTCCGAAGCCTCGAGGTTATCTGCCAACATAGTAATAAGGCCCCCTTTGGGTCGGCCCTTGCCCCCTGATTGCAAAGCAGGTGTGTGCCAGGTAGCGTATCCCTGTATACTAGGGGGATTCCGTACACACCAAGTTTCCTGGATACAGATAATCTCAAATTGCCCTACGTACGCATAAAACTCTTTATTCCTTAGTTTTGACAACAACCCAGCCACATTCCAGAAGACCAGTGTTAGTTTACTGGCTCTTGGGCCGTCATTAGTCAATCCATGATTTTCTCCCCTTGTATCTCCCCTTGATTGGTGAACCCTATTACTGATGCAGAGGAAACCTCACCCAGATCCTCACTAAATATTTTACTTCCCCAAGCTGGCATACTTATTTGTATATTATCCTCCTTTGGAGGGTTCAAACTAAGTATAATGTCCCTAGATGCCATATTGTATTTTTCAGGTGTAGATGTAGAAATGACTGTCTGGGACACTTCTAATAGATCTCTGGATTGTCCCCGCACTGAGATAAGTGAGACCCAAAATGATGGAGAGTTCCTCTCTATGCTTCCCTGACTCCTCTGAGTACACTCCTGCCCTCCTGCTTCTGTCTCCCTATCACATATCTGTGTAATTTGTTTGTGTAATAGAGAGAAAGAATTCAAAATATCCACTTGTTGGGTGGGCAGGAGATCAGGGCCCATCTGGTTCCTGCAACCCCGTAAAGGCACTGGTGCCAGTACCCTATTCCTAGGGTGTTGGGGAGGCTCCGTTTCCATTTCCTCCTCCCCTATAACTTCCTGTATCCCTCCCTCAGCCAGGGGAGCTTTACTACTTCCGTTGGGGGACTGGGCAGCTATATTCTTCCTTCTCGCCCCAGTCCCAGTTTCCCCAATCCCTCCTGCCTGCTCATATCTAGAGTACACATTGGCCAGACAACCCCCTTTTGAAGCAGGAGCTCCTTTGCTTGTACTATTGCTTTCACCCATTGACAGTGGTTAAAACACACCACAACTGTCCTCTGAGACTTTGAGGAGCTCAATAGCTCTACCTGGGTGATGTCTTTGCTGGTAATTGGGATCCTAATAAGGGTTCTTAAATGATCTGCAACTTCCCATATAGAGCTCCATAATGAGAAATATCTATCCAGCAAGGGTCTGATGTTAAAACAGATAGAGTTCCCTTCCCTCTGGAAATGGATCAGGTTACATTTCCCCTGGGCATCTGGGACGTCAACAGCCAAGGATGGTTCCTTTTGTTCCACCACCCTTGGGCACATAATACCCTTCCATTTAATGCTGGGGATTATAGGTTTAGCAAGACCAGAAATACTAGGGGTTATAGGCTTAGCAGAACAAAACATGTCGCCCCCCCCCCATTCCCAGAATCATTACCCCCTTTTGCCATTATATTATGCCCATAGGGGCCCTTCTCTGGGCGTTGTGCCATTGTTCTGTTTATATCATGGTTCACCAGGGCTAATCTTACTGTCTCTAATTGTTTCATTCCTGGGAAACCCCTCTGTGACAGATCTATAAATCTATCCATCTTCTGTTCTAGAGCATTTAAACGCGTAAAAGTACACTGGGTGGTGTGTGCTGTCAGAGTACAATGTCTAGCCAGGAGTTCTGCTATAGGTAGTGATCCTTGCTCCCGAAAGCCCTCACTACGGGGTCTACTTAAATCTCCTTCTAATTCTCCCATACTTCCCACAGCGAGCCTATCATCAACTAGAGTTTGTTCGGTCATCCATGGATCTTGACTCTCCTGATAGGCATTACACAGAGGGCCTCTCTGACCCTGCCACGGGCTCAGCAGCACCTGGGGAGAATCCCCTGGGGATCCACTGGCCAGAGCATTAAACCTGTTAGAGGCTAGAAAATAACTATTCATCTTCCGCTGTTTCAGAGGGGGAGATACTGACCTTGTCAGGGGTAAACTCCTCTTATTCTTTGGGGGCATATCAGACAGTTACTTGTTGCCACTCCCACTGTTCCTTCGCCCCATGCCTGTCCATGCCTGGAGTTACTCATGTACTCTGTTGTTCCAACCCAGGGCCAGTCAAAGTAAAGTAAAGGGGGGTCTTGGTGCACGGCCCCTGATCGATTACCTTCTGCTACGCTTCAGGTCCTAGAAGTGCCAAAGGGAGTGCAAAAGGGTGCACCCTTGTGCACGCGGACCTTCAGCGCGCAACCAAGGCACATGACCAAGGCACTGCCTTGGTCTGGCTGTGCGTTTTCTTTCCCGCAGGCAGAGGTCCCCGCCCCTTGCGCTGATCACCACAACAAGTTCCAGGTAAGTCTACCAGCTCAGTGATTCCGGCTCCTCACTTCTCAGGCTGCCTTGGTCTGGCTGTGCATTTTCTTTCCCACAGGCAGAGGTCCCCACCCCTCACGCTGATCACTGAAACAAGCTTCAGGTAAGTCTACCGGATCAGCGATTCTGGCTCCCCACTTCTTGGGTTGCCTTGGTCTGGCTGTGCATTTTCTTTCCCGCAGGCAGAGGTCCCCGCCCCTCATGCTGATCACCCCAACAAACTCCAGATAAGTCTACCGGCTCAGCGATTCCAGATCCCTGCTTCTTGGGCTGCCTTGGCCTGGCTGTGCATTTTCTTTCCTGCAGGCAGAGGTCCCCGCCCCTCACGCTGATCACTGCAACAAACTCCAGGTAAGTCTACTGGCTCAGTGATTCCGGCTCCCCACTTCCATGTAATTGTAATACTCATCACAAACACTGCATTCCCATGTTACAAATTTCATGGTAGATTAACTCCTGTCATTGTAAAAGTAGGATTTTCCCACCCTGACATCTGTGATTACATTTACCTGAGCTCGCATGAAGGATTCAAAAAGGTGCATTCACACAAGCACAAAACTTGAAATGCTATTAATTTTGTTTGAAAACTCATCTTGTGTGAAAGGGGCCTTGGATTTGTTCACAGGAGCAGAGAGATCATAACAAGGCAAAATGGGAAGTTCAGCCCTTCTCCAGACCTTCTCTGGACCAGCGAGGGTTGCCCCAACAACCAAGGAATTGATGTGAAGGAAATCATGTGAGACACCAAAATCTGCCTCCCAAGAGGGGATGGAATTTATGTGAAGCCACGACTCCTGCCTCATCTCGGGGAAAGGAGCCAAAGGAGCAGCAGCCACACCAGCTCAGGCAGAGCAATTCACTGCCGTAGGACTGGCTGCAGTTCAAGATTTGCTTCCTCAGAGGTTCCAGTGAGATAGAGCAGGTAAGGTTTCCCCCAATCAGGCCTTGAGCCGTTTGTGGAAAAGGGGGGGAAAGGCGAAGCATGGGATCAGCCCGTAAGACAGAGGGGGAGCATGCAGCACCCCAAATCCCTGTCAAGGAGAAGCAACAGTGCCTACCCGCCCCTTCCTTTCCTTCCTCCCCAGCCATGCGGCATGGGAAAATCAAAGAAAAAGGCTGGGCTGAAGCCTGGCAAGGGAGGCTGGAAAAACCAGAGGAGGCACCCAGAAGGACTCCTGCAGAGCCAGCAGAATCAGTGAGCCCAAGGTACTTCCCCCACCCCCACCCCACGGGTCCTAGTGTCAATGTCCTTCTATCTATGCAGGACTGGGTCGGATGTGAAGCCTTGATACGGCAGATGGCCACTGTCAGGGCTAGGTGGAAGCATGGGCCTAGAACCGCCGCCCATGCAAGTGATAGGACTGCCAGGGTGGCCTCAACCTCTTTTGGTGCCATTAGGGAGCCCAGGGGCACAGACCCTTTCTCCCTTCCTGGTGCTGCCGCTCCCACCTCCCATGCAGGCTGGGCAGCAGGCAGCCCCTTCTTCTCTTGATAGGGAAGAAGTTCCACCAGCAAGGAGGCTATTAGAAGTGCTGCAGGAGCTACTTAAGCTTGGAGTCCTGGGCATGATGGCACGGACTGAGGCCTTGGAGCTCAACTTCTGTGCTATGGCCCCAAAACACCCCCAGGATCTTCCTGAGGTGTACGCGGTGGAACCCCAAGCAGACCAGCTGGGAGACCAAGGTGAATGGGGGAATTGTGGGGTCCCTACAGGGCACTGGGACCCCCACATGGGGCATCCCAGACAGGGCCGGCAAGAGGAGCGGGCTCACCTCCTCCTGTAGTTGACCTTACCCAGCCCCAATGCCAATGTCATCATTCACCTAGGCCATGTGGGACTAGTGCAGGAGGAGCCCCCCCAAGTGATAAGGGATTGTACGCACCAACCTGTAAGTGGCTTAAGGGCAGAAGCACAGTTCCTCTGGTGGACTGGAGCTTGGGTGCCAATGGCAGTAGCTGGTGCACCACTCCTTGCCTTCTGCTGTTCCTCACACCTGTTGCAGTGTCCTGTTTGGTGCAGAGGGGTGGAACCGGAGCCCAGTTTTACCCATGGTTCTATGCACACCCACACCCAGGCATGGGGGACAGGCTGCTCCCCCCGGCTGGTGGAGGATACTCAGCTGTCTCCACCCTCATCAGGGAGCACCTCTTATAGGCCACCCGTGAAAAAATCTGCAGGAGCAAATATGCCAATATGTTTACCCTCTTGTTCAGTGACTCCATTCTAGACCTGGCTGAATGAAAGGATAAAAAAATAGAAGGCGAAATTTAGGTGCTGATCGGTATATAAGGGATTGTTTTCCAGTCTGAGGCTGCTTTTACACAGGAGAAAAATGGGTTCTTATACGTGATCGAGACAACACCGGGTGTTATAAATGCTAGGGTTTCATCATGTGTGAACGCACTATTCCCCTTTTATGCAGCGAGATCTTGCAGCCTTGTAAAAATCACATCTGGAATAGTGCGTTCACACATTACAAAACTTCAACATTTATAATACCCGTTGTTATCTTGAACACTTATAAGAACCCATTTTTGTCATGTGTAAAAGTGAGTCACAGCATCAAATAGCCTAATTATCTTCCCTTCATATGCAAAATTTGTATATTCATTGACTTGGGTTTCCATTTCAGTTATTTGCTAATTAATTAACCAATAATTTTTCAGTACTGTTTAGCACTATTTAGTAGGGATAGGAATCTGAGAGGAATTTGGGTTTTGTTTATTTCGTGTTTTTTGCATTGATTTCCCTCCTGTTTTTTTCTCCCATTGAAGTCAGTGGATTGTCTCCCATTGAAGTCAATGAGAACAAGCCGGAAAAAAATCAATGCAAAAAACATGAAATGCCCGAACTGAAAAAGAACCATGACTTCAGTTTATGGTTTTAAAACCAAAACAGCCGTTTTCAGGCCATTTCAGTTCTATCCAAACTCAAATTTCAATCCTTACCATTTAGTACTAAATACAAATGAAGTAATAGTACTAGATAGCACTAAATAGTACTAATGATGTAATAATGTACTGAATAATGGATAAAGGAAGCAAAATAACAAAAGAAACTGAAATAGCCAAGTTAATTGAAACAAAACAAAAAACAGAATAAAAATTAAATAACTGAAATGAGGCAGTGGAGAAAGGGGGAAAAGGAAGGAAAAGAAAAGAGTCTATTGCCAAGTGTGGGGGAGGGGATGTCAATGCTAGATCACCCTTCCCCCATTTCTCTTGAATGAACCAACTTGCTGGTTTCTTCCCCCATGACAGCACCTTGGCACACCTCAGATATACATGACAGCTATTTAATATTATTTTTTTCTTCAGTGATGACTGGAGTTTCAGCTACAGGAAAGACAGACAAACAAAAATAGCAGTAATAAAAAGAACAAAATGAGGAATTGTAACCTTTATTATTCTTTAGATAAGGTCAGCGAAGACTATCTGGGCACCGGTTGCTATCGCAGAAAGGTACTTGTGTTTTCCTGTCTAGTTAAACCTGTCAGTGTACATGACAAAATGCACATTCCATAAGCCAGGTTATCAACACAGTTCAGATATACGCTTGTATATTTTTATGTTCTGCTTCAGCCTGATAATGGTCTCTTGCTGCACATTCTTTAGATTTTACACACATATATTGGAAGTGTCAAATGTTAGTTTGATGTCCCTAAGGTTTTAATCTGATCCATCCGAGTACTATAAGCAACTGCAATGATTTACACTCTGCAAGTCCCGCCAAAATTGGTTTCAAAGAGAAAATTAAAGTTTAATGATGCATCTTGGCTCCTAAAACTAAATTCACTGACTGGGATAGCCTTCAATATTGTTCAAGGTCCATTCAGTGGACAAGCAGCAATAAATGCACACCGCCTCAGAGTTGCCAAAAATGCTGCCATTTTGTGTGGATAATTTTGTATTTGTAAGTGGGAGATATGCCGTTTCAAAATTGGGAATTTATGGGAACAGTGGTTAGATGCATGTTTTGGATGAATCATCCAAGGAATGTGTCTTCAAAGCTCCTGTACCCATTCAATCAGTCCAGAATTTGAGTGGCTGATATTTTAAAGGACCAATGCTGCTTGCTAGTAATGTGACTAGGAGACACTTGCTTGTAATGTGACTATGAGACATAATCATATTTTAATATGGTGTACAGTTTAACACTAGAGCTGACATGAATAGGCATCTTTGTATCCATTATATCACTCACATTTTCACATCGGCTTCTGAATGCCCAAGACCTACAGCTTGCAATCGGTGAATACTCGCTTGCCTACTTAATTGAATGCTCAATTTTTATTACTTAATTTATTTTGATTCTTTGGTTATTTCATTACTTTCTTTCAGCATTATTAGAGCATTTGTACATTCACAATAGCAGAAACCAATTAACTGAAATAAATGAAATAATCAAGCTGAATTGAAATGGATATCCAACAAATCCAACATATTGAATGAATAGTTGTATTTATTCGCTTTGTCCAGCCCAAATTAAAGTGCATTAATTTGCCAGTACTACAAGATTAATTAAGTCCAAAGGGGTCTTGGATAAGAACTTGTAAGCATGCAGCCCCATAGGAGCTGACTGAATGCGGGCAAGTGCCTGTACATTTAAGGGCTTGGCTGGATAACTGAGCCAGGTTGATTGGATAGTTACACTTAGATGGACAGGGCAGAAGGCTTCAAGCCCACTAAGTAGCGCTGGTGCTACCATTAGACAGCTCAGGCGGCTGCCTAGGGCGCCAACCTGAAGGGGGTGGCCTCCTGTTCACCATCAAGCTACCCCACTGCTGCCACCTGCAATAAGCTCTGCACTGGATGGGACCAGAAAGACGCCTCCTTCAACTTGCTGCCCTAGATGTACCAATAAGCTTGTGCCCCCTTTGTGGCTCCACCCTGATCCAGTTTCCACTGCCATCTCTCCTGCCTCTGATCCACTTGTTGCTGATGCTTCTTCTGCAACTTGAAGGGGGTTTCTCTCCCGTCCCCGATTCAGCTGCCACCGCCACCACTGGTAAATTATACAGCTGGATTGGGGGCCAAGAGGCAAGGGGGAGCAGGGCTACTAAACCTTCAGTGCCCAAGAAGTGGGCTGTGCATGTGTGTGCTGTGCACTAGGTGTGTGCATGTGGGGGTTATATGTAACATCCGTGTAGGTTGCATATGAGGTGTGCAGTGTATGCACTGGTTGTGTGAGGGGTGTTAACACAGGGGTTTACCTAGGGTGGCAACATCCTTGCACCAGCCCTGCCACTAAGAGTATCAGCTATAAAGAGAAAAGGATGAGCTGAGAACAGGGGCACGGGGGGGGGACTCAGTTGCACCGGGGCCCGTTCCTGTGGGGGTCCACGGCCGGCCGGAGCATCATGGCCCAGCAGCAAGGCCTGAGAAGGTAGCAGCTCTGCACTAACAAGGCTGGATGGCTGCAAGTCAGTAATGACTGGAAGGAGCCAGGGTGCTGGGTGATATTTGTGGGCGGTAGAACATAACAGGAGCCAGGAGACCAGGAACTGGGAGGGAGCCAGTAGAAGGACTTGACTGCCAGATTCAAAGAACTTGAAGCTGTGAGTCCAGAGAAGCTTGCTTGCTTCAAAGGGTACTGGTAAAAGGACTGATTACTATACCGCACATCCATGTTTTGGACATAGAAGTCTGATTTAGGCACTGTAAACAAACTGCATGGTATTGGAGAAAAGAGGAAAACAGAAAATTGGTGTTGATATGTTGTGGGCTGGATCCTCCAAAACCTTAGGACTGGCAACCTGTATGGGTGTTTTAAAATGAGACAGGGTGAAGTGGGGTCTGTGATCAGTGTGGGGGGTGGGTGGGTGGGTGCCATGCATGGGGGAGCGCTTAAAACAATTGGCCCCATTTACAGCCGCCCCATCCATACACTGCCCACCCCATCCCCACGTGGGGCACCGGCTTTTCCCAGAGTGCCCCATTCATGGACTGGGTGGGTGGTGCGTAGGCCTGGGGAGCATGCACCCCCATGCATCCATATTCAGATGAGAACTCCCCCACATGGATGGTGAGTGTGCATGTATGGGGGTGTCTCATTTAAAAACACCCTGTTACAGTCAGATACAACATTTGCTGCAGATATTCATTTCAGGTGATCTGTCTTAGGGGTGGAGTGGAAATTCTATCCGTGTTCTAATTCTGTTAAAACCCGACGGTTTCATTAATTCCAACTGGAAATCAAAATGGATGAAATTCCATTCTGATTTACAATCAGAATGATTAAAATAACTGTACATGTGAAAAATGGCAAATTTCGTACAACAAAATGACAGCAGAGACCTTTTTGACTATGCAGAGTACAAAAACATTTTCAATCAGAATTCCATTACAAATTTCACCAACCATTCCATTTCCATTGACCTGGTATGTGGAAATGGAATGGCTCTTATGAACCAGCCCTAATATGGCTTGATGTTCTCTACAATGTTAGTGGCAGTTGATTTATTTGGCATCCTTTGATATATTTCACTGACTTCCAGTAAATCATCAAGTGAAGGTCCAGTTCTTCCACTGCAAGATGTGACTAGCTTCCTATTACTTCATTGGGATTTGCTCATCTTCCACAGTGAGCAAAGAGCCACCATATCTAAATTAAGTGAAAGAATAATTTCCCTCCTTCACCCCCACAACAGTAAGGACCTGATCCAGAGCATACTGAAGTCTTTTACTGGAGATTTTGAGGATGAGAGCCTAATTGATCATGTTCTACAAAAGTTTTTGTTTTAAAGAAAAAAAAAACCTCACAGGATCCCTTGAGGTAGATTCCTACCCTGAGTGCACATTTCTTGTAATAACTTATAAGATAGTTGCTCTCCAACTTTGCTCTCTTAGAACATTGTCACCTGCACACAGGTACACAATATCCCCAAAGAAAAGTAGGTTATCATTAGCCATTTTTAATGTGACCAAAAAGGCCCCTGAGGTAGAAACATACCATAATTTATTTTACCATGGGGTAAATTTCACATTTCATGTTAGCTTACACATTCAAACAATTTAAGTGCCGAAGGACTGAGGTAAAAATCTACCCCACGAGACCAACAACGTAGTATTTTTCATGAGGTCCCACGAGGTTATAAGACATACACATTTCTTACATGTTCTCTTGAAGGTACCACCCTCCAGCCAGGTTCATACAGCTGGATTGTGTAGAGGCAATGCAAGACATTTCTTTTTGCTAAACATTTGACAGGTGAGGATAGGGGTTAGGTGGGGTTTTCCTATGGACTGTGGTGGAATTTTTAGGGGCTTTGTATACTTTAATTATTTTTTGTTGTTGTTAGGTTTTTTTATTTGTTTGTTTGTTTTACTGTTTTAAGCCACCCTGAGTCTTTGGGGAAGGGTAGGGCATAAATTTAAATAAATAAATAAATGGCCAATTGAGAATCAAGATGTGACTAATTGCATTTCTGATTAGTAAATGAAAACTTAATAATAGATATCCTCCCTAGGAATATGATCTTAATATATGGGTAAAATGGTACGGTGAAAAGCAGTGCATGTGAGGGTTTTTTTTAATTTTATTTTTTTATTGTTGTGTGTGCTTTACTTTCTTAGCTGTGGTTTAAATGGTATCACCATAGCTACAGCTATGACTTGTCATCAATTTCTGTTTGATGACATTATTCTTCCAGGGGCCATGCCAGCAAGGCTGCCAGAAGAACTACTTTCAGGAGGGACAGCGGATGGGAGACTCTTCACTTCACCCTTTTCTGACATGATTACCTCCTTTCTGAAGGGGTGGGTCCAGGTGGGAACCTGGGCTTAAGCTCCCACATGTTCCTTGTGTTCCTCTCTCATAGGGTTCCAATAAACTTTTCAATCTAGCAATACTCCCCTATTTCCTCTCCCTGAAATATGGCATGAATAGCTGCAGTGAATATAGTATCTTGCAAATTGTGCCATTTTGAATCATTTTCAACAAAATGGATAAGAAAAACTTTCAGTTTCATTTAATTTCAGATGTTCATTTTGACAATTTCAGTTTGTTTTTGCTAGAACTGAAACGAGATCTCACATTTTTAAAAAATCTTGTTGAAAACTGGCTTCACAATGGGATTCCCGAGAACAAGAATGAACCAAGAATCAGCCAATTCTCAACCCATTCTCTCATGATTCTCAGTAACCTTAAAATGGCCTACAAATACTCCAAGTATGCACAAATACATGATGATGAGCAGAATGGTCATGGAAGCCATTTTATGAATGCTCAGAGTGTTTAATTTTTTTTTTTATGGTTAATGAGAATCACACAAGAATCCAGAAAACCTAGCGATAATGTACCAAGATTTCACCAGGGTTTCTTGATTCCTTTGAGATTTTGATGAGAAGCCATAGGCTTCTCGTTTCAGCCCTATTTTTTTCTGTTATTTTGATTCAGAAAATTCAAGCCGAAATGACTTGCATAGGCCGTTAATACAAGGACAGGGGCGTGGAGGGTGTTTTGGCATGGTGGGTGGAGGGGTGTGTGTGTGTCCTTTTACATGGACACCCACCCACCTACACCCATCTCCACCCACCTACACCCACAGAGCCTCCTCTGATTTACCAGAGGGCTCCATGGGTGGAGGTGGGTGGATGCAGGTGTGCGATGGGTGAAGGTGGGTGTGCGCCGGGAGCACACACGCACAAACACCCACCACCCATGGTGTTTACATGGGTGCACACCCAGTGCACACCCATCCCCCCACCCACTGCCAGCCATGTACACAGAGCCCCCTCCACCTGCCCAAACACCGAGCCGGGGGGGGGGCATCTGTGTAAAAATGGCCATAGTGTCAGCAATGTGCTTTGCATAGAACTGTCAATGACTTATTAGTTAGAGACAAATCCCTGCCCTGGAGGTTTACAATCCAATCCAAGGAATGGGAGACAAGAAAGAGGGGAACATAGGGAGAGACAAGGATATATCCATAAAGTTGAGAATTTGCAGGTACATATTAGGGATTTGCCAACGCGGTTCGGATGTTCAGAGTTCGGTCTGAACTCGGTCTGTTCAGATGTCAAACCAAATGTCAGAACCCAACTCGAAAACTGCCAAAAAGTTCGGTCATGTTCGGATGAGTTTGGATGAGTTCGGAGGCAGAAAAAAAACGTGACTTTGGGTGGGAAAAATGTGACTGGAAGGGGAAGGCAGCTGAAAAGCAGACTTCCTGGCACCAGGGGTGAAGACCAGGGGTTGTTTCAGGGCCAAATGATACCGATACCAAAAAAATCTTCAAATTCGGTATCGGTATCGATAGCGCTATTTTCGAATGTTCAGCCAAGTTCGGCTGAACCGAACTCCACCGAACCGAACAACCGAACCTGAACTTGGGTTTCGAACAGAACATCCGAACATCCAAACCGCATTCTGTTCGCACATCCCTAGTGCATAAGCTTAGCTTAGTTACATGGAAGAAGGGGACCCCAGATGAAAGGATAGTAGAATGAGAATTACTGAGCAACCTTTGTGGGTGAGTGTCACGGGGGTTGGGGGAAAAGGTTTGGAAGAAAAGAGAAAGGAAAGTGAGAGGGGAAAGGGGGCAGGGAAAGAGGGGTGGCTTCCTCTTGTCGTAAGCAATCTGAGTATAATAATCCCTCAGGGTGTTGGGTGGGCTTTCCCTCCTACTCAGAGGGCAACCCGTCTCATCATTGGGATAGTAGAGAGGAAGCCAATTGCCCCAGGGGAGGAGAAGCACAAAGGAATTTCTCAGTCGTTCAGGGAGATATACAGGAACCTGGACACCGTGAAGATCTGTGGCAGGAAGGTAGGGGGAAATGGTCCTGGGGAAGGGAGCAGACGGGAAGGGATGGCAGGGAGTAAGGAAGGTGAAGGTGGGTAGGACTTGCGCTCAGGGAAAGGGATATGGTAAGGAAAGAGAAGGGAGGACTTGAGGATATGGACAGGAGCTAGGGAACCAAACACCAGAATCTTAAACCACGTATACAGGAGCACAAACTAAGACTTAACAAGACAAACAGATCACCACTCTTACCACCATTCATTCTACACCAGGAAGGGGGAGAACACCAAGAACAGTCACTCAGGTCTCACTCTTGATCAAGGTTTCAGGCAACCAAGAGCAATACAAGATACCAGGGGGCCAGTTTCTCACAATGATTACTGGCGGCTGCTTCTAGCCCCACCAGTGTATTATATAGCCCGAAGCCCAAAAGGGATTAGCATGCTCAGGGCGGGGCCTCAATCTGCCTCTGAGCCTCCCCTTACGAGCAGCATGCTTGGAGCCTGGGCGGGGTCTGAGTTCTCCTGCAAGCATGGAGAGGCCCCGCCCCCTAATCTCTCTTCTTCCTAGGATGCCTGCTGATTCCAATCCCCCTATCAGCGTGAACCCTGACAGTGAGGGGCTAGAGAAAGGTTTTAAGGAGGTATTCAAAGGGAGGAGGGAGCAGAGCATGAATGTTCAGGGAGGGAGTTCGAGGCAAAGGGTGCAGCATGGAAGAAGGGGTAAAGATGGTTTAGGGAGTTCGATACTATAAAGAATCAACCCAAGATGGGCTCAGTTAATGTAAATATTTTAGTGTAGACTGTAAATCCCATTGTGGGTATTATAAGATACCTCTGTTTTATATGTTGAAACAAGAATCCTCCTAATTGTGATCCTAATCTCCATGTATATAAATTCCACCAATTAGCAAAGTTATAAAAAAAAAAACCACATCTGTTTTAAAAAATAGCCAATTCCCACACTCTAGTCTTCTGTCCATCTCCTGAAATATTTATAGATGTTTGGAATAGAGATTTCAAACTATACATTTCAATCAAAATATGCCTCCAGACCAGAATCAACATCAGGATCTGCAATACATTCATGGCACGCCTATTAAACATAGCACACACAGTATCAAACCTTCAAATCATTGCCAGTTGCAGAATATACTCTCTGCCTGCTGGAGAACCAAAGGGCATATACAGCAACGAGCTCACATCTTTCTTTCAGATCAGAGCAAAACTTTGGAAGGAGAGAAAAAAGCCATGGATGTGTTGGGACTGAAATCAATGATTTTAGTATTGCTTATATCTTATTAGATACCAGCACTGCAAAGCCTGGAGTGAAGCCTCCTTGAAAAAAGCTAGCTGTCTCATGTTACCATCCTTAAAATCCTGTGATTTGTGATCACAAAATCCTAAAGATGTAACTATAGTCATAGCATGTACGCAGCTTTAATGCCAAGTGACCATACTAGTGACTTCCACTATTGAGTAGTAAATATTCATGATGCTGTATGGAATCTCTCTTCTGGAAAATGTGTGTTTTCTTGGACAGTTAGTATTGTACATTAAATGTAGTCCTAACATTATTAGTTATACTGCTTTAGTTCCAGAAGCACCAGACAGAGGTCACAAGTCTGAGACTTAATGGCCTCATGACCTCAGTCATATATTAAGTCCCCATTGTTCTAGCCACTGTACAACTGAGCCCAACAAAGCAGCCCCTTTTGTGGGACTGACGTGAAATCAAATTCTTAGGCTTAGAGTTGGGAGAAGGGAAAAGCATTTGTTGCAGGACGAAACTAATAAAGTGAGAGATTTCTGAGTAAGGGGTCACTGATTAGTTCTTTCCTAACATCCTTGAGCTCAAAATGCAGTCACAAAGTGAGCAAGACTATAAAAAAGTGGCAGCAAAACAACTCCAGCATGGTTGGACATCTGATAATGTTAACTCCATTCACCTCTGGCTCCAGGCACAGATGTGGCACCAAAGCAGTACTGCCGACATTGTTCCTGGTTAGCCTTTCCATAGCAATGGATGTGAAAGTCGCAAGACAGCATGGAAAGTATTTTGTCACCTGCTTTTGACACCATTGACCACAAGGCATGAAGGAATCAGTAGATCTGTACTAAGCTGACTATGGATGTTTTCAGACGTGACGAGATCACAGTGAACCACGCTGAATACCCACATGTGGTCACTGTGCCCTGCACGTCTGTTCGGCGGCCGCCAGATTTTCGCCACGCTGAATGCCCACATGGGGTCAATTTCAACCACACTTCCGGGGCTCCCGATGCGAAAATCCCCAGAAGCGTGGTGAAAGTGATTCCCAGTCAGAACAAAAAAAAAGTAATGTCTGGCCGGCGATCATGGCCCGGAATCCCCGGCGGGATTCCAGGCCGTGGTCAAACTGGCCCTATGCTGCGGCGGCATTGGCCTTGCCGCCCGACCGTCTCCCCTGAGGGCGGACGATGAGGGAGCATGGAGGGGGCGGGACTGTGTGGCCGCATGTTGGACCGTGCGGCCTCGCCCCCTCCCTGATTCCCCGCCGGGATCCCCGTCACGTCTGTTTACCGTGCCTGGGTGATCCCGGCAGGGAATTTCAGGGCTGCACAGGGCACCAATACAGCCCTGCAACATGCATAAATAACCACCAAGGGTGGTTAGCGTCATGTCTGTTTTCACCCTATGTTTATTCCATTCCAACAAATTTCAATCTCCTCACTCTCTGGAGCTTACTAAAGCAGTGATATTTGAAGTCCCAAGACTGGTGTTATTACATAGAATTATAGAACCCTAGAGTTGAAAGGGAACTCAAGAGTCATCTAGTCCAACCCCCTGCTTGGATACAGCTATAGTACCCCAACAGATGAATGACTAGCCTGATTTTGAAAACCTGAATGGAGAGTCTACAACCTCCCTAGACAGCTTGTTCTATTGCCGCACACCTTTTACTGTTAGAAAATGTTTCCTGATATCTAACCAAAATCTACTTTCCTGTAATTGTTACTTGATCCTCTGTTTTAGGTCCTGTCATCTATAGCACTGCAGAACAGTTCTTTGCCATCTTCTTGGTGGCATCAGTCCTGTAGACATCTAGGCTGCTATCATGTCTCCACTTAGGAGAAGGGAGAGCATCTATCAGACTGAACTTATCCAGTTCCTTTAACTTTTCCTCATAAGAATGGCTGTTGGGCCATTCTGCACATGTGCTGGTTTTTCCAGTAGGGGCAGCCATTCTGTGCATGCGCAAATGGCCACTGCACATGTGCAGAATGGCTGCTCTTTCCCAAATTGGCAGTGACACTGCCAGCCCCATTTTGGGAAATGGCTGTGCATGTGTAAAATGACCATGGTGGCCATTTTGCACATGTGCAGCTCTTTTTTTGTTTTTTAAATTGAGGGGAAAAAGCTTGATAAGAAATTGCCAAGACAGGGGATTTTCTTGATTCCAGTTTTTTTCTCAGTATTTGTTCAGAAGCTTGGTTCTCAATGCAAGTTGAGGAGGTGGGGGCGGGAAAATGAGATTGAGTTTCAGCCCTAGTGGAATTATAACTTCTATTGACTTCGGAGACAATGCTTCTGTTAATGCAGCCTAAAATTGCATTAGCATCTTTTCCAATCACATCACATTGCTGACTCATGTTCATCTTGTGATCAACCACAATGCCTAGATCTTTTTACATGTACTGCTGCCAAGTGAGGTATTCCCCATCTTATACTGTTCCAGTGTTCACCCTTGAGCTCGTACATGTATTCAACCCAGTGTGGTCAGGTAGGAGCATGTTAGGTTTACCAGGTATAATGTGTAATAACACCCAGAACTTAGACTATATAAGGCTATAGGGATGTTATCTGATATCTAAGGATGTGTTTTGAAAAGTAGCCATTTTACATTTACATTTCATCTTTATCTGCCACAGGCAGTGTAGTGTCCCAGGGTATGTTGGCTCATCACTCAGCCGACCTCATTACAGAGACCTGGCTGGACAATAAGTCGGGGCCGATATTGGCTGACCTTCCAGCTGGGTACTCTGTGCAGCACCAGTCTAGATCAGAGGGGTGGGGAGGCGGTGTAGCTGTTGTTTTTAAGGACATTTGGTCTGTGAGGTGGTATCCTGTGCAGACCATCTTGGGTATGGAGGGGGTCTGCCTTGTGATCGATTTGGCGGGAGACAGATTGGGGCTGCTTTTGGTATACCGTGCACCTACCTGTACCACAGCATCCCTACATGCTCTAGCAGATTTGGTATCGGAAATGGTCTTGCGATCCCCGAGAACTTTGGTCTTGGGGGATTTCAATATCCACATCGATGCCAGTTTAGGAGGAGCAGAGTGTGAGTTCATGAACACCATGACAACCATGGGACTGTCTCAGAGGGTTAAGGGCCCGACACATGAGGGGGACATACCTTTGACCTGATGTTCTTCACCGGCCTTGAGGGGGAAATCTGGTGGTGGGGGATGTAACAGCTTTACCCCCGTCATGGATGGATCATTACCTCCTCCAGACCAGTCTCCTGGTGCATGTCTACCTCCAGAAAGGTTCAGGGACAGTTTGTTGGTTCTGCCCCCAGAGACTTATGGAACCAGAGAGGCTCTGGAATGCTCATGGGGAAATGCCTTCTGATCTTGATGATCATTCACTTGATGACCTCATTGCCTTCTGGGACAGCTTGTTGGCTGAGGCTATCGACTGAATGGCTCCCAAGTGTTCACTTCCAGAGAGCCAACGGTGGGGTTCACCGTGGTTTATGGAGGATCTGCGCTGGATGAAGCAGGATGGAAATTGGTTGGAACGACGGTGGCGCCGGACTTGTGCTGAAGCTGATCGATTGCAGCATAAAGCTAGTTTAAGAGCTTATGCTGTTGCGGCACGGGCAGCAAAGAAGAAGTTCTTTGTGGCCTCATCGCATCTGCAAAATCATGTCCAGCTGAGCTTTTCCAGGTGGTGCAGAGGCTGGTGCACAGTCCGGCCTCTCTCCGCCTGGAACTGGAATTTTCCAGTGCCCACTGTGACATGTTTGCTGATTTTTTTGCAGTTAAAATCACCCAGATACACCACGATCTCTATGCTGCATTTATGACAGTGGATGTATCAGAGGTACAGGAAGCCCCACCATGTCACTTGTTGTGGGATCAGTTTCAGTGGGTGTTGTCTGCTGATGCAGTGGATGTCCTTGGGACAGTTCAGGCCACCTGTTGTGAATTAGATCTGTGCCCATCCTGGCTGGTGAAGACCAGCCGGGAGACGTTAGGGCCGTTGCTGGCAGGGGTTGTCAACACCTTCCTTAGGGAGGGCAGGGTGCTGAACCATATCAAATAGGTGGTGGGGCAACCTCTGCTCAAAAAGCCATCTCTGGACGTTGACTCCCTAGCCAGCTATCAGCCTGTCTCTAACCTTCCCTTTTTAGGGAACGTTATTGAGCGGGTGGTGGCCCGGCAGTTACAGGGGCATCTGGACAGGGTCGGTTTTCTTGATCCCTCACAGTCTGGTTTTTGACCTGGGTTTGGCATGGAGACTGCACTTGTGGCCTTGGTTGATGACCTATGCCGTGAATTGGATCAGGGCAGATACTCAATTTTTGATCTTATTGGATCTGTAGGCGGTGTTTGATACCATTGACCATGAGATGTTGGCGGTGAGGTTGTGGGACTGAACTGGAGTGAGTAGAATTGTTCTTGAATGGTTCTTCTCATTCCTGGCAGGGAGAACTCAGCAGGTGGTTCTTGGGCAATGTACATTATCTCCCCAGAATCTCACGTGTGGAATCCCGCAGCGTTAGATTCTGTCTCCTTTCCTGTTCAACGTGTATATGCAACCTTTGGGTGATGTAATGAGAGGGTTCGGCGTATGTCATCAGTAAGCTGATGATACACAACTTTGCCTCTCATTTTCTGGAGACCCAGACCCAGTGCTTGGCAGCTGTGGGGGACTGGATGAGGACGAGCCGTCTGAGGCTGAATCCTGGCAAGGCAGAGGTGATGTTGGTGGGTAGGGCTGAGGGGTTGGTTGCTCCTGTCATTGGCAGGGTCTTCCCCCCTCTGGCCACTCAGGTTCATAGTCTGGGGGTGCTCCTTGGCCCACAGCTCTGCCTGGATTGTCAGGTGGAGATTGTGGCAAAAGGAGCAATTCGCCAATTACATCTGGTACAACGGCTATGGCGGTATGTCTTGGGCTTGGATCTGGCCCCCACATCCATGCTTTTGTTACCTCCTTACTGGACGACTGCAACGTGCTCTACATAAGGCTACCCTTGATGACGGTCCGGGGGTTGCAGCTGGTGCAGAATATGACTGCCCACCTCCTAACGGGGACGGGACACCGCAAGCACTTACACCGGTGTTCCGGACTCTGCACTGGCTGCCTATTATCTTCCGGGTCCAATTAAAGGTGTTCGTTATGACTTATAAAGCCCTAAATGGCTTGGGCCCTGTTTACCTGTGAGACTGCCTCAAGCCTTGGGTCATTTTGCGGCCTTTTCTTTCAGCCGGGGGCACCCGACTCGAAGTCCCCCGGGTATGCTGGGTGACAACAGCAGAGAGGGCGTTCTCAGTGGCTGCACCTCAGCTTTGGAATTCCCTCCCATTGGAGGCCCATCTGTCCCCTAGCCTCCCCTCTTTCCATAGATGTTGTATGACTTGGTTGTTCTTCTGGGCCTTCAGGGAGGGGGTGGGGAGGGTTTTTTATTTGTTAGATGCCATTTTATATGTCCATTTTATGTATTTTATATATTGTAGTTAAATGGTTTTATTGTTATGATTTTATGTTGTTTGCTGCCCTGAGCTGCCAAGTTGCAGGAGGGTGCAGGATAGACGTCTTTTGTAAAAAAAAAAAAAAAATTAATCCAGGAAAAGGAAAAGAGATGCTATTGCTAGCTGAAAGACTGGAATGGATCTATGAAATAGCCCTCCAATAGTTATTTAATTTCAAGCCTTGTGGTCTTCTGGGCTCACTGATTTCACTGGACACTTACAGTTGCTGTTATCATATTTATTTTCCCCCTATACCATCAACCCATTCTTCTAGTAGCCCATGGTATCTATGAATTTATCACCTTCAGTATGATCTACTGTAAACCAATGTATTGGATATATACATATCGGATATGTATGTATTGGATATGTCTAGATATTACAAAAGGAGCTAGATCTCATGTATAACAAAGGGTCTTTTTACATGGATGGAGGTGGGGGTGGGGATGGGTGTTTTGCCGTGGTGGGTATAGGTGTGTGTATTTCCCTTTACATGACCACACACATACCTCCACCCATCTCCGCCCACCTCTACCCACAGAGCCTCCTCCAGTTTTCTGGAGGGCTCTGTGGGTGAAGGTGGTTGAAGATGAGTGTGCAATGGGTGAAGAAGATGGGGTTTGCGTGGGAGCGTGCATGCACCCCACCTATCTCACTCATTGTTCACACGGGCAAACACCAAGCAGACACCCATCCCCCCCTTCACCACTGACCATATACATGGAACACACACACACCCCTGCACACCAGCCCAAACACTGAGGGGGGGGGGGTGTCCAAGAAAAAATGGCCAAAGTAACTCCAGATCAACAGATGCTACAATGACCATAGAATACTTATCAGTAAACTACATTAGCTGCCCATACACTGTTGCAACCAATTCAAGATTCTTGTGTTGATCTGCAAGACTTTCAGTGGGATGGGACCATGTTGTCGCAAGAATACATTGGATTTTAAGTCCTGAAGAGCACCTACAATTGCACAATAAAAAAATAATTTCACAAACACAAGGGCGTTGGAAATAGAGTCACCTTAAAATAAATCTAAAGCTCTAATATACTGTCCAAAAAAATATACAAACCACCCATGATCAAGTTGCAAGTTTCACCTCTTTAGCAAAGTATAAAATAAATAGATAAATTAATTCTCTCAAGATCCAGTGTGGAAGAAAACATGGCAGCAATCTCTAATAACAAAGTCAATAATAAGATGAATGAACACAATGTACAAGTTCTTATAATTTTCGAACCAATATCTCTGGTTCTATAACTTATATGGAACAATTAGAAGTCTTGGAAGTACTCATTTTTGAAAATGCTAAATTACATTTAAAATCATGTTTTGAGAATTAAACAAATTAATCTGCCTTTGTGCCAAAGAGAACCTATTTACATATTTTCAGTCTTTGTCGATTACTGAAATAACATAATAAACAAGATTCTGATTGTACAGCAAAACCAAAAAGAGGGAATTCCCCCTCCCCTTTGATACAGCTCCAAACAAATGATGTGTCACCCGCCCAAGCATTTCATTTCAGGAAAACTTTAACTTTTCTGTTGCAGAGAAGAGGATTGTTCAGAAAGCTCGATCATAGGAAAGATGCATAACTACATTAATTACTCTGTCAGCAATAAAAATATGGGAAATGTTGGGTGAAATTGAAAGGGATAAAGCAATGGAGGGAAAGGACACAAATGGGAAATGGAAAGTGCTGAAAGATAAATTAATGTTAAAGAGGTTTACGTGCTGTATAGAGATAGTGCTCTACATAGGGGATGACCCAACTCCAGCGGTAATATTAGTGACATATCTAAATCATATGTACTACTGCACTCGCTCACCCAAAATATTTAAGCATAAACAAAATGCAAGAGCCAGACCAGCTGTATGTCTTAGGCAGGTGAGTGGAAGCCATTATGAGCCCCAATGTAGGGTCAGAGCTGCTCTAAGCTACGCTAAACTAGTAACGTCCCAAGTCCTAGGACTTACAATTTCAGGGACAGGGTGGGGTGGAGACAAAGGAAGGGGAACAGAGGGAGAGACAAGGAGTGTAACATTCACGAAGATGTGAGGTACGTACACGTGCTTGACTTGGTTATATCGAGAATGATAGCTGGCTGGTCCGTGTGGTGAGGATATGAGTACACAGACCTCAGGTAACAGTTTCTACTGGATGGAAGGTATCAGCAGGAGTTAGGTGAGGGAAACGAGGAGTCAAGGAGGGCAGAGTGAAAGAGGTGGGTCTTGAGGAGGGATTTGAAGGTATGAAGGGAGGGGGCAAGGCAGATGTGGGCAGGGAGGGAGTTCCAGGCATGGGGGACAGCTAGGGAGAAGTGACGGAGGTGGTTAGGGGAGCAGAGAAGGCGTGGGAGGGCGAGAGAGGGGATGGAGGAGGAGTAGAGTTCACGGACTGGACAACGGAGGGAAATTAGTGCAGACAGGTAGGGGGAGTAAGGTTGTGAAGAGCTTTATAGGTGAAGACTAGGAGCTTGTGCAGGATTCATTCAGTGAGGGAGAGTCAGTGAAGAGAGGAGAGGATACACTGCACGTGGTCAAAGTGACAGGCGAGGTGAATGACCCTGGCAGCAGAGTTTTCAACGGAGATAAGGGGAGAAAGGTGCAAGGAGGCCAGTGAAAAGGAGGTTATAGTAATCAATGCAAGAGATGACCAGGTCGTGAACAAGGGTTTTGGCAGAGGAGACAGAGAGAAAAAGGCGAATCTTACCAATGTTATTTTATTTTATTTATTTTATTTTATTTTTGACATTTATATCCCGCCCCTCCTGCAAACAGCTTAGGGCGGCTTCCAACATAGTAAAACAATTATAAAATATAAAACAATTTTAAAGCATCACAATTTAAATACTTTAAAACAGGGCCCCGGGAAAACAACTTTAAACATTAAAACAATATACAGGGTGGGGGCGGTGAATAAAACCCTATCCCACCCTCCCCTCCCCAAAGGCCTGGGTGAACAGCCAGTTTTACAACATCACCAGAATGACAACAGGCTTGGGGCCAGGCATGCTTCCTCCAGAAGGGAGTTCCAAAGGCGCGACCTGGCCACTGAGAATGCCCTCTCCATTGTGGCCCCCCACTTTACGCGGGGGACCTCCAGGAAGGCATCCCTGGCCAACCGCAGGAGCCGCTTTGGGGTGCGGAGGGTGAGGCAATCCCTGAGGTATGAGGAGCCCAGACCATGAAGGGCTTTATAGATCAACACCAAAACCTTGAACCTGGCACAGCACACTATCGGCAACCAGTGCAGAGTCCGGAGTACAGGTGTAATGTGCTCCCGACAACCTGTCCCCATAAGGAGATGAGCCGCCTCATTCTGCACTAGCTGCAGCCTCTGAACCAGGCACAAGGGAAGCCCCACATAGAGCGTGTTGCAGTAGTCCAGCCTCGAGGTGACGAAGGCATGGATAAGGGAGGCCAGGTCCGGACCGGAGATGAACGGACGCAGCCTACGCACCAGATATAGCTGGCGGAAGGCAGCCTTAGCAACTGCCTCCACCTGCCGCTCCAGGTGAAGGTCTGCGTCCAATATCACCCCCAAACTCTGGACCTGCTGAGCTATAGGAGAGCGAACCCCCCCCCATCAGGGGGGCCACCACCTCCCTCGCTCTCCCCACCAACATCACCTCTGCGTTATCGGGGTTGAGCTTCAGTCTGCTCTGCCGCATCCATTCTGCCACGGCCTCCAAACACTGGGATAGCAACAAGACAGCCGGGTCTGGGTTAGTTGAAAAAGAGGGAGGGAGAAGCGACTGGATTTGACAACAGAGTCGATGTAGGGTTTAAAAGAAAGCAGTGAGTCAAAGATGAAGCCTAAACTACGGGCTTGTTGAATGGGAAGGATGGTGACCCTGTCGATAAGGATCGACAGGGAAGAGGGAGAGGAAGATGAGGGAAGAAGCTAAGGAGTTCAGTTTTAGCCATGTTGAGTTTGAGTTTGAGTTGATATTGCAACATCCAGGTAGAGATATCAGAGAGACATCTGGTGAGGTGAGCTTGAATAGATGGAGAGAGAGAGAGGGAGAAGAGAGATAGAATTGAGTGTCATCAGTGTAGAGGTGATATTGGAAGCCATGGGGGGCAATGAGTTTGCCATGGGACAGGGTATAGATAGAGAAGAGGAGAGGGCCAATGACAGAGCCTTGAGGAACACCAACTGAGAGGGGAAGGAAGGAGACACTGGAGTTGGCAATAGACACATTGAAGGAGTGGTCAGAGAGATAGGAGGAAAACCATTCGAAGACGGAACCATGGAAGCCAAGGGAGTAAAGTGAGTTCAGCAAGAGGGAGGGGTCAACAGTATCAAAGACAGCAGAGAGGTCAAGGAGAACAAGTGTGATGTCACGAGCACTTCAGAAAGGAGTAAGGGAAGGCAAAGGAAGGGGGACAGTCAGAACCCCACGCTCTTGGGGGCGTGTCGGTCACAAGGCAGTGCCTGTAAGGCAACCCTCAGGATCTTATATGGCTTATGAATCATACAGACCCCCAGCTTAGATCATCACGGGGTATCTGGGATAGTGCAAGCCTTGGACTGCTCCCCTTGTCACACGCACTCGGGGGTCCCAGGAGGGAATGGATGGGGGTAGAAACAATGTGGGGCACAGGGAGTGGGAAGCCTGGGGAATGGGTCACGGGAAAGGATAGGACTCTCACTCCAGGGGCCCAGGAACACCAATAGTGAAACGATAGGGAGACGTCCTTATCTGAAATAGTCCAACCACGCAGCTCACTCGCACACCTGTCACACAAGCAGCCACTCACACACAGTCACATGAAAATGGGGGATACACAAAGGCAAAAGGTCCAAGTCTCAACAATCAGGGGGCCGGTCTCGCAGTCAGAGCACTGTTCACCAACCCCGAGCCTTCCTCTATGCCCCGCTTAAGTGCCTTAGTGGGCTGGGTGGAGCCACAGACGCTCAGAATGTTGGGGCCCCACTGCAGGGTGTGTGTCCTGCACCGCTTCAGCAGGCGCCTGCGGAATCCCACTTCCGGGAGCCACGCCTGATGCCGGGGGTGTGTCTGGTGTGCAGGGCATGCTGTCAGTGCGGCTGTGTTTTACCTGTCCTGGGGGTGGTAAGTTATTATTATTATTATTATTATTAACAAACATTTATATAGCGCCAGCAGTGTACATGGCACTTTACAAAGTAATAAAATAGACACGGTCCCTGCCCCTAGGGCTTACAATCTGAGCGACAGGAGCTGGGGGAGAGACATAGGAAGGGGAACAGAGGGAGAGACAAGGGGTC